>OX579633.1:832240-1187179 GCA_951230915.1 Antitrichia curtipendula | reverse complement strand
GGATTCGGGTGCATTGTTTCAATAATTTCTGTGTCGAGCCTCGTACAGAGCAGTACATGTTAACAATTTCATCATTTCCAGACTGTACCTGTCCTTATTTCAAGGAGATGAAACTGAAATGTTTAGGAAAGCGGGGAATATGGGCTAATTGTAAACATTTGTATTTCCTTTTTATAGTTGTTTGCAACTTACAGTGCGAATCAGATGGCTTCATTCATGCCGCAAGCTTTAGCTTTAATGAGGTAAAGGCAATTCTTCTCCGGGGGGATACTCAGCTATGTTCGTTCTAGTTAGTTTATGTGCAGTAAGACAGCAGTACTCTCTGTATGTACTGCACTTTTTTTATAAAATTGAATAGTGAGACTACAAGGGCCATTACTTCCGTACAGGATTTGTCATTGTCTTTCATTGCAGATGTGCTTATACTGTCATGAATGATTGCTTTACGTCTCAAAGTAGGTAATGAATTGACATCAGACGTATTTCTACTTTCATTTATTCGGATCTTATCCCTTTCTCAAACCCTGAAATCGATGTTTGCGGAACAAGTGTTGCTGTACAAAACAAGAATGAATTTTGTAGAGAATTGGCCTCACAAATTCACAGGGCCGTCAATGATTTTAAAATCCCAATGGTATTAAATAGAGATGAGGTCTATTATTATAAAGATGCCTAAATCCACCCTTCCGTCCACCACGGTTATAGGAGGCCCTATTACCATGGTCGTAGGCACCATATGATTGAAGTTTCCATTTATGCACCATAACTAACAATGACGCTAAATATATTATATTTTTAGTATAGCTAAACTTCTTCTAAGTCCTCACCCTAAACATCCCTTTCACATCACTACATCAATTTATGCATGAATTATCTTCAAATGAATCACTTGTTTATCTAATTGTTTCCCCCCCATATTTTGCATAGATTTCTTATACTCCCACTAATTTTGTCATCAAATTTAGTGCAATCTTAAACCGCAATGCCAATGAATGTTGCATCAAGTGTCATCCAAGTTTTTTTGCCGCATTTATCCATTTGTTTTATTTCTATCATTGAATTTGTTCCACCGTTTCCACCCCATTTACCAGCTTCTTACGTACATACTAACCCTAAACTTGCTTACACCTATATGTTTGAACCTCTGTCACCTAGTTTTCCATCTATGATGACTTAGTCATGTTATCCGGAGTCATCCATTTTTCCGTCCACATTCATCCTTCCTTTCATCCCATTTTCATCTACATTCTTTCATTTATTCTACCACCCTTCATAGAATGTGTCGTCACTTGTCATCCAAGCATTCGAACCTTAGTCTTCCAATTCGTCCTCCACATCCATTAAAATCTGCCACATACATTCAAATTTTTGGACAGTCCACAGTCGTCCATCCTTTTTATACTCATTCATCCATTTTTGTCATCCACAGTCATCCATCATTTTCATCCACAATCATCCAATTTTCATCCACATTCATCCAACTTTTCCAACCACAATCATCCAAAATATTCATCTCGGGACACCCCAATTTTTTCATCCACATTCATCTAATTTCTGACAATTTCTTCATCCCACTTTTCTGAATCTTTCATCCATTTTTCATTCCATTTTATGAAAATTTTCATGACTTCCATCAATTTTTACAAAAAATCCCGTCCATTTTTCCCAATCCTTTTCAAAATCCCCGCTCCCCGCTCACCAATCCATGCTCCATGCTCTACGCTCCACGCTCGCATACTAGCTACCTTGGCTTGTCCGTCTATTCGCTAGTTTGCCCGTTCGCCTGTCCGCCATGTTGCCCCATTGGCCCATCCGTCTTGTTGCGCCGGCGGCCTGTCCGCTCGCCTAGTGGCAGTTGTCCAGTGGACGGTGACCACTACGTCCGCAGACGTTGCGTCCGGACGTCCGGACGTCTAATATTTGGACGTGATTTGCCTCTGGACGTTCAAATTCGTCAACCCTAGGTGGACTGCCATCAACAACATAAACAACACTCTCACTTTGTAGTGAAAAGTGGAATGCTGTAAGAGAATTCAACGCTTGAGCACCGTTCTTCAAATCCAACCTGAAAAACTCAGACGTTTGAGCTCTCATTTTTGAATTTGGTCTCCTTTCAAAGAAGACAACAATACCATGTATCAGCTTCAAGGCTACCACGTACGTGCAAAGATGTGACTTATCGATCCCGGATGTCTTGGTATAGACGACATTCCTGAGTTTTTTGTTCAACTTAAAGTATTCATGTTTTGCCTCTAAGAGGTCAAAGTAATAGGGTCTCATGTACAATTCATTTGGAAAATTCTCACCGTCCCCAAGCCAATTGATCCCCTCTGGAAGCTTAATTACTGAGCCCAATTTGGCGCTTTTTATACTCTCTTGTACGGTTGAGTCATGTAAACAGTTCACAAATCTTGACAAAGGGTGGTCACCTGGAAGGTCATTTGTATATTCCAAACCTACAACAACGGTGACACTGAAATTAAAGATTGAGATACTGCAATCACGCACAAATATTGACTACATATTTGGCAGCCTTTAAACACAGCAGTGCAGCAAGCTCAGCAAAATATCACCTCAAAAACAGCAAACCCTTCATGTAGAAACATACCTACAGGGTACTAATCAGATTTAAAGATCAAGGTGTGAAACCCTAATTATTAAGACGCTACAGATCATTGGCGAACTCTTCATGTGGAAACACCTAAATCATAAACCAGAAGAGACTGAGACTAAGTGCGCGTGGGAAACATACATGTAGACCCTGCAGGAACTACAATAGAACTAGTGACTACAACATGACCATCTTTTGTTCCAACAAGTTTTCCATCATTTTTGAAGAACTCCTCGATCTGATGCTAAGTAAATGCCGACTTCAATCCTGAACTAGGAATATCATTTCCATCCAAGAGAATACATGATGGATTCAACTCGAAAATTAGACCAAGTCAAAAAAAATCAATCTTCCCATCTGGAGTACATACAAACCAAAGAGGTCCAGATGTGTCCGTCTTGCAGTAGAGAGCCTGCATTGTGAAAACCTGCATTCACGTCAATGTTAGCACCAATCAAAGACATGACCACGAGCTTAATCTAAACCATACACAAACACCTAAACCAAATCATTATCCAGTAATAAAGCTCACTTCCACACACAGAAGCTCGGCACTACTAATGCACGGCACCCTGCACACACGGCTCTTGAGAGATGAGGTAAATGAGAGATCAAAAAAGAAGACAGAAGAGATAGAGTATCCCCAAATCCTAAATTACCCATAGTCGTACAATCCCCCGACTGGATCCAAGCCATCTGTAATTATCACTGTTAGATTAGATGAAGAGATCCAAGCCGTCCATTGCTCTAATTTCCCACATCAGTAGGTTCATGCATTATTTTTCTTTTTCTTTACTTTCTTGTAGAAACATAAATTATCCTTTTCCTCACTAAAATCCAAGCACCCCTTTCTACCTTAGAAAAAAGGATGAAATGTAGAATCCTAAGTTTGATTCTTTTCAATCCAAATGCCATTTGGATAATCCTTCTCAAATCCTTGTCTCTACCGAGCCTTGAGAGTGGTGAACCTAAGTACTGGACCATCGCTATTTTTGGCCTTCGTATCTCAACATGTCTAGTGTAAGGTAGAACCACCCATTCCCAACCATCACCACATAGCCAACTCATACATTGATGTATTTCCAACCAAGGCTAGAATGGTTTTTTTTCTCCTTTTCAAAGTTTGGACTAAATGTTCATGACCCATGTTCCAAAGTAGTATGCAAGAAAGTAGGAAGCAGTGAATGGGAAAGTAGTTTTTTGAATGATCAAAATTAAAAAAGTTCAAAGTTTAGCTATGGATTTGGCATACTTTATGTCTTTTAGAATTCATAGTAATTTCAATTCATGCAATAAAATTACCAAAGTTTTTGCAATCTCCATCATTTCTATTATTGCACCTCTGAAAATATTTTTCAACTTCAAGCTGAAGAATCCTTCTTGAGTTTGTTCCTAACCAAAGTGTTAAGTATTGGTGTGTTTTCTAAAATTCCCTCTAAACTTTTTGGAGTGGAATCTCACACCTTTGGTGTTGCAAATCCCCCCTAGAGCCTTGACGTTGAAATTTGTGGTCCAAGTGGTGATTTTGTTGTCAATTAAGAGAAGTTGAATGGGATTCAACTCTCTAAATGTTGTACTATCTTACGTTGTAGGAAACTGTCCAAAAGTTTGGGGGCTAACCCGGGGGCTAACCTCATGTACGACAAAGCTTTGTCCCTGGACACAATTTTCCTTTGGTTATTTGTTGTTTTATACTTTAAAATTTGGGCTTAACCCCCCATTCGGCGAAGCTTTGCTCCTAGTTAGAATTTTTTCCACCTTGTTTTGTATTGGAGGGTCTCCATATGAAGACCCAAGGTTTGATTTTAAAAGATCAAAGAATTGATATGCAACTACTAAGGATTGGATCATTGAAGGTCCAATTAATCATAGTTCAGAAGTCCAACAAAGGAAGAACCAACCAAAGCCGAGTCCCTAGATTGGCTAGAAGGCAGAGGCTCTAACTTAGCAGATCGGAAGGGGGCCGTACCCCCTAGTCAAGTCCAGTACTAAGCCATGCTGGCCGGTACGTGTCAACAGATATGGAGGCATACAAACGGATACGATACAGCCAGTTCTAAGGTTTTAGTTGGGGAGTCAGTCCGTCTAAGGAGTTGGATTCTTTATTTTTTCTTCTAATTTTCTGATTTGAGTTAGGACCAGTTTGGACATGTATGTGCCAAAGACTGAAATTTAATAGACAATCCACTTTCATAAGTGCGCATTTTTCATACTAAAACCTTGGTATTGAAACTTTACAAATACAGTTAAGCTTCAATTGCAATATAGAAGTACATGATTTAATACTACAAATAAAAAATGATTTATTAAGTTGCAATTATTAGATTTAGGATTGAGGGCTATTTGTATTTTGTCAATTATATAGCAATATTGAAGCATGGACATGGTTTTTTCTTTTTGGAAAGTATACAAAAAAATGACACTTCCTCTCAATTGAGTAATGTAATAAATTTGTTTTGTCAATAGAAAAAACTACTATAGAACAGGGAGCTATTCTCTAGGTAAGCATAGGCATTTATATAGTATTTTCACTTTATAGTATTGACTATTGCTTTAAAAAATAAATTTTGTATTCTTTTGAGGTACAAGTTCTTCTACTTCTAAGCATCTTTTGTTGTTGAAATTTTACTAGGAATTGAATAGAAAAGTGAGGGAGAGAGGAGAGAGAAAAACAAAAAGAACGTGAACAAAAGAAAAGAATAAACCATCAAGTCTATTTCTTAAAATTCCATTTCAAAAATCAACCTCCACGACCAATCTCAGTTCACTTTACACTATTGGAGTTGATCAATGGATGACAATATTGGCTATTGGCCACAACTCTTGGCCAAGAGAATTATCCATACTGACTCTTCAATTGGTCACTAGTGTAAAGAGGCCATAGATGTATAAGAGTTTGTTGCCACCTTCAAATTAAGAAGGTCATCTCATTTGATTGCACATTCACAAATTCACAACCACATGACAATTAATAGGGCTTCAATAACATTTAAAAAAATTAAGCTATTTTCAAACATCAATAATAGAGATACGCATCATGGGAAGATGGCAATTAAGTAGGTCAAGTATTGGGAGATCTTATTCCACTTCATAAAGATTAAAAACTTATGAGCTAAATATTAAACAACAAAATAAACAATTCCCGCATCATACTTCCCATGATTCTTCCAAAAATATCTTGAAACTGTCTATTTTTACTAAAAACCATACTAATTGCAAATCGATTGAATATTGCATCAAAATGGACTGGACCAAAGCATCCAGCTGCTTCACCACCTCAGCCATGCTTGGTCTTTCCCGGGAAGTGTCTTCAACACACACCAGAGCAATCTTCAGAAACTCTTCCAACTCTTCCTCGGGAATGTCAGCAAGTGCAGGGTCAAGCAGTTCTTGAACCCCAGTTATGCCTGCGGTTTCGTACGTATTCCTGACCTCTCTGACACTGTACCGCAAATCATCCTCGTTCGGAGGTCTGCCAGTGAGAAGCTCAAGCAAAACCACCCCAAAGCTGTATACGTCGCTTCTTTCATTCATAATGTCATCCTTGGGGTTGCGGTAGCCCTGAAATGTAGACAAAAACCACATCATGTCCATCAGGAGGAAGAACTGGCAAACCGTAAATCCATTCCAATGTCAATAGCGGTTTTTAGAGTGGTTTCCATTAATAGAATGGAGACATTACATGCTTCTTCTGTAGTCCAATGCACTAAAATAAGAATTATTTGGATCATGTAAAAAGTAATGAAGAGTTGAGGTATGAGAGTTGAGGTTTGCAGAAGGTCCTCGTCACAAGCTTAAGACTATATGTGAATCGTGAGCATTGTATCTACAATATATTCAATGGATGCATCATTGCTTGTGATAGAACGTAGAAGTATCTGATTTCTTACAAGGCACGTGTTTGAATAAAACTTGCATTATAAACGGGTGACTTCGCAACTATCGGAAATGGGTTCCTCCCCTAGTCTATCTGAAAAGTGAGAAACACAATCCCAAACTTGGTTTTTCTGAAGAGAATTTGAAACTGAAAGATTATTAATTCCAAAGTACATACCATGGTTTCGTCGATAGTTGGCTTGAGACTTCCATCATTGTCATATGGCACCAACAACGACAGATCAAAATGCAACTTGACTTTTGCAAGCAGTTTATTGTCTAGCAGTATGTTGAGCGAGTTGATATATCTGTGGATAATTGGCGGATCTATGGCATGCAAGTGTGCCAATGCTCTAGCTGCACACAAGGCAATCCCGAGTCTTCTGTCCCAATCCAAAGGTGAATCGGACTTCGAACCTGAAAAACGTGAATACAATTCAGAAAGAAGGAAAGAAGGAACATATTAAAAACAGAAAAGAAGATTCATCTATGCTTTCAACCCAAAATGCACTTCAATGCTAATTTAACTTAAAATCTTGGTGAAATGCTGTTTTCTAACATGCATTCAGATGAGGCCATCCACACACAGAAAATGGACACTCCATCAATTTCTGACTTCTGTCACAGTAACTAGGTCAACAAAAGTCCACCCATGAGCGACATCTCCATTTCTGCTTACACAATTCTTTATCCATTTCTAAATGAATACAAAATTTTGTTATGATCCTGTGTTAACCCTTCAATGACATTGCAAGGCTTTTTCAAAGATAATTACTGAATTTCAGCTCATCCTTAATTTTTAAAAGCAATTAAATTCAACAAAAACAATGTAGAATCAATAATTTACTTCTTTTTTTTTGTTCCTCTTGAATTTCTTCCAAAAATTAGAATTTAGAGTTTTGCAAATCTTTTGAAACCCAATAAAGTATGCATGTCCATTATGGACCCTCAACTCAATTGCATCCTTATCTATTTTTGTCAAAGGTGAAAACCCATGGAACCATCCATGTACCTATTCCTAACAAGTAGACTTATATGGAAAGTGTCCCCAAAAGTGCATTTGAACTATTCCTTTACTTCATTGCAATTGATTGACTATTGATTCTTTAGATTTCAATTTTATAACTAGGCTATGTGACGGTTATAGTGGCCTAGAGAGCTTATACTTTGAAAATTTATAGTAATTACATGTTTTATCCAAAATTATATTTTTTATATAAAATTCATTATTTTCAATTGCTAATACTACAAAATTGTTTTTTCTTGAAAAAGGTGCCTCCAAGTATGCTGAATTGCTTATTTTTGAGGAGTTTGGGTGTTTTCTGTATATAAAAAATATTGAAAAGATGTAGATAGCGACACAATTCGTTGATGGGCTATAATGGGAAGCCCACCTACTACATTGCGTGTAAAAAATTTCTATCAGATTCTCTTGATATGATCTCAAGAAGTATACCAATTAGACCATATTGATTATCAGTATTACCTCCGCAATTGCTTAAAATTTCATGCTACTTTGAACGTTCTTGTAATTACTACATTTTTAATAAAGAAAATACTTCAGAAAATCACATGCATTTCATTTTTTATGTTTTAATCAAACAAAGTTAAAAGAAATATAAAATGCAGATTTTTACTTGAAAAAACACCAAATATTTGAAACATATGTTTTAATGTAGGCAAATCATGAAAATTCGACCAGATGAAGACATGCTTTGCCGTTTAAGGGTTAATGTAAAGTACATATTAGTCGATATACAGGAGCTGGTCGCATCCACCCTCAGAATAGAATGGTGACATTCAAAACCATCGAGCAAGTCTGATACTCACCATGAAGCCAGTCTCTCAATGTTCCATTCGACAGGTACTCATACACAAGAATATTCTCTGTCTTCTCACAGCAGAAACCAACAAGGCCCATCACATTGTTGTGGTGTACCCGTGACATCATCGCTACCTCCGATTTGACCACTTTAAAAGCTCCTTTGGAACCTTTTCGCAACCTCATTACTGCAACCGTGGCACCTGTCCCCGCCTGAATACCTTTGTACACCTGCTCAAGCTCATATACATACAACTAGTTAATGATAATTTCATTCAAATATGACAGAAGAAACCCCTACAATGCAGACTACCTTTTAAAACAATGGTTGTGATGCCTGGTTTAGCCCAATTCAAACACAATTCCAAATGAAAATCAACATATCCCAGTGCTTCTGATCTACATTTTTCTGGAATACTAGCAGGATTTGACTAGCAGATTTCAGCACGGTAAGAAACAACCACACTTAACTGCTCTAAAACAGATCCAAAGTAACAGATGATATTAGAAACCCAGATAAGAGTGGCTAACCGTGATGCATCCTTCCTGACATATGATGTTCTCCTCGTTGAAATTATTTGTCATTCCTTTGATGTCGAAAAAAGAGAAGCCATGACGTACATAAAGCCCGGGAGGTCTGCGATTCAGCTCATATGCAGAGAATTTTGTAGGGCTTGAGATGCCTTTTTTCTCTTTCTTCTCAATGCTCACATTGCTCATCATTTTTCGCATTAAACTGCTTCTCGCCTTCCGTAATAGACCTAAAGCTTTCCCTCCGATCCTTTGTTGTTTGAGCACAAATATTCCCTCGGAACTGTCTGCTGAGGTGACGGCATGAATTAATAGAAAGATTCTGTTATCGAAATGAGAAATGGCATTGAACTTCACAACTAGTGAAGAATCATCCTCGTATCTACATTGAACAACTAAGAAACCAATATGATACTGGAAAACGCCCACTCCATGAAAGCAGAGCCGAGAAATGTTCACTACAAACGAGAAGTATTGTAACTCGAAACAAAACTATTAAAGGATACTATTAGCCCTGATAGGTAAATAGTAACACAATCTACTGTACAATGATGCATTATAATAATCACCTTGAATGTCCTTGTTCGAATGCTCCTCGTGCCCAATAGGTACGTCCACTATCTGATGGATTTCCCGTGCTGATGAACTCTCTGGTCCTCCACCAGATTGCCCAGAGGCTGCACTATGTTCAGGGACCAGCTCAAGTTCAAAAGAATCAAACCTTTGTAAACAAGATTCAGACTCAAAAGCTGTTTTGACATGACAAACACAAACAATTAGTACAATGCTCAAGATCATCAGTCTAAAGCGGTCTCCGCCACAACGGGGTAAGAACTCTCATTCTTATCGTGCATGATATACACATCACATTTCAATGTATCAAAAATGCGGTTCTAGCAGAGCACCTGATCTTGTGAGCGATGCTTGCAGATCTTTCAGCTCGCTGAATATGACTTCAAAACTAGGTCGTTCAGTCTTTTCGCCCCAGCATCTTTTCAGAAGGGACTTTAGTCGTGCAGGGCATGTAGGTGGCAATCCAGGTCGTAGACCACCGAGTATTCCTTTCACCAAGTCATTCCAACTCAACTCTGGATATGGATCCTCGCCACTCAATATCTGTGAGCATGTTATAGCAAAATTGTAAATATCAGCCCTTGCCATGTCCTTAAAAGTATATTTTTGAAGGAGTTCACCAATCGTCTCGTCACTTGAATCTGAATCCCAATCGGAGTCCGTGGAAGACTCGATCTCTCTCAGCCCTGTCGACTCCAAAAGCTCTGGCGCTCGCCATCGAGCCAGTTCCAAATTCCTTGCCTGTCGTGAATCCAGTGCCCTGCTCTTCATCTTTGTCCAGTACACACCAAAATCAGCTACCTTAAAAGTCATATTTCCGTCCAAAGAGCTTGAAGAGACCGTTTCATTCGACGCGACTAGAATATTCTTCGGTTTTAGGTCACCATGTGCCACTCTTTTGTCGTGCAGGTACATCACGCCTTCTGCGACTTGCAGCATGATTTGGAGGGCTTCAAGCACGGAGAAAGGCTTAAAAAATGGCATCGCAACAGATTCAGAAGCAGTATTTCCAGTAACGCTCTTTCGAACTTCCAGAAACTTGTGGAGGTCGATCACATGGCTCCTCTCAGTAGCGGAACTAGAAGATTGATAATTCTTTCGCTGCGAGTCCATTTTCGTTTGCATCAGATTCAGAAGGTCATAGTCCATCAATTCCACGACAAGAGAGCAGCTTCCTTCGTCAACCGTCCAGCAAAATGTTCGCACCACGTTCAGATGATCAAGACCTACGAGAGCAGCTGCTTCTTTTTCAAAGATGTTCCTTGGGACTCGTAGGAAGTCTTTCCTGGCGTACCTCTTCCCTGCCAACGTTGTCTCATACACAACGCTAGAAGAGCCTTTCCCTATGAGGCACGCACTTTTCAAATCTTTCGATTGTACCTTCTTCATGGATACAATATACTCCTCCAACATCATCGCTATGTCCTACTGTCTACCATCAAATTGGTAGGAAAAAGCTGCTAATTCACAACCTCCGGGGACCCTTCTCCGGAACGAAAACCTAACTGCTGGTCACCAGAGATTACCACCAAACTCCCGTCAGCTAGACTAGATTGGCACGACGACTTCACAACAGAGAAAAAGCTGGTCACAGATCAACTCCACCGTCTTCCTGACCCAGACTAAGGTTGATCTTTTACTTACGAAGTCTACACCCACGTCTTTATCATGGCCACGATCGGTGCCTGCCGTTCTGAATCTAGACCATCTGAGAGTTAACAAAACAAGCCACATGTGCGTCAGAATTTCACACTCCATACTCTTTCAAAACCCTAGCTGTGTGCCTACAACAAAATCTATCCCTTAAAACCAGGAGTACTCAGTGCAGATATAATAACCATTTTGAAAAGGATCACCAATTCATTCTCCACATGAAACCAAGAATGATACTTCCAGCAGTCATTGAACCATCGACGTAAGCGGAATCGTCTATCAATGTAAGTTGTGAGTGGCTGTTTAGAGTACATGAGTTGTTTTGCCTTCCGCCAGACGCCATCACATAGCACGGGGCTAAAGTTTACATCCTTGATGCTAAAGCAAACCCTATCTGAGTCAAACAAACCCTAACGTTGCTTTAGAGCACAAAAACTTTGCCGTAACTCTCAGTTCATGTCCTTGACAACGTGTGTTCTCCTCATAGTCCCAAAGAACGGCGTCTGAGAATTTTCTCACCTTCAAGCTCAACGTCAACTTGAACGTTTTCCAAAAGATTTCCAATTACATTTGAGAGAATACACCTCTAGAACAGAGGATGCCAATAACAAACAGAGAAAAATGCAAAAACTAGTTAGCAAAAACGCAGTCTCAAACAATCGAATCTGGAACATCTGGCATTCTTCGTAACGATGCTTCTCCTTCTATAACACAATCGGGGTGAGAGATTACATACACCTAGAACAGCCGCTTGTGCCAACTTCCAACCCTAAGACGTTCTAAAGACGACAACAAATTTCTATACAACAAAGTCCTCAACAAAACCAGAATATTTTACAAAATCAACCCTCAAAAACGCACTGTTGTACTGTACAGTACATCAATAAGAGAACTTTTGCCGTAGAAGCCTTACCGTGGAAAGATCAGCTAGACGCGTCCCGGTGTACATGCTTCGGAAGAGACTCTATCTGCTCAGAGCTTGCAACATTCGGAGAGCTCCAGACGATGAAGAACTTCCAAGTTCCGATGTCTTAACTGTGCCCATAACTTATCTGCAATAGACAAGTAGTAAGAAGATGGATGCTCTCGACTTTGAGGTCCCGAATACTCCAAGGCATGCACGATCCCGAGAAACGAAAAACGGTGACCAAACGTACTTCGAACAATTCTCGTCGACCTCGCAATGATGCCTAGATGCGGACCTGACTCACGTCAACACTTTAAGGTGAACAGTATCTGCCAACGCGGAGCTTACCATTTAGGCTTTGAACAAAGTGTATTTTATAAGGTAAGCTTAGCTAGGGTGAGACAGCAAGAAGTGAATCAGGGAACGCGATAACTCGCAGATGCCGCTTGTTGTTGTTCAAATGCTTGCAAATAAGGACTGAACCGTCAGTTTAGACGTCAATTTGCTTGGATGTCCAGCTTGGCTCCTCTCGGTTTATCCCGCTCAGTTACTGCGCGCTTCCTCTTCCTTCTCGATTGCTATTTCCTTGCGCTATTT
Organism: Antitrichia curtipendula; assembly: GCA_951230915.1. Taxonomy (NCBI): domain Eukaryota; kingdom Viridiplantae; phylum Streptophyta; class Bryopsida; order Hypnales; family Leucodontaceae; genus Antitrichia; species Antitrichia curtipendula. The sequence continues at coordinate 1,174,609 of OX579633.1, read as the reverse complement.
CCTATTTCGATGCGCTCTCTGAGCCCTTTGCTATGGTGCAAATGTGCCCTAGATTCCGGTGCGCGCCCTTACGGCGAGATGGAACCTAGCGTCCTCAGATCTCGCCTATTCCGAAGTGAGCAGTCGCAAGGGAGGAACTGCTTTATATTTCACGATCAAGAGGTTTGACCGGAGTACTTGTCAGATCCCAGACGCAATGTCACACCACCTTGAGCTTGCCCAGGGTTCAAGAAGAAGCAGAGTATCATTGGGCACTCCTAATTTCATCGACGGTAGTGAGCGACTATGCGAAACCCTGCAGATTGAGTGGTTAGGAGTTGAAGGTTGTAGCGAGCTTAATGGATCTCAGTTTGTGAGGCTGTCTCAAGAACTAGAAGAGTGTTTTTCTGATTTGAGAGGGACGCAAGTGAGGCGCTTGAAAGATCTTTGCCTAGTTGCAAATTGTTCCGAGGAATTTTTTCTAAGCGTTTCTAAACGCCAGTGGCTAAGAACAGTTATCACCTGTAACAAGCATCCTAAGGCTTTCTTTACCAATGAAGCGATCCAGCAACCGTGTACCACACCAATCTCGAGCATCACCATCCGTAGTATCGTTGTGCCATGTCATCCGTACTGGCCGAAGCTCCAAGCCCTTAGAGATGAGGCAGCTCGTGAATTTGCAAGCAAGAGATTGTATTTCCCTTCGACATTTCTTGAGGCTGCAGTCGTTGAAGATAAGTTGTTGGTCGAGAAGTTGAACGAGTGGGAGGAGAGAGAAGCAGAATGTGCCATTGCCAACCAGTTGCACGAAACAGATGGTGACGAAGAGACGAGTTCGAGACCATTTTGGAATATCCGACCTGACGATGTCCAGGTGCAGAACCGCAATTTTGGAGGAGGTAGCCAAGCGGATGTTTGGAAGATATCGTGGCGTGGAGGTATGTTTGCCAGAAAATTATTCAACAGAAAAAGCACCTTCGACACAGAACTTGAAGTTGTGCTAAGGCTTTCCCATCCGCACGTTGTGTACAGCTTTGGGATGTCCATGTCCACAGATGAGAAACAGCTCTCTCTGTTGATGGAATTACTGGATCGCGATCTTCATCTTTTGATTGAAGATAGAGTCCGTGAGAGAGGTCGCAGCGAGTCGCCATTTTCCCGCCTGGATTCGCTCGACATTTTACTGCAGATTGCAAGGGCCATGGTACACATGCATGACTTGGCCGAACCTGTGATACACGGGGATCTGAAATCGAAGAATATCCTTGTAAGCGAGTGTGAGGTTTTAGGAGATGTCCGTCAGTTCCTTGTCAAGGTTGCCGATTTTGGTAGCGCCAGGATCCTGAAACTGAATTCCAGCTCTGCCTTCAATCCGGGCGAAGGGACTACTATTTACGAAGCACCGGAACTCTTGGAGAAAAAACTTTTCCCTGAGAAGAATGTGGAAATCGCATTTCCTAAGAAAACCGACGTGTACAGCTTCGGCATTCTAGCATTTCAGGTTCTCACAGGGCTCGTGCCTTATGAAAAATCTCGAAGTCTTCGTGTTGCGAAGGAGGGCGTCCGAGGGCTTGTACCTTACCGAGGCGTTTCCAATCGTCAAGCTTTAAAGGAGGGCGTCATAGCAGGCAATTTGAGACCGCCTCTCCGAGAAGCTTGCAGCAGACCTAAATTTTGGAACGACCCGGACTTGATGAGACTTGTGGAGAGTTGTTGGCATAGTGAGCCTTCCGCTCGACCCGAGTTCTCAGATGTCACCACTCGGCTCGAAAGCATTTACAATTCGCTAAATCAGGTAAACCAGTTTATCAGATACGCCTTTCACTACTGAGTCCGAGATTTGTTTTAAAAATCTGTGAACTGCGGAATGACTAGGTCGAAATTCAACCTAATTCTGTTTTTCAATCTCCATATAGAATGATGAAGGAGCTCTTCTTCTGAATGGCGTTCTAATGTAATTTCTTCTATGGTTGCGTTCCAATGTAATCTCATAATCCTAGAATCGCAGCACAGACACTTGAAGCAGATGCCATCAATGGTGCTTCTCAGGTATTTTTGCCACATTCTTCCCTCGCTGTTGCTGGAGAAATCAGAATCTGTTGGTTGATAGTGGAGCTGAAAATGAATAGGTTTCAGTTCTCAATTTAATTGATGAGGGAAGTTTTTGTGTAACTCTGTTATTCTGCGGATTCTCAGGATACGATAATTGGAGCATATGTCGTTCCCCCGGCTCAAGTGAGTGCGGTTGATGACGGACTGGCTCAGGTATGTTAGCACTTGCTTCCCGCACTGTTTTTGGAGATATCTGATTAGGGTGGTATTTGATTGGTTGAAATTTAGAATATCAAGTGTGGTCAACCTTCGTTCAGATCAAGTGCCACGCAAGAGGTCTTCATTTATTTCTTCAGTGCCCAAATTAAAATAAAATTCTCAATTTGGAAGCTAATAGTGGATTATAGGAACTTACAAAAGTGTACGACATAATTTCTACTTTCATTTGGTAACCTTGAAACTTCCTGAGTGATTTGTTCCAACTCCTAAAGACATGAAATCAACCACGTTGGTCACTTGGTCACTTGGGGGGTAAATCTGGAGTTAGTCTGCTCTAACTCATCTTCTGCGAATTTCAGAACCAAAGTGTCGGAACACCTGCCTTTCCGCAACCTCAAACGAATGTGACAGTGACTGCAGTGAATGATGGACCTCAGGTATTTTTTCCACATTCTTCCCTCACTAGTTACAAATCTTTTGTGCATCATTTGAGCTGCTCCAGCAATCGTCCAGAGCTGTTAAGAATGTCCAGAAAATGAATCAGAATTGAATTAGAATTGTCCGAGTAAAGCAGGTTTAAGTCTCGTCATATATACGTGAGGGGGAGGTTGCCCTTGTGTAGGTAACTGACTGAGGGGCGAAATCAGAATAGATTGCCTGATCTAGAAGCGAACTCGTTCACAGTTTTCTGTTTTTGTGTTACCGTTTCAGCTTGATGTTCGATAGCGGTAACTCTGAAGTCCACCGTACAAGAGTTTTGGTGGAGCTAGGATATCATTTCCGTTTAAAGTCCTTCGCCTGACCCTGCGTAATTCTTGGGGGGGCGCTTGTTTTCTGTGCTTGATCAGGTCTCCAGCCTTCCGAGCGTCCATGATACGTCAAAGACAGGTTCCCGAAAGAGGGGATTTAGATTCCTCAAAATGCTAAGCTGTGCCCGCATATCACCGGGGAATGTCATCGACTGACATTCGAGGGTGCATGGCCAGTGATGGGGAACGTTTCACTGGTTATATTGAAAAAGATTCAATAGTATTGGGAACTTTTTCTTTTACCGGTGGATGCAGGCACCCACATTGACGTGTTTTTTTTATTGGTTCTGGACCGAAGGGGAAGGAGGCCTTGCATTGACAGAAACTATAGTGAGGAAGTTCGAGTATCTATCTTACTCGAAAAGCAAGCGAGTGCTACAAGGACAGAGCCTCTTGAAGTTTAGCTGCTTGTTTGTGATTGTATATCATTCTTGAGGTCTCCCTAGCTTCTATAGTATGGAATAAACTTGTTGTTGTGCCACGGGAGGAGCTTGCAACTAAAGATTTGCAACAGTTTTTGGTAGTAAAAGAGGGTTGCAATCCATCCCAGTCAATGGAATGAATTCTTGAAGTTCTAGAATGTTATGTGAAAAGACCAGTGTAGCCCCATCTCCTAGATTGTTGGGTGACTTGGGTCTCTTTTTCACCTTTGTAGGATTCACTCATGTCATTCACCATGCCATCTTATTTTGATCCTGACTACTATACTTGTAAATGTTTCTTGTAGACATGCTCAAGATATTTTTAGGGCTTTGTGCCTTTTTAGTGTCACCGTGAAAGATATTAGAAATGACATGGATTGTAAGAAAGATCGTGCTACAGAAACCACTAACTCAACATGACTTAAGCAAAAATATTTGTTGTATGTCATATGACTCAAATGAATAATAGAAATGGCATAAATCATTACTTCTAAAATCATTATGGCATAAATTATGGCATAAATTATAAAAAAATTGAGTAGCAAGCTATTAAATAACTTGACATGAATTGAATGCAAATGTTTGTAGAATGGTTCAAAACTTTGTGAAAATGATCCAATTCATTAAATATTTTGAAATCATAGTTTTATGAATTTAAAAATTATGGCATAAATTATAAAAAAATTGAGTAGCAAGCTATTAAATAACTTGACATGAATTGAATGCAAATGTTTGTAGAATGGTTCAAAACTTTGTGAAAATGATCCAATTCATTAAATATTTTGAAATCATAGTTTTATGAATTTAAGTAAAGAGATAGTAAAAATGACTTTAGAGGTAAAAGTTAGAGCATCTTCAATGTGCTTCAGTGTATATTTGGTGAACCAATCCAAAGCCATAATATATAGATTGAATGTTAGATAAGATTCCATCATATGTAAATCGGTGTTCATTAGAAAAAAATTGGGCCTCATTTAGCCTCCTCCCTTTCAAAAACTAAATTCACCAATTAATTGTGACAAAATAATTTTATTTTTTTTATATTTAAAATATATATATATCTAAAAAAATTGCAATCTGACTTAGACAACAATTTTCTACATTGAATTGCGGAAGGGTTTGTTTTTTAAATTAGATTTTTTATTAAATAGTTGAATTAACTGCTAATGTAGACCTAGAGGGCCCTTAAGAGGCCTCATTCTTCTCCTAGTACAAGAATAAGAACTCTTCTAAACTTAATGGTAATGAATGCCTCAATGCTCTTGGTAAACTCAAAAAATATAATGGAAAATACAAATTTATAACAAAGAAGTTTATATTTATTTTTTTCACTCATTTTAGCAAGTATCATATATAAGATATTTTCAATTGCATTGAGAATGTTTTTTGAACAATTTTTTAATGTAGTTCTATTAGATGAAAAATATTTCCCCTTGGAATGTCCCCCAATTGTTCTCTAAGTAGCATTAATTGCATTATCAAAACAAACAAGCACAATGATTTAGGGACAATCAATTGAAATTGACTCATGACACAAAGAAATGTGTACATGACAATGTGGCACAAAAGGTGCTAACTTGTCAGTTGTCTATGCAAATAATTGTTTTAAGATTATTTAGGGAGCTTTAGAAACTCAATTTGTAATTTTTGCACTTGGGCATATAAAATTGCACTTACTAACTATACAAGCAAAATTGACCTCATCACCAGTTGAGGAGGGCACTACCCATTTTTGTTTTCTTTATATGGTACAAAATTGTAAAATGAAACATCAATTTTTTGTCATCTATGGTGTAAAATGAAAATTAGCTCTTTTAATTTATAACTTCATTACTTTGTTAACACATTTCAATATAAAATTGAATATTCTAGACTAATATTACAATTTCTCTTTGCAATTATAAATTGCTTCAAAGTTTCATATATTCTATTTGGCCAAACTCAATTTTACTATTACAATGCATGGTGTTGCATTTAATACACTACTCCTTTAAGTCCTTAGAAAAGTAATATTTTACTTTTGTATGCTAGTAAGTATGTCATTATGCAATCATTCATTGTCCAACTCCTCTACCTACATTGCAATGTACTTCACCAAATGAGGTTCTGCTAGTGTTGGGATAATAACTTTCTTTTTTATTATCTCTCCATAAATTTGAACATTGTTCTCCTGCATAAATCTATTTTTGCTTGTTCATATAGGTATGCCTTCCCATGAGAATATAGTGTTTTTTTTTTCTCCCATCCGTATACCAAATGGCTTCAATGATGCTTCCATGCAGATTGTATACTAGTCTCTGCTTAAGCTTTCCCCTCTTCTAACTCCACCCTTAGAATTGGCCGATATCATATAACCTTCATCTTTGTTGCCTACTTTTGTTGATTGAACTCCGAGCAAGACCTATCCCACATTCCCACATAGAACAACAATCTTTTTAGAAAAAATAATAGTCTATTCCAACATCAAAATTTAAGAATAATCTCTTGCATTTTTAATAAAGAGTAAGTTTTGTTCTGCATCTATATCAATTTTATTCAAGAGAAAGGATGCTTTGCACGATGTCAGATTTGTTCTATTGCATTGCAACATCTATTTGCAAGAGTGCTTATATAAATTTCTCTTTCATTTTTATGACTTTGCTCTATTGTGGGATAAAAAAACTTTATATTACAATGATTAGTTTAGGGGATAGGAAAAAACTAATAGGCTACACTTGATGCATGATTTTTACGCTAGTATAATTAATCACATCTATTTGAGGATTGGTTTTCATTTGGTTTAAAATACAATCATCAAGATTCTTGAGCAAGTTTTCAATAAGTTGTACATGCCCAATCATCAAAAGTAGAGAAAAAAAATTAAAAATTAAAGGAAATTGCAATCACTGTAATCTTTGAAAATGGAGACTCAAACAAGAACAGTGTAACCATGAGGCTTTGTCTACTCCAACCAAACCCTAACCATATTTACTACCTCATTGTGTAGTATGGATACGGTTATACTTAGATAGGATTTGGAAACTCAAATTCACAAACCAAAGAATTGATGCCATAGTAGGGGAGTCACCTCCTTTCCGAGAAGCTAATTTTCTTGAAGAATACTAGTGTGGTGAGAGATAAGAGGAATAGTGGGAAGCTGATGAGTGAAAAGGCAATGTGACCTCCCTTCTGAACGTGAGCACCTTGGTTTTCTTGGAAAATCAACTAATTCACTATCATAAATGCATGCAGGTGGTGCAGAACGTAGGTGGTGCAAGCAACTTATAAGGAAGATTGAACTCGGGGGGTGAAGTAAAAAATTGTTGAAGAAAATCATTCTCCAACCCATTTCTTCACCTCCAGAGCAAAAAGAATGGCAGTTCCAAAACCTCAATGATTGAGAGTTCCGCAAGCCATTGAAAACCACAAAGAGAGCACTATGCATCAAATCTTTGAGAATCATCTAGGGGTCGAAGGGTGTGTGACTAAGGTAACTACACCTAAAATTGCACAAATAAGCAATTCATCATAGTTCCCATTATTATATTGGAAAACTTTTTGTAGAGTCTTATTGGTAGTGAATTGGGGATTATGGATTCTCTTAGAATGCATTTTTTGAACACCATATGAATAAACTACAAATTTTCAAAGTGCTGAAAATAGGTGTTCCTAAAAGTGATCATAGACTCTCATAAATAGTGAGAGTACATTTTAGACGAAAATATGTAAAGTGCAATTTTAGGAAGCGTACAATTTTAGGTGTACAATAGTTATCTTGACAGAGGCAATAAGCACAGATACTGTAGCCTTAAGAAATTTCGAAGGGAAATACAACTTCTTGCTTGCAACTTCACTAGCCGCCTCATCTCGAACGGCTTGGAGCTTCAGCCAGTATGGATGGCATGGCACAATGATAAGGTAGGAGGCTCTGAAAGCGAGCATCTAAGGGCTGGTCTGCCTTTTTCATGTGGTTTCTTGGATGGGATTATTTATAGCTCATTTTTCAGACAAAGAAAAATAGATTTTGATTGTAACACAAGTTGTTTTGTATTTTTTGAAGCATTTTTGAATTACTTATGAATTTTCAAACGTGATGAGTCATAGGTCCCTATTTATGACCTTAGGTTTTGCATAAACCCTTCACATGCAATTTCTAGAGAAAAATGGGGAAAAACAAAGAGAATGATTGGCTCTTGCAATAAATAATATTTTTTTTACCGATCCATTCAATGACTACATAAGGTCCATTTAAAGACCACCTTACATCCATTTCAGGCAAGTCTATATGGGTAGTTCTAAATGCCCGCTTGCTTTCAGAGCCTCCTACCTTAATACGAATGGTGATGCTCGAGATTTGTGTGGTACACGGTTGCTGGATCGCTTCATTGGAAAAGAAAGCCTTAGGTTACAGAAGGCCATATTCATTAAAATGAGACGAACTGGTCAAAATGAGAACCTAAGTCCCTCTTTTCAAAGATAAGTTGTTGGAGGCAAAGATAAATATGGATAACCTTACCAACAGTTAATGAGGAGATTACTATTTTAAATTGGTCATGAAGATATATTTTTGTGGGTTTATAGAATTGCTTAGAGCAATCACAAACTCAAACAATACAAAATGGAATTCCACATAGGGTGTCAAAAAGTATGTAACATTTATAACAACTGAAGTGGTCAATTTACGTTGAAGAAAATGAATCTACTTAAGATGCCATCTACATATGAACCAATTTATCTCATTTATATATACCGTAATGCCTAGGAAATGAAATCATTCCTGTAATTCTAATGATTGAATGTGATAGTCTAAAAATATGAAGGCCATGTGCACATGAAGCCTTTGCCTTTTCTAAAAAATGTATGTGAATGAATATTCTATTAATAGTAATGGATGCTATACAAAATTCATTGCATTCCAAAAGGGAACTAATCCACTAGCCATCATTCTTGGTGGAAGAACAAGTTTTTGCTGCCTCATTGGTTGCCTCTACTGCTTTCAACTTGCTCAATCCTCTAAGGATATCCTCGTGTCGAGAAGGCCTTGGGTCTTCACTCGCAGAAAGGACACGGCCAAACATGCCCATCAGCATTAGTTCCTTCACTTCTCTTCGTCGCTTGCGTTCACTTCCGGCTGTACCATCATTAGAAAGAGATTTGCAACTTCGACAAGGCGGCTTTGGAAATGGTCTATTGATAGTACTTATATACGGATCAGCAGTTGTTGTTGATCGTGTGTAATTTGACCCTCGAAAATTTCGAAGACTTGTTCGATGGGATGTAGGTACTCCAGAAGGCGAAGATCTGCCTCCCACAGATTTAGAGGGAATGGAGTCAATAATCTGTGCGATGCATGGGACCTGACCTGCATTGCATGCACCTGATGGGACCTTCCTCTTGCAACCTCTCCCTGTGGAATCTGTATTGTAATCATCACCCTATAGAAGGTGATATGCAACCGCTGCAGGTGATTTTAGTCCATCCTCAAGGCGAGGATCCACCGCTTGTTGTTCTTCATCTACATATAGTTTCCTGTGTGGGGTGTTTGAAGTCCGTAGCGTTGGCGATTGCGAGCGCAATCGACTAGGAATGAAGTCACTCTTCTTCATAGGTGAAGGCGAGCAAATCGGGGTCCTCAATGATCCTCTACTGGGTGGGCTGTCGACCACGCCTTCCTCCACATTCCCCTTTGAGAAGTCGATGGCTGCGGAAGCCGCGTTAGTTGCAGAGCCGAGAAGAGAAGGCCTAGGATAAGAGAACGGCAAGAAGCTCGCTCCAGCCGACTCGGATTTCCTAGACATGGGTGCATCCGATTCAGACAACAAGCTCCTAGTGGTGAGCGGTTGTCTCTGTTGCAACAGGTGCAATACGGACCCTCCGACCTGAAGAAAACGGAGAGTACATTACCCTTACACAATTTATCCTCGGTCCAAAGATAACAAACTACTTGCATAGTTAATATCTTCAATTCATTGATAAGACAAAGCCTCCACAACTATTCTCCAACCAAAAACAACAAGATCTCAAAGACCAGAACTTATCCTTGACCCAAAGATAACTCAACATAGACAAAACATAGAATCAAAATGAAACTTCAAAATTTTACTAATACCCAAGAATGAAATTTACATAATAATTTGTATTGACAGTATGTACAACGCTTTCTACGACCAACGAGTATACACAGAAGTACTATTTCTTCCTACGTCTCTCCAGCTCAATCACTAGTTTCATCCCCGGCAAGACGAAATGGGACCCAAAATTATTGGCGGACTTCTTCATGCCGCCTAACAGTCCATACGCATGATGGGACTCAGGAGACAAGGGGGGCATGCCAATGCGGTTCGCATCAACGAACTCGCGCAAGCAACCAAGTGGAAATTCCTCATGAAGTCGTTTCAACCACGGAACTAAACTGCCCAACAATACTTTGTCCCCACGGATCTCATGATTCCAACTCTCAAGGAATATTGCATTCCCGTTCTCATTGAGGATGCTCTTTTGCGGAGAGTCGTCAATGAGAAGAGTGTTGTCCTTGTTAAAGGACGTTGGATCATCCGGGTCTAAGAACAATTGCTCTTCAAGCACTTTGAGAAGCAGGTACTTCCAAGGGCTCCCAATCTGTTTAAGGTGTTGCCCTTTGGACACTTCTATCGTCTTGCACTGTTCTTGGCCTAGGATATCGAAGGGCGCCTTGTTGTTTTGGAACAGGAAACCAGCGACAGGTTCCACAGTCTTCTTCAACATGGAGCTCCAGACAACAATGCGATTCGTAATCCTAGAAAGCTCGTCTAAGAATTCCCTCATATTGGGACGAACGAAGACGGCCTTGGGCTCAATGATGGTGGGGATTCGGTCGGAAAATATATTCTCGTGCACTGTGTGATGCCGTTGTTCCAAAAATGACTTTTGAAACAAGCACTCACACAGTACTCCGTTCAAATCAAATACAAGGTTCAACCACTTCTGCCGCGGTTGAGGAACTAGCGTGGACACACTCCGCGGCACTCTCTCTCTGCGCTTCCTTGCTACTTCCTGATCAAACAAAACAGAAAAGATATGTAGTTACCTATTGAAATGCGGAATCAGGTGACTCATAAAACGGCGACCAGTACTTAACCCCACTAAGCGACTGCAGAACCCCTCTAGTAAGAGGTAATTTGAGTGGTAACGGTCGAAGCACACTCATATATTTTTTGCGCTGAGCACAAGCTTGGTCAAAATGCATCCATTAGACACGAAATTCACCGAAAGAAGAGTGCCCCGTATATATATTTCTCAAGTAATTAAGATACATCCGGTCTACCGGTTTTGATGAGTTACTATTTAATTTGGTTACAGTATTCACTACACTTCGCTCGAGTATGTACACTATCCTACAAGACGAAGTCACAAAGAGCAGATTGTCGACGCCAAACAATCAGAGACTGCCCATTCCCTCCTGTCAATCAGAATGAATCGACATAAGAGATCCCTCATGAGAAACCCACAACACGAACATCCATTACATCCCAATGGACAGACTCATGAATAATCGTAGGGATCTGAAGATGCTGGAGACTGTACCTGACCGAGATCGATGTTGGGCGTTTCTTCGTCCATGTAATCCCCGTAGTCCAAGCTCTCCTCTTCGTCAGGCGGGTTCTCGAATTCAACCACCATTTTGTGATCCGGAGAGGCAATCGCAAGCGGTACCGGATACGCCGGAATCTCACCTTCCTCTTGCGTCTCTAGCACTGACTCCCCTTGGAGTCCGACATCAGCGAGCCGGCTCAAGTTATCTTCGCATTGAAGATAACCCGATTCAGCTTCAGGTCTTGCTGGTCCAGTCTGGTCCGGGATCTCGTCATGCCCTTGTTCCTCCCGTTGAACATCCGGTAGTACAGGTTCACCAGCAGTGGGTCTGGTACTGTCCTCATCCAAGGTAGGATGAGATACAACGTTATCTTGGACGCAAAGATCCTTCGGGGTATCGGCCGAGGTTGCTCGCTGCACACGGGTCCGAGGTGACGCAGCATTATCCTCGCCTCAAGGATAATGCTGGATGTTTGCCGAAGTTGACTTCTGAACGGAGCCCTGTGGAGATCCGGAACTCATTTGTTGAAGGGACCGAGAGACTGACGGGTCCTGCGTCAGTGTCTTGAGAGAGTCATTCTCTTTCCTGAGTTTCTCTAGTTTCGCCTTCAACATGTCCTTCTCCAACTGCTGCTCTGCCCATCTGGCTTCCTCTTCTGCCCTCTTCAGGGCCTTCCTCTCCGCACGATGCTTCCAGAAGTCTTTGTTCTCTTGCTTCACCGGAAGCAGACTCGTTTGACCCTGAACTGATGGGGCAACGGACTCCGCAGTAGGCTTAGGTCGCACCTCCAAAGCTGATTCGACTTCATTGTTGGCACTTGAGGGCCCCCCTTCGTCGACCTCCGCATCCCCGTAGTCAATGTCATTCAGATCTGAGTAGGACTCCTCGAGTTCACTCAGATCGTAAATAGCTACTGACCCCTCAATGGGCATCTTGCCCTTCTTACTTATCTTCTTCTCTGCCGCGACCATCACCTCCACCTGCTCCGTGTCCTCTGCCTCTTCCTGAACTTCGACTGGTTTCAATACCGGAAACCGATTCTCTACCTCGACATCCGTAATGATAACATCCAGGTCGTCGCCGCCGACCATCTCGGTGTTCGCCCCGAACTCATTTATTCCGAGTTCCAAGGCACCACCGTGGCCACGGAATTCGGCTTCCCTCTCTGCAATTTTGATGGTATCAGCTAAGGACGACGTGGACTCGGAATCTAGTTTCGGAGTTGATAGGTTGCTTGGACGTTCATAACCTGGAAGGTAAGGCGAGTTCTCATGGCAGAAGTCCCTGATGTCTAAGGAACTGCCGTATTTTGCCATGTCTTGATGCTTCTCGGATTGATGTCGTTCGGTAATGCCGTAGTAGAAGAGGCCATACATCTGCAGGACCAAGACGACAAGTTAGCACCTAATTTTCACATTGAATTTTTGGAGTTATACTCAAGCACGGTTATCCACGGGTCGAGGATAAATATTCAACAGTCTATAAACAACAATTGTAGTAAGAAAAAGACTAGGAGGTCTACATGGATATTAACTGTGTATCATGGATAGTTATCCTCGAGCCGAAGATAACCATCGGATTCAGGGTGTTATCTTCGGCTCGAGGATAATGGGTGGCAGGAGTTAGAGTACTACCTTTGCGGCAATCATAAATTTTGATCCCGTGTAGATGCCAATGACGTTCTCTCCCTTTACACAGAAGCTCTGAAGAATGTCAATGTAAAACTCCATCCTCAGCTCACTGGCGTGCATCCTATACTTGGCCTCCGTATTCTTCTGGAATTCATTGTAGTAAGGGATATCGCCCGTCGAGTAGATTCTCTTCACAGCATCCAGATTTTTGGGCTCGCCATCTGTCCCTTTCTTCAACACGAATACAAGCTTCACCACGGAAGGCGTGGCTCGTGTCGTGGTGTTATCCAACCTTTCAGCTTTGCTGGGCTGGTACGTCGACACCTTGACCTCGTAGTCTTTTAACCGTGAAGCTGCAAATTTTTTCGTCACCTCCAAGTCATATTGACTTCCCACAATCCATAACCAGGCGTCCGGGGTAGTAATTCCGGGCTTTAAATGAGCAGCCAAGTAATTCAAAAGTGGAGAACACGGAGGACCATCAGAGGATCCGGCTGTCGGTCGAGGCAGGATGCGGAAGTCTATGACGGCCAGCCGAAGTTTTCTACTGGCGTAGGGCCACTGGTGGCTCGTGACAAGAGCCTGCGGATAGCATTGGTGCCCCCGGATGTACACACTTCCAGCGGATTCCACGATCTGCTTCTTCAGCTTCAAGAATATCTTGAAGATGGGATAGACCACGGACAGTTTCGGGTGGTCCTTAAAGTCTACGGTTGTCTTCTTTTTGGCTTCGTTCGTTAGACGTTTCACAAAAAAGGAATTGGGCGGGACAGTCAGGATAAAGTCCCACGAGGCAGAAGTAAATTTGTTCGTGCGCTTCCATTTTCTCCATACAACATTGATCACTTCCCCCTGTGAGTCCCGGAACTTTAAGGACTTGTCGAGAGCCATGAACTCCTCTATGACAATTTTCTTGCGCTTTCTCCGCTCCACCCAGTGCTCAGCCTTATAGTTGTCCACGCACAAAATCCTTGCAGCAGTCACGGAGACTTTTGGGTAATCGCGGGTGCGGCCTTCTGTTCTTCCAAGAAGATGGAGGACATATTCCTTGAGGTCCTTGTCCGTGAAATGCCCCATGTGCTTGAAGAACTCTCTCTTCAGTGAGAAGTTCTTGGGGTTGAAGTTCTTTGTGGAAACCTTATATTCAGTGCACGTCACCGGATCCACCAGTTCTCCGTCAGTGTGTTTCCGTAGAAACTCCTCCCACAACTGGTACGTCTCGTCTGCCAATGTAATGATTCTAATTTCATTCTTAACATCGGAAGCGAGTTTCACCTTGGCACCTTCTTTGTCCGGGTTAATGCTCGAATATCGAATTAGCACAGCGTCTACGAATTCCTGCAGGGCAATATTATCATTGAGACATTCGTCAGTTCCGAGGCATTAGGAGAGCAGGAGGTAGAGCAAATTATCCTCGACCCGATGATAATCATAGTCACACTCTCCGATGTTGTCTTACAATCAAATTACACGACTGAAGAACTATGCACCATTTCATATAAGTAGTAGCTACAATTTATCTTCGCCTCGAAGATAATCAGAGAGACGGTGCATACCTTGTAAACAGCTGAATTGCAGATGGCATTGTTCAGTCTTGCCAGTCCTTCACGTTCCACATTTGTTGGCCGCTTCAGTTCCTTCCACACCTGCCTGCAAGCTGAAATCTGGTTTCCCCATGTCGGTTGACTATGAACAAGGTGATTGGAGGAGTTGTACCATTTGGATATTTCTGTGAGCTTTCTCGCGTCAAGCGTATAGACGATCGCTGCATTCCACGTCTGCAACTCTACCTTTCGAGACTCGCAGCATCCGCCACTTTGCAGCATTTTAGAGGCAGTGATGCTATGTTGTCCATTAATAATATAGAAATTCCCATCCTTAATATCATCCCACTTCGAAGGACGTTCCTTGAGGAGCCTTCTGTTGGCGTCAACCGGAGTCAGGCATACTAGTTGCCTTTGTTGGACGGACCCAAGATGGACAAGAGTCTCCTTCATTTCTTCAACAATCTTCATCTCCAGTTTACGAATGATGTATCTTGGAGGGGCCAAATGGCAGTTGGAGATGTTGACCTTGAATGTCATAGGATCAAAAATGAAGCATGACGCATGTTTGTCCCAGAAATCCTTCTGATATGCCCCGACGACTTCGAATTTCTGGATGGGCTCATATTCGCCCGTCTTCCCGTTATGAACGTTTGTTAGCGCGGAGCCTGAACTTCCAATAGTTCCTGCCCGACTGTCTGCCACGGGTTTCTGGCGCTTCTCTATGACCTCAACGGCCCCTGTATCCGGGTTCTTCCGTTTAGGAAGCTGAGCTCGCGTAGTCCCCCTTCCACTCCCTCTGCTCCCGGTTCGGGCACGCGCTCTGGATACTGACTTCGTTTCGGCGTCAGCTTTGCGTCTGACTTGGCCACGGCCCAAGCTGTTACGTGATTGCTTGTCTACATGTTCTTTGGCATAGTCTTTCAATCTGCTGAACATGTAGCCAATCCTTCTCGCCATGTAGATGGCGTTTTTACGGATCCATGGATGGAATCTCTTTTGGAACTCATCAGCCAGTTCATCGTGATTTCCCTCGTGTAATCCACGTATGAGGTTATCCAGATCGAACACCCTCACATTGTCTTCTTCATGCAGGACAATGGAGTGGCTGTGGTTTGTGTCTTTTCCGGATTGGTCGCATGCGTGAAGTGTTAGAACAATGAACTTCTCTTGGTGGAGCTCTACGAGGGCGGCTTTCTCGTCGAGGTTCCAGTTCACGTAGATTCCTGAATCCTTAACCCTGTGGCGTAGAAGTACATAGTCCTTTGACCGGTTTATTCCGAAGGTCCAGGAGTCTACAATGGGATTGAATTGCCAAAGGTCGCCGTAGAGCTCCGGCCAGTCGTATATGAATGGCTCCTCCGCCGTCCATTTTGTGAATGGCTCGAGAAACGGGGCGGTGGCTGAATAGTCGTAGCTCGTACCCTCTGTCATTTTTAGGAGAGTCTGCATAAATTGATTCACCAGTTTAGATTAGTGTTTATTATTATCCTCGTCCCAAAGATAATTGTAGCCTCTGCATTAGCATCTGTCATCCCTTGTATTGTTTTTTTTATGTCCGTAGAGCGTTCATTGCTTATGAGTATCATTGCGTTGAGGATAACCTTCTTCTTCTTTTTTAGGCGTACAGTAGAAGTACTTGGTTTAGTTTGTTTGTCTCTCTGTATGTTTGTTGTTTTTTAATACGTTTCAGCTAGTTTTCTCTTTGTGGTTAACTGTCGCTTTGGTTTTTACCTTCGGTTCGAGGATAATTATCTTCTGTCCGAGGATACTTATCTTGGATCTAAAGATAATTATCTTCGGTCCGAGGATAATTATCCTCGGACCGAAGATAGTTACACTACTTTTCATGGTTCTCTGTTGCTTATGATCTCTACGAGTTTATTCTATTGACTGTATTTATCATTGGGTCTAGGATAATATGGTTGTGGATTTGCTTCCGGATGCTTCTGTTAGCTTTTGGCTGGTTTTTTTATTTGTGGTTTATGTTTTAGTGCCTATCCTGGAGTTGTATAATGTTTATCTTCGACCCGAGGATGTTTATCCTCGGCCCGAGGATAAACATACAGATCCCTAGGGTACTTATCATCGGATTCTGTATGTTTATCCTCGGGCCGAGGATAAACATCCTCGGGTTCTGTATGTTTATCCTTGGCCCAAGGATAAACATCCTCAGGTTCTATATGTTTATCCTCGGGCCGAGGATAAACATCCTCGGGTTCTTTATTTTTATCCTCGGGCCGAGGTTAAACATCCTCGGGTTCTGTATGTTTATCCTCGGCCCGAGGATAAATATACTTCGCTCCATCATCGTTTCAGGCAGTCTGGATTCTGTGGAAGTGGATATTTTGTCAAAAACCCTAAATTAAGAGTTCGTTATCTGAGGTATTCGTTTAACTAGATTCTTTCTGGTCTGGTAGCTGAAACAACGCATCATACAACTGTATTTCGAAGCAGACATTCATGTTTACTGGAAACAAAAAACAAAAAAGAATGCGGGAAAGTGATTGAAGCCAAAAATTCCTTACCTGTCAGTGCGTCTTCCAGACAATATACAATCGCAGCCTAATTCTCCTAGAGTTCAAAATCTGCACATTGGAAGTACTTGGAAAGTAAGAAATTAAATCATAATCAACATAAATTCAAGAAAGAAGTAACAGAAACTACTGAGAACTAAACCACAATTTGCACAAACTGAACATAGGAATGAAACTGAAAATCCACGCAACAAACTGAAAATCCACGCAACAAACTGAAAACCCACGCAACAAACTAAATTCTAGCATGAAGCATTCACAAGCAGAACCAACGAACCCACGCAACAAACTAAATTCTAGCATGAAGCATTCACAAGCAGAACCAACGAACCCACGCAACAAACACAAATCTAGCATCAAGCATTCACAAGCTAATGAATCCGAAAACGAAGACTAAGCAAATGACAGGGCGGAGTGGTTTACAGAAAGCACCACCTGCGAGCTTCTCGATCGCGACCTTGGAGCGAGCACACCACCTACAAGCTTCCCGATCTTGCGCGCGACCTGTTGCGGAGCTGCTCGTGACACCTCCAACCGAATGCGCACCTTCGACCTCGCTGCGCCACGACTCGCCCAAGTTGTAGAAGTCGCCACCCCAGTTCGCGCGCCACAAATTGCGCCACAAGTTCCACAGCAGTCGCGGAGCTTCTCCAAATTGACCACCACCGACCTTCTCCAAATTCGGCCTTCTCGCAGAACACACACCAAAACCCTTAAACCCTACAGACAGCACTAAGTAGAATACAACGAAAAAGCCCTATACAAACAAGGAAGTACGCAATCAAACTTCAAGACAAGGTGCACCGAAACCCATAGAGGAGAGAACCTGGAAACACAAATGGCCGGAACACCCTCGCCGCGCCTCCAAACGGGAGTGACGACCTCCCGAGCCTGTGCCCGATCCTGGTCCCGAGCCTGTCCACGAACCTGAGCCGAACCTCCCACCTGACCTCCTGTTGACCTCCCGGACCAGTTCCAAATCTGTAATCTGGGAACCCGAACCTGCAATCCCAACCTCCTTCTCTTCGGGAAGTATTTTTAGTTTTACCGACTAATTTCCTCCAATTTCTATACTAAAGCGGTTTTTCAAGTACCAAGTCCGGTTGTTTTCTCTTTTTTCCATTCAGAATTTAAAGAATTTAGACATTTTCACCATTTTCTAGTCAATAGTTTCAAATTGTTACTGGGTTTCTTTCCAATTCCACCGGCTAACTTTGATTTTGCCGCCAGTTCTTCCCGAACATTGCACCACACTACGCTACATATTACTCAATAATGAAGTGAACTACTTTAAATTTTGGTTTTGGGAATTGAACGACGGGTCGGTCATTGGAAAAATAATTTGTTTTGTCACCTTGCTAATTGTTGGATTAAAATAATCTTAGAGGAAAAGCTATGCCACACAAATTGAATGCCAATTTGTATATATTTTATGACTTAATGCCAATACAATATTTAATGACTTAATGCCAATAAAAATATTTAATATTATTGCATATATGAAGTATTGCTCTAGTATATAATGCTCATTTGATTTTTTAATAGATAACAAATTTGTTTGTCTTAGACTCTAGATGCATGACAAATGATTAAATTTCCATAATAATATCAATCAAATAGTCAAGTAAATGCAATAATAGATTCATAAAAGACATCCCATGCATTTGAACATTGGCCATTTGATATGAAAATGTGCACTTCACCTAATTCTCAAATTGATTCCTTTTGGATTTTAGTTATTATCATCATGACTTGTGAAGTACTACATTGTTTGGAATGCAAAGTGTAATAACATTTTTATGGATGTAAGGAGAACAAATTCTACAAGAATAAAATTGCATCGAAATCATTAATATTTACAAAAGACTTGGCATGAATAGTGGCTTTTAATAAAAATATTTGTTTAATGATTGGATTTAATAATATTATTTACTACTAATCAATTTAATAATTTGAAGAGCTTTAAGCAACCTCAGGTATGATCCATTGTCGTGCTGAAGTCAATGGCTTCCCCATAGTTTTACACTTTTAATATGAATGATGTCTTCATGTATCTTATATAAAATTGTTTTGTAAATAAATTTAGAATTCAATATGAAAGTTATGAGACATAATTATGAAACTACATACAGAAACTACAAAACATTCAAATATACATATCATGCAAAAAAACTCAGAAAACTCATAAACACCAAGAGATGTAACCTTTCACAGATGGCGTAATCAAATTCATGCTAAATTAACCCCTAAAGCCCCGAGGCCTTTTCTCCATCAAAACACACTCAAAATTGCCACTTCTATTGCAAAGAGCAAAAAAATATAAAAATTGTTTTTTTTGCATATCTAACCATAGGATCTTATACTAGACTAGTATGAGAATGTGTGCAAGAAATTTCAAAAACTTTGACCAAATAGATTGCAAGATATTTGCATTCAAAGTGAAAAAAAAAAAATTTTTTGCACCTTGCTTGACTAGATTTTTGGGCTTTGAACCTATTTAACTTAAATTTTTTGTATTGTTGATTTTGATTTTCTAAGTTTATATGTTGAATACTTCAGTTGAGAATCTAGGAAAAAAAATTCAAGAAAAAAACACTAGATTTTTACTCATTAAAAAATTGTTAAATAGAAGTAGGTTCAAGATTGAAGGAACAACTAAATTGTTAATAGCTCTAAGACAAAATTGAAATACCATAATCCCAACGGTGAGATTGTTTTAGCAAGAAAATTCAACCTTGTCCAACAATTTCTTTTCTGGAAATTGTAAAAATTGCATTAAAAAATGAGTCCTAAAAGTTAATTTTTGAAGAAGATGCTTAGATTGCCCGAAAAAATAAGGCTGTCCATAACTTTTTCATTATTAGTCCAAATAGAATGAACCAAAGCTTCAAATGTAGACAAAAAGACATAGATTTTGAAAAAAATATTTAAAAAATTTATTTTAACTTTCTGTGATTTTTTTGTGCTGCCCGCCAAACTCTATTTTTGGCATAACTTTTTCTCTCGGGCACCAATTGAAATAAAAATTATATATCCACAAAGCTCTCGCAGAAGTGCACAACCTCAAAAAATCCCAAAAAATTTCTCTACAAATTGAGGTCACAGGAACCTATAACAATTTTTTAATGAGTAAAAATGTAATTTTCATCCAATGAGCCAATGGCCATTAAATTTAGAGCAATAATGATTTGTCTATGGCAATTTGAAGTTGGGATTTCTAGAGTTTCAAAATGCACTGTGCAACATGTTTTTCTATCAAATTTATTTGTGTATAACTAAAGAGAGCATGCGAACTTCATCATAATGTTCATTATAATTTCTTCTATTTTCTACCAAAATTTCATGGTATTCAATTCAGCTTTTTTGTAATTACTATAATTTTTCAAAGATAGAAACTCTAAAAAATCTTATAAATTTCATTTATTTCCGGAAAAATATCAAAAAGTCAGATCAGATAGAAGATATAAATGATTATATGTGGAAAAATAATAATTTATATTAAATTATAAAATTTTAAGATGCAAATTTGATTCCCAAATAATTCAAGAGGTTGCTTGGGGCTCCTTAGGCCCTAAAGGGTTAAACACCAATCGTAGGCATCTAACTTTTTGAAAAATTAACTTGGAAGATTCATTTTGAACGATTTTTTTTATCATTTTTGAAAAAAAATGTTTAATAAGATTAACATTGATTGCTAAAACAATCTTACCATTGGAATTATTGTGTTTCAATCCCATCTTCGAGCTATTAGTAATTTAGTTTCTTTTTCAATTGTAAACTTACTTCTACCTAACAATTTTTAAAAGAATGAAAATCAAGTGGGTGTTCTTTGAAAAAATATTCCAAGACTATCAAATCTTTTACTTATCACAATCATTTTATTAATTCAAAGTTTAGATACCAAAAAGAAATTCCACAAATAGTAGTCAAATTCTTCTAGAGTTGCAAATCAATGTTTAAAAAAAAAAAAAAACTCAACTTTCAGTCCTGATAATTTTCAGTTTGTATAGTCAAACTTTATGCAATTAAAACCACACAATCTCAAACAAGTGCAGTACAAGATCTTACAATTAGATTCTTTTAAATGTAATTTTTTTTGGATGAATGCAATAGAAATGACAATTTTGAGTAATTTTGACCCCCAAAATGGCCTTGGTCCTTTAAAGGTTAAAATATCAATTCATGTCTTCATTAAAAAAATTAATTCAAAATCTGTATTCATTTGCATAAATTATAAGCTAAAGAGAATTCAAAGTCTTATAATTTATTGTAGCAAGATGGAAAAACAAACCTTTTTCACTTTAAATGCAAATACTCGCAATGTACTTGATATAGGTTGTAATTGTCTTAGATCATATATGGTGTTAATATGTGTTCAAATAATGTAATTGTCAATTCCTCTAAAATCGTATTTTATTCAATATAGTATATTTTAATAAAAACAAGCTTTAGTTTTCTTACTTTACTACAGAAGCTAAATAGACTTTGAATCCTCAACTTTAAATTTTTGCACTATAAACTTTGAATTTAATAAAAAATCATATTGAAGAATTAAATTGAAAGCTACAAAAAAGATCTAATATGAAGTTCTTTCAAAAAAGATGCTATAACTGCTCCAAAAGAAAGATGCTCTATACCTTCTCAATACTAATCCAAATGAAATGAATCAATCTTTCCACATATAGTCAAAAATATAATGTATAACAAATTTATCTTTTAACCACTGAAGGGCCGTTTGTCCCCTCGGGGGACAATTGGGTTCAGGTAGGTTCCACTGACCTCAATTTGTAGAGATTTTTTTTGAGGTTCTTTGAGGTAGTGCGGTTCTGCAAGAGCTTTGTGGATATATAATTTTTATTTCATTTGGTTCCCGCCAGAAAAAGTTATGCCAGAAATAGAGTTAAGCGGGCAACAAAAAAAAGTCACAGAAAGTCAAAATAAATTTCTTAAATATTTTTTTCAAAATCTATGTCTTTTTGTCTACATTTGAAGCTTTGATTCATTCTATTTGGACTAATAATAAAAAAGTTATGGACAATCTTAATTTTTTGGGCAATCTAAGCATCTTGAAGAAATAACTTTTAGGATTCATTTTTTAATGCAATTTTTACAATTTTCAGAAAAGAAATTGTTAGACAAGGTTGAACTTGCTGGCTAAAACAATCTCAACGTTGGGATTATGGTATTTCAATTTTGTCTTAGGAGTATTAACAATTTAGTTATTCCTTCAATCTTAAACCTAAACCCATAACAATTTTTTAATGAGTAAAAATGTAGTGTTTTTTTTTTGGAATTTTTTTCCTAGATTCTGAACTGAAGTATTCAACATAAAAACTTAGAAAATCAAAATCAACCATACAAAAGATTTAAGTTAAATAGGTTCAAAGGCCAAAAATCTAGTCAAACAAGGTGCAAAAAAACTTGTTTTCTTCACTTTGAATGAAAATATATCTTGCAATCTATTTGGTCAAAGTTTCTGAAATTTCTTGCACACATTCTCATACTAGTCTAGTACAAGATCCTATGGTTAGATATGAAAAAAAAAAAAAATTGTTTTTATAGTCTTTTGCTCTTGGCAATAGAAGTGGCATTTTTGAGTGTGTTTTGATGGAGAAAAGGCCTCGGGGCTTTAGGGGTTAATTTCAAATTTCAGGTCCATATGATATTTTTGGTTGCCCAAGCTTGACTATTTTGAGGTTTGTGTGGCTTAGCTTTTGCTCCTGAACCCCAAAATCCCTAAACCCTAATTCCTATATCCTAAACCCTAAACCCTAAACCCTAAACCCTAAAACAGTTTTATCAATAACTTTTAAAAATATTTCACGGAAATCAAATTCCAAAATAAAGGATCTCTTGAATCTGAGATTCCAATCCAAGAAAATCTCACTTTCCGTGACATATGACATGTGGCTGTATTTCTGTAAAGTCTTCATTTCCTGACAAGAATCGGCTGTCATTAACTCGGCTTTTAAAATTCCGCCTATTTATAAAAATAAATGTTGGTGGAACCTTGGATTCCATTCCACCTCGTTAGCACCAGTTGCAAAGTAGGAATGTCAACGCCCAAAAAGCAGGGAGATACTCCTCCCCTAGTTCCTGAAATTTATGATCGTTCAAATTTCCTACTTTGCCATCCCGCCACTTCCTTCATCGTCTCTCTCTCATGAGCTCCCCATATCGTCTCATTTTCTTGCTTTCCAGTCTTTCCTTCCTCCTTTGCCTCCTGCATGCATTGTTACGGCGCGGCCTCTGAATGACTGGATTTTCATTTCATTTTGTCTTTGCGAAGTTAGTAGTTCGCTCGCGGCTTAGTATCGCTTGAGTTCTCGTAAGTTCCAGGTTCTTTTTTCATTATTTCTTGTCAAAGTGTCTGTGTTTGGTGTCATTCACTGAGACCTGTTTGATTTTAAACCGTGTTGTTGTACAAGGTACAGTGTTCTGTTCTCCATCCGTCACCTACAAGTGATAGTCTTGAGCAGTAAGCATTCGGACGACATAGATTCCAAGGTCACTGTAGAATTTAACGTGGTTTGAACTTCCCTACTTCTACGCCGGAAAACCCGGAGACATCGTCAGTACCATACCGGAATGATCATATTTATCCTCGGCTCGAGGATAATCTTGAACACCAACCCCTATACTATTTATCTTCGAGTCGAAGATAAGTGTCATTAGCTTATGATAATGTACATTATGATGATTAAGATAATGTAAAACTTGATGAGACCAAAATGTACTTGCTGGATTATTTTGCAATTATCTTCGGGGCGAAGATAAATAATATAGTAGATACTCATTTCTGGATAGACTATTCCGGCAGTGAATATACACCGGTTTATTCTTCGTTTTCAGTCATGGAACTGTTCTCATCATGTTTGTATTCTGATTATTATCTTCGGATCGAAGATAAGTTTTCGGGCGGATAAGATTTCCGGATGATTTAAGTTAGAATTTATAGTGGATTTCAGTAGTAAATGTTCTGTAAGCAATTATCTTCGTATCGAAGATAATATATTTTTAATGTATTAGTTGCGTGTTTGGTTTATAGTCTAGTATGAAATACGGATGTAATTCTCTTTGACAATTATTGACATATTAGTTTTCTTCGGGTCGAGGATAAAATGATCCTTCTCATTAACTTTGAGTATTTGTAAGGTGGTTGGATTTCGTCTTTGGCGATTGTATTTCAGGCATAGACCTTTCAATCAAATCATATCTCTTGTTCTCTAGATGTTTATGTTTGATTAGATGGTAAATTTACAAGCTTTAATATTTTACTGACTTGTCTGTGTGATGGGTTATTTGAATGATTTTTATATAATAATTATTTATTAGTAGCTTACTTAGGATTTGTGGATTTCATGGGTTCTGGATAGTGAGGACACTCACCTTGTATTCGTCTCTCCCTAGTGAGACACTTCATATCATTGTATTTTGATTTGTATAAAATCATATCTTCGGCTCGAAGATAATTTGGCAATGATTTTATAGAATATCATATATGGTGTATCCTGGACTCGTGGATGTGATCTTCCATTATATACTAATGTCAGTTACATTTCTTGCAGGATGGATACTCATGATGTCAACGAGTTTACAGTTCCGGTGCCAGTTTTGCCCAAGGGTGTTGCACCCTGCGAGGGAATACCACGTGGTTCTTGGTATACAAAGTGTGTCATCCTTAGAAATGAAAGCTCGGTGGATGTGGCTAAAGGGATTTGTCACAACATAGATGCGGATCTTGTCATCGACATGAACGGGGAGCCCCTTGGTGACGATCGCGTCGCTATTCATATTGCAGAGTCTTTATGCGAAGAAGAAGTTCCTTCGGAGTGGATGTGGTCAATGCACTCGTGGCCCATTTCAAGGGTCTATTTGAATGGTGCTAGTTTGTATGATCATGAGCAAACGCATTTGTACAGATCCGCTCTGAACGGGACCGGGCGGCGAAAACGAATTGGAGTTCGTTCCTATGAAAGCTCGCGAGAGAGGAAGGAGCCAAACAGCCTCCCGAGAAAAGATGTCCTTCTCACCCCGCAGTCAGTGGCTGAGGTGTCTAGCAAGGAGTGTTGCACAAAGAATTGTGTACAACCATTTCCACGTGGGCAGATTGAAGCCATTCGGTCCGTAATGTATGTTGACAGAGGTGTATACACTCGGAAGTCTCGTTTGCTTGATGTACACGGGCAAATCTACCATGATCAAAATGGGAGGGATATGATCACCTTGTCAAAACATGAAGTTTGTCCCACGGCTTGGTGCCATATTCATGGAGTATCAAGGGCTACTTTTTACAGATACAAAGGGAAAGCCAAGAAGGAGGACAAACCAGAGCATCATGGTAATCTGGGGATGAAGAAGCCTCGAACCCACACTTTACAAGCAATGGCCACTCTTCGATTATTGGTAGACAACGAAGCTAACGCAATGCCGCACAAAACAAAGACCCTTAACTCTGGGGAGAAAGTTCCCTCCATGGTTTTACCATCTGGATTTCACTGGAAAGACAAGTTACCGAAGATTAACAATGTGAATTCGTCATTTCAATTGCAACATACTTCAGCTAGTGGATTGAGCAACATTCGACATCAATCTTTTCCAGAGTTTGCTCCAAAGGCTAGGGGTGATAGTTTTGCTCGTTGCGGATATTGTGATAGGTTAAAGCAGCTGAAGAGTGCTTGCACTCCTGGTTCACGAGCTCAACAAGTGTGGGTCTATAAATTGAAGGCGCACCTTGATGGACAGAAGGCGCATAGGGATTTGTATTATGGAAATCGTGGAATGTCAGAGATGTTTCCTGACAAAGTTTTGACCATTATCCATGATAAGATGGATCACTCAAAAACCGCTTCTCCCCATTTCTCTCACAAGAGCAAAGGAAACGATTCATTCATGAAGATGCCCGTGGCAGTTACGGGCATGATTGCTCATGGGCATGGAGATGTGCGATATGCACACTATGGCTTAGACATCTTCCCCACAGATTCCAACCATACCATAGGATCACTTGCAAAATTGTTAAGAGATTTGGAAGTGCAACTGAAGCATTCATCTCGTGAACTTTTTGCAGGAGGGGATCGTTCTGAATTGACAAAGGCTTTGTTATTAGGCTCACAAACTTGTACGGACTCTCTTGAGTCACCCCCAGATGAGTTGGTGGAAGCTAAACCCCTTCCTCCAACATTGACTCTTCAACTTGATAATGCTTCTGGTGACAACAAGAACCGCTGGGTTTTTGCATTTTGCTCTCTTCTAGTCTATAGAGCTATTTTTCGAGAGATTTACATCAATTTCCTCATTGTCGGACACACTCATGAGGACATTGATGCTCTCTTCGGTCGATGGAGTAGCAAATTGAAGACAAATGATTACCCTACACTTCCAAGGTTAATGAAGTCTTTCATGGATTGCGAAACACAGCCTGTGATTCCTCATCTCATTGAAGAGGTTCCTGATTTCAAGTGTTTCATAGAGGGGTATTTGCATACAGGTGATGATTCTTTATTGGGCCATTCTCAAGTGCAGCAATTCAAATTTTACAAGGATTCTAGTGGATGGCCCTTGATGCAGTACAAGATCTTGTTTACTGATGTGGATTGGCTGCCAAAGGAAGGTGGAGGCATTCGCTTGTGGAAGGAGACAACAGATGGAGGTCCTAAAGTGCCAAGGGGTACACCTCCACCTTTGGCTCCACAGAAGATGCGTTGTTTTGATGAGGTTTGCAAGGGTTTAGAAGGATATATTGCATTGTGGGGTGCAATGGCTAATCAAGACTTGTCTGGAGAGTTCCGAAGGAAGAATGAGCCAGTGCGGAAATACTGGGAAGGTGTCAGAATCGCTCTGAACGCACCCCTCGTGATGCGTGAGAAATTGCGGGATGGATTTTGGCCAAATTCTCAAATCATTGAGGAAGTGGAAGACCAATACCTTGACGATGGTCAAATGCGTGAAGAATTTGCAGAAGATGCACCATTTGTTGGTCGTAGGCGTGACCGTCCAGCACCTTCATTCCGTGTTGGCCGTGATGTGTATGCGGGTTATTTTGTTGCAGTGCGACCTGCTGATGGTGACCTTCGCCCATTTTGGCTTGCTCGTGCACTTACTAATCCTAATCCAGATCCAGGGCATGTCAATTCAATTGAGCTGCAATATTGGACAGCTTCATCTTTTCAACACGTTATGGAGGATACATACGGAGGTTGGGATACAAAACAAGGGAATTCTTGGTGCAAGGATAAGGCAATTTCTCCGAGCTGAACGCACACGGACTGTATCATGACTGCTTGGAAGCCACTTGTGAGAACAGGGACTTCTGATCCAAGAATCAAAATTCCCAAAAATCAAATTGCTATAATCAAGGCATCTGTGGAGGCTTATGTGTGTGGAGAAGACAACAATGCATCTTCTGAGTGAAGGTGGATAGACTGTAGGCTTAGGGAAGTGATTAGAAGTTTGTAGTGTATTTTCTTATATTTTAAGAAAAAAAATGTAACTGAAGTACTTGTAGTAGTAGAGGTGTTTTTCTTAAATATGTTTACAAAAAAAAAGATAAAGAAAGGGGTTGGAAAGAAGAACTAGATTTAGTCCGCAAATTATTTTAGTCCATTATGTTCATTTATTATTCTTGGTATTTTAGAATTTAATGTTGTAATTGGTGTGCATTATAATATATTTTTAATATGTTTTATTATTTTATATATTGCATTGTGTATTCTCCAGTTTGTAAGTTGTATTTTTTGTGTTCATCACTATGGGTTTGTAAGAGTAGATGCATTACCACATTGTATGATGAATTCTTCTATAAACCCTAAATCCTAAGCATATGCCACAAGCTTTTGCTTTGATCTTAAAGTTCAATATTTACTCATTGACGATTTTAGACTTCAAATTTTAAAATCATTACTCAAAATTTGTCTATACTCCAAAATTGGTAAGCAATTTCATGTACATGCTTAAATTAATAAGTCTATTGGCATATTCATGTCTCAGTTTATTGAATTGTCTCAATTTAATCAACTCTTTTGCATACTAAATTTAGGGTCATGAACAAAATGAGATTCCAAATCGTCTCGTTTTAATGAATATGGCCTTACAGGTGATAACTGTTCTTAGCCACTGGTGCTTGGAAACGCTTAGAAAAAGTTCCTCAGAATGATTTGCAACTAGACAAAGATCTTTCAAGCGCTGCACCTGCATCCCTCTTAAATTAGGAAAACCGCACTCTTCTAGTTCTTGAGACAGCCTCACAAACTGAGAGCCATTAACCCCTAAATGCCCAAGGCACCTAAATCTGGTGTTTGCAAAACATTGAAGTTAAATAAAACCTACCCAAATTGCTATTTTTAGTATTTTATATTTTTGAAAAGTTCTTCTTGAAGTCTAGTTTTAGCATCAGAAATCCGACCTTGAAAATAAATTATAGTGATTTTCCTATTCAAGATTTTGTGCAAGGGTACCCATTGCAATCTTGACTTCTCGTGGTGTTGAGAGGTCTTGAAAATGAGCCTTAAGTACACTAGATCTTGGAGAAAAAATCACATTCAAAATTCATTCAAAAAAAATGTAAAAGAGATTTTAACCCCTAAAGGACCAAGGCCATTTTTCTGCCAAAAAACACTCAAAACTGCCATTTCTATAGCAAAGAGTAAAAAAAACTGAAAATTGTTTTGTTTTTTTCACATCTAACCGTAGGATCTTATACCTAACTAGTATGAAAATTTATGGAAAAAATTTCAGAATTTTTGACTGCACAGATTGCAAGATATCTGCGTTTAAAGTGAAAAAAACAAGTTTTTCAGCACATTGCGGGACTTGATTTTATGACT
Organism: Antitrichia curtipendula; assembly: GCA_951230915.1. Lineage (NCBI taxonomy): Eukaryota > Viridiplantae > Streptophyta > Bryopsida > Hypnales > Leucodontaceae > Antitrichia > Antitrichia curtipendula. Next base: position 1,146,039 of record OX579633.1, on the reverse strand, counting down.
TTGAACATTTTTAACTTAAATGTTTTGCACTACAGAGTTTTGAGCGTTTAATCTTTATAGTGGAGAATTGAGTTGAGAGTCTAGGGAAAAAAAAAAAATCCAAAAAACTTAATTCTCATTATTAAAAAAATTGTTAAATAGAAGTAGGTACAAGATAGAAAGAAAATCTAAAATATTAATATCTTTTATATGGAATTAAAAAGCACTAATTCCAATGGTGAGATTGTTCTAGCAAAAAAACTAAACCTTGTGGAACTTTTTTTTTTGAAAAATTATAAAAATTACATTCAGAAATGAATCCTACAAGTTATTTTTTCAAGAAGATGCTCTAAGTGCCTGAAAACAAGCTTGTCCATAACATTCTCATAAAAAATCCAAATGAAATGAATAAAAGCTTTTCAGATAGACAAAAATATAATCTGTAAGAAAAAAAATTAGAAAAAAAAAAAAAAAAAATTGCAAATTTTTTTTGCTGCCCCTCGACCCCTATTTTGAGCTTATTTGGGTATAACTTTTTTTCCTGGGCACCGATTGTGAAAAAAATTATATTCCCATAAAGCTAATCAGATTTTCTACGTCAAAAAAAATTTCAAAAAATCAGAAGAAAATTTCAGCTCGTAGGTACCTGCCCAAAAACCCATTTGTCCCCCGAGGGGACAATGGTCCTTTAGGGGTTAAAAAAACATAAAGTGAATGGGGTTATACATGTTAGTCCCTTTAACTTCATATTTTTTGGTCACCAACTTTTTAGATTTGAATTGTGAAAAGAGGATTGAAAAACTTCACATCACTTTTGTAGTTTTAACACCCTCATGGTCAAACATTATAATCTTTCACTCCATATGTGATATTTTTATATTTTCTTTTCTTACGAGATCTCTAACATGTCTAATTTGAATTTGTATGGGTACAATTCAAAAAAAATAGATACAACTTATCAAAATGTTGTCTTTTTGTTCAATTTAGAGCAAATGTCAAGATGCTCAAAACAAGCCTTGGGCATTTAGGGGTTAAGCTCGCTACAACCTCCATCTCCTAAACACTTAATATGCAGGATTTTGCATAGTCGCTCAGACTACTGTCAGTGAAATTAGGAGTGCCGAGTGATACTCTGCTTCTTCTTGAACCTTGGGCAAGCTCAAGGTGGTGCAACATTAGTCCCTCGCACATGCGGCACCCAGCAGTGCCGGCTGCTGGGGATGAGAATCTGGCCAGGACAGGTGGCGAGCTGGGAGGGGGTACTTTCGGGAATTCCCCGAGGTAGATGCGGCAAAGCAGTGGCACCGCAACCTGCAACGCACAAGAGGCTTTGCAAAGCCTGATGCCATGCCTCCAGGGCATGGTAACTCCCCTTTTTTTTATTCTCTTTTGTTTTAAAACTAAGGACAAAGGCAATTAATGGTGGTGGTTTAGGTGAGTCCAATAATTCAAGGCTTTCAATAATGCTAATGGTTTAGTAAGTCTTAATGGAACGCTCAATAATTCTAAAGTCTTACAATAATGCTAGCGGTTTAGATAAGTATTAATGGCCATGCTTAATAATTCGGAATTTGTTGACTAATGTCCGAATTTAGGTGGGAATTTATGGCCATGACTAATAATTTCTCTAATAATGCATGCGTCACTAACCTTCACCCCTTGTCATTGTCATATATAATATTAATTTTTATTTTAAATAATCCTACAAACTAATAATACGGATATTTAATAATGGTTGTTTTCACACCGCCTTGGAGTTTTTTTGAGTCTCTCTGGAAAGTTTAAATATGGGAGAACCTTACTTGTTTTTCAAGCGGTTTCTCTAGTAGTTTGTGTATGTAGTGAACCATGGCACTGGATGAAGATGAAGCAAATTTACTTCTTCTAGCTTTCTTTTTCATTTTTCTGGCAGTTGTACCTCAACGAAGGCGTCTTCCGCCATCGGTAGATCTTCTAGAATTGTCTGCAGGTGCAGCAGCGTTGCCGTTCGTAGTTGTTGCGGCATAGCTCCAACGCTTTGATGGACGTTTTTGGTGGGTTGAGCCTCGTCAATATGTGTACCACGATGTCGTAGAAGACGATGTTTGGCATACGTCCCATGACATGCTCGATAAAAAATATTTTGATACATTTCGGATGTCGTTTTTGGCGTTTGAACAATTGGTATTAGAGTTGACCCCATTTTTACAATCTCGTGTGCCTTATTTTGTTCGGGCCCCCATACCAATTCGCAAACAGGTGAAATTGGTAATTTATCGATTAGCTTGTGGTCATTCATGTGAAAAGATGAATGACTAGTATGGATGTGGTGCATCTACAATTCGTAAGTATACGGATAGAGTTTGTAGAGTATTCAGTAGTCGAAACCAAGGTCTTTTTACTACATACATTCACACTCCGACTGGGGAGAGACTGTTTGACATCATGGAGAGATTCAGAAATTCTACGGGATTGCCAAACATTTGTGGAGCCATAGACGGGACCCACATTCCTCTTTCTCGACGCCCAAGTAGCCACATCACACCCGTCGCTGCAGATTTCTTTAATAGAAAGAAGTTCCACAGTGTTGTATTGCAGGGGGTTTGCGATATGGATAGAATCTTTTGGAATGTTTGTGCAGGGCAGCCAGGTGGGGTCCACGATGCAGGGCAATTCCGTTGGTCCTCTTTGTACGAAGATTTGCATGTACGTCGGATTTTATCAAATCCTACTATTGTGGTCAGAGGTGTACAAGTACAACCATACTTGATTGGAGATACGGCATACCCAAGCCGCCCTTATCTTCTGAAGAATTACAAGCCAGCGAACCCGGCATTTCGTGATCAGAAGAGGTTCGATGCTTCTATCAATTCAGGGAGGGTTGTCATCGAGCATGCATTTGGCGCTCTAAAGAATCAGTGGAGGATTCTAAAGAGCTTTGGTGGCAACGTTGACAAGTGCGGGACTGTCACAATTGCTTGCTGCGTGCTACATAACTATTGCGAGCTGCATGGTGAAAGACTTCCTGCACCAGAGATTCTTGGACAAAGAGCGGACCCATATGCTGGCCGACATCGTGGAGCACAACGTTTGCCGAATGATGGAGATGGCGCAAAACTTGCTGGGGAATGTATGCGTAGGGCTTTATACGGAGCTTGGTTAGCAAGCAACCCTAGTATGTAGGTATTTTTTTATGTTTATAGTATTTTTGTATTTTTTGAATTTCAGTTCATTGTTCTTCTTTTTTTTTATATGATTTCATCGTTCTGTGTGATTGTACTATTTTTTTATTTTATGGAGTACACATATTTCATAGCTTTCATGGTTCCTCTCTTTCTAATTGATTATGGTTTTTGAAATTTTTTAGTTCATTCAATTTGAAGAAAATTATTTTGCTCTTACAATTCATTGGATTGAACCTCATCTATATAAAGGTCTGCAAACTAGGCATGTTAGAAATCACACAGAAAAAAATAGCACAACTGCATCACCAATGGATTGAAAGATTATAATGTTTAATCAGAAAGGTGTTATGATTATGAAAGTAAGTGAAAGAAATTTATACAACAACAATTTCAATGACACTTGTAAATGAATTGTTGAAATGAGAAATGTAATGTTGGTTATAAATGAACATGTACACTATGGAATATAAAAAAATACCAAGAATTGCAACAAAAATATATATTTTTTTTATTGCATATTTAGAAGTCCATATAATTTTTTTACTCTTGTACATGATCCTTTCCTGCTCTCTGACTATGAATGACATCTGCAAATAAAGCAGCTACACGCTCCTGAGAAGCTTGTGTTGCCTGCAGAACATCCAATTCGAACTTCTTGTTGTCTCTTTGAAGCTGAATCGCAGTCTCCATCTTCATTTGCTCAATACGAGCTGACGATTCGGTGAAGCGATCCAATACACTCGCCATCTCAATGTTGAGCTTCCGACGTTTTACGGGTGCTCCTCGAACTCCTGGTAAATTACTGGCACGAATTGCTGCATTGTTGACGTCAATGTCCTCTTGGGTAGGCTCAGTGCCCATGACAGGTGCCCCTTGATCATTTGCGCCAGGAACACCATTGGCCTTTGCCGTCTCACTCAACATAGCATCCATGGCATTATACCATGTCCACCTAGCAAGCCCAGAGTTGTCCCCAGAGACATTGTACATCTTCTTGTGACGGTAGTAATGCTGTCGCATTTTGGTCCACTTGTCCTTCAGATGCACCCCTTGACGACTTGCCTCCAACGGGAACTGAGCAACCAAACGGGTACGCATTGTAGCCCAATCTTTGGCCCGGAAAGACTGCCGTCCCAACTCCACAATGTACTCCCTCAACATGTCCAACAAGTATTGTGTCTCGGCATTACCCCATTCACGATGTGTGGAAATTGGAGCACTCGTGGGTAATGCCGAGGATGGAGTGGCAGTAGCGTTTGGTGGCACTTCCGTTGGAGTGTCTATAGAGTCCTCAGAACTGTCCCCCTCAAACTCCCCCTCTGACAAATATTCCTCACTTTCCTCATTCTCAAGTATCATGTTTGCCAAGAAGCCCGGGTTGGTCATCCAAATCTTTGGAGAAAGAGTTCAAAAAAAAATTCAAAACTAATACTAAACTAAACTCAGAAGTTGCCCTAAACCTCAGTGCTCTCCGTGAAGACTCGCTGTCTCTAGAGAGTCCCTGGAGTGAAGCCTCGCAGCCCTGGAGAGAAGCCCTGGAGAGAAGCCCTTGCAGTCCCTGGAGTCCCTGGATAGAAGCCCTCGCAGTCCCTGGAGTGAGTCTCCGGCGTCCCTGCTTTGTAGTCGCAAACTTACCAGGGGTGAACCCCGCACGTGAACAGTGTTACCTTTCTCTCTTCGCTTCGACTTGGCTGATGCCGGCTCTGATTTTCTGGGAGCTTTGAGCGGAGCCGGCTGCTGCGGCATCTCCGAACGAGTTTCATCCACTTCATTGGCTCCAGACGGCTCCGGAGCCGCATGTGCGAGAGACTATTGTGTCTGGGATCTAACAAGTATTCTAGTCAAGCCTCTTGATCGTGAAAATAGAAAGCAATTCCTCCATTGCATTCGAATATAACTAGTGTAGACACCTGGCGGCATCTGCCAGCTATGGCTTTCCCTGATTTACTACTTTCTACGGTCTAGCCCCAGGCCTCACCATATAAAACATATTCCATGCAAATCCTAAATGGTAAGCGACTAAGCGTACGAATCGATTCCCCTTTGACTGAATAACAAAGTGCGAATCTGAGAGTGTGAGGTCCGCTATGACCAGTGCGAGATCCTGGGTCTTCTGACCATTGGCGAGTGTTGCGTACCGTAAGTTGGATCACCGTCATGTTAGACAAATAGTTCAAACCCAGGTGCCCGGCACATTGTTAACTGGGCTCAGCATGATCCTCTGACATGAGGTATAATCCCCCCTGGATACCTGGGGGGAGAATTTAGTTTAAATCCAATGAGTTGGATTGGCTGGGCTCACAGTATTTTCTTGTATTCTGTCAGATATAACAACAGTTCCCCAATGGCAGTCGCTGGGGACTCTTGATGTTGCGGGGAGCAAAAGGGAAGTCCCCAGGGAAGGTGAATAATGTTATGTGTATACTGTCGTACGTTTCTTGAGATCCTAATTATTCCGGATTTTAACCCCTAAAGTCCCAAGGCGAGTTTTCTGTCAAAAAACACTCAAAACTGTATTTCTGATGCATTCACCCAAGAAAGGAAAAAGAACATTTTTTTTAAGAATCTAATCATAGGATCTTGTACTTCACTTGTCTGAAATCATGTGGTAAAAATTTCATCAAATTTGATTGTACGGATTGGGCCAGGTAAGCTCTGAAGATTGTACGGATTGAGCTTACCAGGTGGTTCAAAATCTGCCGTCAGTGTCATTCTTGGGTTCAGGTGCCGAGTTGCGTGGATTGGGGAGCCCTTTCATTATGAATATCATGTCTTCCCTGACTGTGCCTGGGTTTGGAAATAACATGGTATGAAATGCTCATGCATGTGTGGCTTGTTTTATCAACTCTCAGTTGGTCTACATTCACAACGGCAGGCACCAATTGTGGCTATCATTAAGACGAGGGTGTAGCCTTCGAATTTAAAAGATCTAATCTAGCCTGAGGAGAGGAAGATGGTCTGCGAGGACTTCAGGGACCCATGTTGGCGATCGGACGTATTTCAGGTGCTCAGTCGGGCGAAGCCTCACCGATTACGGATTAAACCAATTTGCAATTAGATTTCTTTTTGGCATTTTTCAAGTCATGATGCTGTGAAATCTAAAATTCATACCTTAAGTGGAGGGCAGGGCTCATCCTACTGAATATTTATGTATTTTAGAGAAATAAGCCTGGCAGATTCTTTAAAATGAAAATATTCTGTAAGGTTCTATTTTCTCCAGACACAAAAAATAATTCTCTACATTTCGGTATCTATTTCTAGAGTTATTCCCACCCAGTTTGCCTACAGCTACGATAACGTGAGGGACAAGTGTTCGACGAGATTTGACAGTGAAGACTCTGTAGCTAATGTCACGAACCTTAGTTTATTGGGTCTGGACCGAAGGGGAGGAGGCTTTGAATCGACAGAAGCTACGACTTTTGAGTAGCTACTTTACTCGAAAAGTGGGCCAGTGTTACACGGACAGAGACTCTCATAGTGTAGCTATTTGCTATAAAATCTCTTGCTCAAAATTCAGGTTGAGTTACGGGAATTTTAGCCGAGTCTGATTGACGCCATATTTAGGTGTTGTGAAGTCCATTCTGAGGGTAAAGTATAATTCAGAATCACCATGTCTGCGATCACCTTAAACTGAAATCTATGCAGTGAGGAGAGGTGAATGTCTGTTTTCTTATTTGATTTGAGGAGATTTGAGGAAAGATATTTTGGTTGGGTGCAGGAAAGGAAGTTCGTATTGTACCCTCCTGTTGCAGGTTCACTTTCAACCCACTTCTTACGGGAACTCGCTCTGTGATATGCTCATCAAGATTTTGGTCTTGTGATACCAGTTGGTTTTGCTTCATTACAGCTGACGAGGCACTCAGTATTGGCAGATTTAATTGATGATTTCTCCCGTGAAGTTCTTTGTCACTGGAAGTTGAAGCACCTTTTCGAACTCACCTTTTGTTGCGCACTTGTGGAGGGTGGCGCCCATCCAGTCTTCGTCACAAAGTTTGAATTCCAAGTTGATCTTATAACGAATCAGCTCAGGGTTCAGATCTACAGCAAGGAAACAGTGGCGGGCGATGACCTTCTCGGACACTGCATGTAAGAACCTTAGCCGTCAAATCTCCTCGAAGATTCAGAGACGTGTTTGTTGAATTTCACAAGAATCTAATATTTTTGGTTCATGACTGTAGAATTTTGTTCAAGAATGCATTCAATCACAACCCTGTGGTACCCCGTGACACACTATGCTCTGACGAGCCCTTAGGACTACCCGGCGGCCACATCCGCCCCTCTCACTTTCAAACCTCAACCGGTAAGCACGCCATAGTTTCATCTCTCCATGAACACCTGATCATGATCACGGCACGTTGAATTTCATCTTTCTAGTTGTTGTGAATTTGTGAATTGAGTTTGGAATTGTTGCACACTTCGCAGAGACTACTACGACTAGCAACACCACACCAACCGAGTAGCAGCATATCCATCCCATCAGTTGCTTGAATTTCCAGATACATCCCATGAATACTCCTCGCAGACATCCGACTGGGACGTGAGTTTGGACGGCGTTGCGATGGCGAGTTATGTAAGTACGCCCAGGGATAATGTATACCACGAAACTTATGGAGCTGTGGCCTCCTCTTCTGGTCAGGGCGGGATGGAAGAGCATATTTCAAGGTCCATGAAGAACGTACAATCGAAAGATTTGAAAAGTGGGTGTCTCATTGGCAAAGGTCCTTCTAGCATTGTGTATGAGACGACGTTGGAAGGAAAGAGTTACGCCAGGAAAGACTTTCTACGAGTACCGAGCTATATCTTTAAAAGAGAAGCAGCTGCTCTCGTAGGTCTCGATCACCCGAATGTTCTGCGAACATATGGCTGGACTGTTGACGAAGGAAGCTGCTCTCTTGTCGTAGAATTGATGGACGATGACCTTCTAAATTTGATGCAAAAGATGAAGGACTCACGGCGAAAGCAATCTTCTGGTTCAGGTTCTGCCTCTCAGACGACCCATTTCATCGATCTCCACAAGTTCATTAAGGACGGCAAAAACGCTTCAACAGCTACTGTTTCAGAGTCTGCTGCTGCGGCGCCACTTGTTTATCCTTTCGACCTGCCAGAAGCACTTAAAATTATGGTGCAAGTCGCAGAAGGCGTGAAGTTCCTGCACGACAAAGGAGTGGCACATGGTGACCTAAAACCGATAAATATTCTAGTCACGTCGAATGGAAAAGTCTCTTCAAGCTCTTTCGACGGAAATATGACTTTTAAGGTGGCTGATTTTGGTCTGTTTCGGACGAAGATGAGGAGCAGGACTTTGGTTTCACGGCGGTCAAGGAATTTGGAACTGGCTCGATGGCGAGCGCCAGAGCTTTTAAAGTTGACAGGGCTGAGAGAGGACGAGCACGAGTCTTCCACGGACTCGGATTGGGATTTAGATTCAAGTGACGAAATGATTCGTGAACTCCTTCAGAAGCTCACTTTTAAGGACATGGCAAGGGCTGATATTTACAATTTAGCTTTAACATGCTCACAGATTTTGACTGGCGAGGATCCATATCCAGAGTTGAGATTGAATGACTTGGTGAGAGGAATACTGGGTGGTTTGCGACCTGAATTGCCACCTACATGCCCTGCACGACTTAGGGACCTTCTGAAAAGATGCTGGGGCGAAAAGACTGAACGACCTAGTTTTGAAGGCATACTCAGCGAGCTGAAAGACCTGCAAGCATCGCTCACAAGATCAGGAGCTCTGCTGGAACCTCATTTTTGATACATTGAATTTGTGATGTATATATCATGCACGATAAGAATGAGAGTTCTAACCACGTTGTGGCGGAAACCGCTTTAGATGGACGATCTTAAACATTGTTTTTGTTTGTCATGTCAAACCAGATACTGTGGTGAATTACAAGAAAAATATCAACGAGTCATCTTCCTCACGAATAGATTCTTTTGAACTTGAGCTGGTTCCTGAACATAGTGCAGCCTCTGGGCAAGCTGGTGGAGGACCAGAGAGTTCATCAGCACAGAAAATCCATCAGACAGTTGACGTACCTATTGGGCACGAGGAGCATTCGAACAAGGACATTCAAGGTGATTCTTATAATGGAACATTGTACATTAGACTGTATTACTATTTTCCTATGGAGACTAATAGTATCCTTTTAATAGATTTGTTTCGAGTTACGATATTTTTCATTTGTAGTGAACATTTATCGGCAGTGTTTTCCTGGACTGGACATTTTTCCAGTATCCACCTTGGTTTATTAGTTGAACAATGTAGATATTAGGATGATCCTTCGCTAGTTGTGAAGTTCAAATGTCATTGCTCATTTCGATAACAAAATCTTACTATTGACATATGCCTTCGCCTACAGCAGACAGTTCCAAGGGAACACTTGTTCTCAAACAACGAAGGATGGGTGGGAAAGCTTCATCTATTAGCAGTTTTATACGGAAAATGATGAGTACGAGCAGTGAGAAGAAAAAAGAAGACATCTCAACCTTTACGAAATTTTATGGAGACAAGCTGAAACGCAGACCTCCCGATCTCCGAGCACTTCATAGGGTCTCTTATTCCGACATTATGAGAATGACAGATAATTTCAAGGAGGAGAACATCAGATATCAGGGAAGATTCACCACGGTTAGCCAACTCTTATCTGGGTTTCTAATATCATCTATTGCTGTGGAGCTGTTTTAAAGCAGTCAAGTCTGGTTGTTTCTTACCGTGCTGAAATCTGCGAATGAAATCCTGCAAGTATGCAAGAAACATGTAGACTATAAAGCATTGGGATATGTTGATTTACTCATGGAATTGTCTTTCAATCGGCTGAATTATGCATCACGACCGTTGCTAAGATGGTCGAGGAAGCTCTGCAGTGTTTTGAGGTCCCAAAGTGCTTGAAAATACTTTTACCAAAAGGCTACAATCTCCAACTTTAATTTTTCTTCGATCCCTGAATGCCCGAGGCACCGAATACTGGTGTCGACAATACTTTGAAGTTAAATAAGATGAAACTAAGTTTATAGTTTTATAGTTTTAGTAGTTTATATTTTTGACATTCTTTTTGAAGTCTAGTTTTAGCATCAAAAATTTGATTTTAAAGATGAATGATTATGATTTTTCTATTCAAGGTTTTGTGCAAGGGTGTCCATTGCGATCTTGACTTTTTGGCTCTTGGAAATGAGCCTCAAATACACTAGATCTTGGAGAAAAAATCACATCAGAAATTCCTTTAAAAAATTGTAGAGTAGATTTTGAGAAGCCATAAATTGATTGGGGTTATGCATGTTAGGCCCTTCAACCTAGTTTTTTTTGGTGACCAATTTTTTAGATTTGACATGCCAATTGAAAAGAGAATTGAAAGATTTTCACAGTTTTAACATCCTTATGATCAAATATTATAATCTTTAAATCTTTAAATGATATTGTTGTATTTTTTTTTCTTATGTGATCTATAACATGCCTAGTTTGAATTTTTATGGTTACAATACAAAAAGACTCATGTATCTTAACTTCCAAAAAAGGATTTTATGGCCCTTTTCAAAGGCAAAGCTTTTGTCTTTCAAAAATTTTAGAGAAAAAAAAGACATTGGAAAAACTCCTATAATATGTGTTGGAAAAACATGTTGGAAAATGGGTTGAAAATACATAGAAATAATTTAATTCAAAATTTTTTCATATTCATCTTTCTGCAAAAAAAATTAACCAAAAGGTGGTACCTAATGATTATTAGCTTTTGCTAGAAATTGAGAATTGCAAATCCCAATGGTAAGAATTTTCTAGGAAGCAATATTTATCGTATGCTATTGTTTATATTTGGCAATTTAAAAAAAGTGAATTCAAACATTTGTGTAGATATCAATATATCAAATTACATAAAGAGCACATAAAAATTAAAATTCACTAATCTATTTTAAAAGTCTATTTTAGCTTCCCCACTTGACATCCAAACTTTTTTTTTAAATATCTTTTGCAATACTTATTGGAATGTTGTGAAACAAAGCTTCACATATAGAGTACAATGAGTTCACTTGGAGTTATCCCGTGAAATCAAGTGAAAATTTTCCCAAATGTGAAGCCAATAGAGCCTGTCCGAATTCAAGACAAAACAAAGTGGGCTTGTAAGTCCTTTACATAGTTTGTATTGTGCAGGTGCTTTCATGTATATTTTCATGATTTTCATGTTAACTAGTTATGTGTATGTGAGCTTAAGCAGGTATACAAGGGTATTCAGGCAGGCACACATGTCATAGTTGCAATACCCAGGTCTCCCAAAGTAGCTTTTGAAGCTTTCAAAGTGATAGAGGTGGTGTCCCGGTTACCCCACAAATATGTAGCGGCCCCGATGGGATACAGCCTAAAACACAACCCAATCCTAATCTATGAGTACCCAGACAATTGTTCCTTATTCGATCACTTACATGGTGAGCTTCAAACCTTTGATCTGGGAACTTTAACAAGAAATTTGAGCTTTCATTCTGTAGTTATGCTTGCTGAAGGGTATGGAGTTGATGTAGGATTAAGGTGGTGTGTGCTAAATCTATGCATGCTCTAAATGCATCCTCTAACTCAAGGGTACGTATTGAAAATTTCAATGTACACTGTGTGTGAACATTGAACATTTCAGGTGGGGATGATTTTGGAACACCCCCAATTCCAACTTCAAAAACTCATAAGTAATTCAATAAGAGTCTCAAAAATATGATTCTAAAAGGGCAAGATGAAGCTTCTTCTCATCTTTCAAGGAGAATTTACTGAAAAATGATGTGAGGTGTGCTTAGAAGGACGATAAGCTGTGATCACCCCACCTTCGAACGTGCATCCTAAGTCTGATCGACTTCCAAGATCACTGAGGAAGACTAGCTTTGACAATCGGATCCAATGATAATACAGGCACTTCGGTGAAAGGGAGCACGCTCGATTGGAGGAGGCGCCTTCACATTGCCCTGAATGCAGCACAAGGTAGTAGGGCATGCGCTTACCAAGTCGTCATCTGTGTTCGTTGCTCAGTGAATTGGCTCTGAGTCAGCTCTATTGTGTGAATGTTCCATGCCACAATCATGTGTAGGCTAGGGCTTTGCAGATTATGCCCTGGGTTTCTTTTGACAAGGCAAACATACAACTAGGGCCAGTAGATGACAAGTCGCTCCAAATGGACTGCCATTCATTGGGCTTTGTTGTTGACTGTATCGCCAGAAAAGAAAGCCCACCGCAACCTCCATGTATATATATAGCACTTAAAAGTATTCAACCTGATAATTGCAGACGTCAATAAGACGTCAGTTTATCCAGGTTGATGAGTGCCTAGTGACTGTGCAGGCTTAGAGCATCTGCATACAGGGTGTAGTCCAAGTACTATCATTCACAGGGATGTGAAGTGCAGAAACATTCTGCTAACTCCTGCATTTGATGCCAAACTGGCGAACTTCGAACTGGCCATTTTAATGAGCGAAACTGAAGACGACAGCACCACGAGTGTTGTCGTGGGCACAGGAGGCGACATGGATCCAGAGTAAGTTATCTAGAGATCTCCTTGCATCAATGATTGCCTTCTTTGTTTTGTAACTTAAGCCTGAATGCTAGGAATGGGGTAGTTCCATGACACAATCATTCTTACAGTTACAAGTGTCGTTATGCTGTATATTAGATGGGCTGTTTTGTAGAATTGTTGGAAGAAATGAAGAGTGAAGTACATATGTGTTCATCTTTTTCAAATTAGTATGTCTTCATGTCTTCCAAATACTTGCATGTCAAGATTTTGTGGTGTGCAGGTACCTGAGATATGGACATGTATCTACCAAAATTGATGTATATGGTTTTGGAGTTGTTCTCTTGGAACTGATCACCGGAAGGCTGCCCTTCGATCCATCCATGCAGGATATTCGTATGGTCTCCTGGGTCAGTTGCTAACTCTTTATCCTGCACAATTTGTTTTTTCACAATATTAGTTGGCAAGTAGAGTTATGCAAAAAAATTAGAGATTATCCTTTAACCCCTAAAGGACCAAACACCGTTTTTTGACAACATAGCGTTTTTGGGCAGCTCACCACGAATGGAATTTTTATTTTTTTTCTTTGAAATTTTCACACAAGATGTGCCTGAGGAGTAGCTTTAGGGCCCAACAATTTTCATAACTTTTGCCCACATGGTTAAAAAGTTATGGTATGATATGTAGTTTTCATTGTTCGGTGGGTAGCCCGGGCAACAAAAAAAACTTCTTTAAAAATCATTTTCTAGAGAAATAAAAATTTGAAATTGGTTCTCTAGATTTATGTGCACAAGGAAAGCTTTGAATCATTCCACTTTGATTTATGAGATGAAAGTTATGAGGAATTTTAGTTGTGGGTAGTTTGCAGGTAGTTATGGAATCTCTACTCTAAAATAAACTTTGAAGTCCATTATTTAACTCAATTTTCAATATTTTGGGAAAAAAATATAAACACAAGGTGTAGATTGTTTATTACAACATTACAATCGTTTGGATTGGCATTTTTCAATTCCATAATTAAATCCTTAACAATTTAGTGTTTTGAAACATTTTCTACTTCTTTCTACTTACTATTTTTTTCCTATATGTTGTACAATTCCAAATGATCTGAAATTTTTCAAGCATGTAGCTAACTTTCTTTGAAGAATGAATCCAAAGAGTTACCACCATTTTGGACATTTTTTCATACAAATGTGACCATGTGAAGTGCAGCTGCCCGGTTTTTCGCAGGGACAAAAAAAGGGTTTTTGTCACTTCAAATGCTAATATCTTGCACTCTACATGGTGGAAATTTCTGAAATTTTTTCCACATCTTCTCAAACTAGTTTACTACAGGATCCTACGGTTACATGTTTCCAAAAATGTTTTTTTTCAAAATTTGGTACTTGTACTAGAAATGGCAGTTTGGGAGCATTTTTTGTGAAAACATAGTCAAAAACCTTTAGGGGTTAATTTGTCATTTCAATTTGTAGCATGATCATATTTGTCAAAATGATGCTCCAGTGCCCTTTGTTCTAGAAACTAGGATTGCTATAAATGTGAGGTTTCAGCTGAGTGAATAATACTACAATTTTGTGGAAATATTGTGTGCCATTATTATAAATATGAGATTAAGATAAATTACAAAGGTAGCCCTCCAATCTATCCTAAAATATTAAAAGATGATTGGAGTATACATGTTGTATTAAACCATCTTTTATAGGGATTTATTTAGAGAATGAATGTTATATTTATTTTTTTGTCGAAATGGATCCATGCCAAATTTGCATGTTTTCACAGTGGAGGGGATAGGGGAGATGAAATTCAATCCACATGTCTAATAAATTTAATGGCATAAGTAACTACTCACAATTGCATTTAGTAAATTCATTTAGCATTTGAATATTAACTCTTCAATCTTTTGTGTGAGTCACTCAAATCTATTTTCATATAAAATAGGAGTACTTTAAGACAACACTTGAAAGTGGCATGCATAATCTATCAGACACCTAATGTAGTAATAGTATTCTTAGAGCATGTAAGAACTAAATTTATATCTATATTGAACTACATTATTAATTGTCATATATATTTGTTTTACAGGTTCTAGAGAGATTCGAAAACGATGACATTGATTCAATATTAGCTCCTATGGTGAAAGCTTCAAATCCTAATATGGATGCAATATGGACAGTTGTAAACATTGCCATACAAAGTATAAAATTTACAGGTGAGCAAAGGCCTACAATGGCAAAAGTGGTCCAAGAGCTTCAAGGTGCTTTGACAATAGAAGTAGGGCCAATTGCGAAGTGGTCCAAGAGCTTCAAGATGCTTAGACAATAGAAGTAGGGCCAATTGCGAAGTCACTGTAGTTCTTTTTTGGAGATTTTGACATCTCTTGAAGGTATGATGAAGAGAGCTTTCTAGTCCAAGGGCCTAGCTTGTCCTCTCCAAGTCATTCCGTAGGTGCATTTAAAAAAAAGACTCCCTATTTTGTGCTTGATTCATTTCTCTTCTATAATTCATCTACTTTGGGGGGCTCTGATTGCAAATATAAAATCAAAATTTGCTCATTTTTATGTGTGGCAAACAAAAAATTTCAGCATTTTTCCTTGGGGACAAGCAAGGGGATCAGTTCACCTTGGTTGTCTTGAGTAGGTTAAAAATGGTGTAATCTAACTTGTTGTTTTTAACCTTTGAATCATGCATATTGACATTGGACCTTTTTGCATTGATTAATTTTGAAGGGATACAATTTAGGTAGTATAGTTGTTCTATCCAACATCAAAGTGGAGAAATTTGAGATGTTGAGTAAGTTCTTATGTACTCCATACAACATTTGGTGCTACTCTAAAATTGAACTCTAGTTCCTAGCATGAAAAAAGCTACATAACTTTGGAGCCACAATAAAAACAAGATAAAGTCTTTGAAGAGTTGCTTGACCTTGTAGTTGTTGACATTCTCAAGGAAGAGTTGCAAGTGTTTTTGGTGATTGTTCTTGTGTGTGTTAAAGACATTTCAGAAGAAAGACCGAGTATACTTGAGATAGTGAACTAGTTGGAGGACCTTGGTGAGTCCATTTTGTTGCAATATTCAATCGATTTGCAAGTAGTATGGTTTTTAGTAAAACTTTACAATTTCAATATGTTTTGATAAAGTCATGGGGAGATTGATCATGGAAGGTTTGATGGAGTTTCCTTATAATTCTTAAAAGACCAAGATCTCCAATTTGGGTGTCATATTTTTTGAGCCATTTTGAATAGATTATTTATAGCCTCTTTTATGTTTCATTTTATTTATTTTTTGACAAACATATGTACTAAATGTTCTTCACAAATTCTAGGGGCATAAAATATCGCTCATCTTAATTATATTTTAACACCTAAAATCTTTCATCTTTTAAAAGTAAATCTTTAATGCTTCCTTTGAAATTGTTTGTTTCATTGTTTAATATATTTGAAGGCTAGGTAGAGAAGGTTTTAGAAAAAATAGAGGGATGATCCCATTCAAAGCCCCTATGTTTTGTTTTGGAATTCTAACCTTCATAGTCAAATTTTGTCTAGTAAAGAGAAGTTCAAATTTGATTACTTTGCAGAAAGGGTATAGTCTTTTTGCTTGTGGACATAATGTGATTGATTTCTCTTAGCCTCCCTTAAGGTAAAGTATAAGAGAAAATTTAGAATCGGAAAACCCCTATTAAGCTTTTCTCAAGGTAATCTTCTATAGATATATATTGTGCTTAGGTGTGTAGAAGTATTGATCATGGGATTTCTACACAACTTCAAAATTGAGGATGCTTTTTGCATTGCGCAACCATAGCAAAGTCCTCTTTTCACCTCCTCATGATTAACTAGTCTTCTCATAGTTTGTCAAAACAATCTTCAAAGTGTCCATTTTAAAATAATTTTAATTGAAAATTGGTTAAAATATTGCAATATAATTAATGGGCTCAATCATTTGCTTCACCACCTCAGACATGCTTGGCCTTTCCAATGACATATCTTCAATGCACTCTTAAGAGCAATCTTCAAAATTGCCTTCACTTCTTTCTTTCCAAAATCAAATTCAAAGATGTGCCACTAAGAAGCATTTGTAAAATGAACATTGCTTCCTTGTTTAATGGATGCATCTGAAAGATAAAATTTGGTACAAAAGGAGAGTCCAAAACGACAAATTGCTCTTTATTCGCTTGGAGTTTTTCATTTGTCTAATATGACACCAACAAAAGGCTAAATTTGGCTTACAACTTCTTGTCTCACAAAATATTACATGCATGAATTGACATTTCTATGAATGATTTGTTTCTTAAAATCCCACAACAATGTTCAAAGAATGATTATGCTATTCTGCATTGTGGGCTAGGATGACTTAGAACTCTCTTCACTTACACAAGTCAGTTCTAAATTTCACCTTTACTCAAAAGTTGGAATAGATTACAAGATTTAAATGTTGATAGAATAGGTTCAACCGCTAGAAGAAAAACATGTCCAGCACAACCGACTACTATGCAACTAGTATCCTATACAACAATCCTGCAATTGTAATCCTTTCTACTAGCATCAAATCTAACATAATTGTTTTATGTCTTGTTTTATATCATTGATATATTGTTTTAGTTGCAAAGCAATTAATCTGTAGTTGCATAAAACAACTAGGAAAAGACTACAACTGTAAAATGACCATAGTTATTTCTTAGTCATTTTTTAGTAGTACACTAGTTGTTTCTATAGTACTAGAAAATTCAACTTTTCTGTTGATTTGGTTGCATAGATTTGATTCATTTTTCTATTGAGTTGGAGAATAATTTGTTGATTTGGATAGAAATGAATAGAAAAGAATAGAAAAGTGAACCAAATGAATGTGACCAAATCAAACAAAAAGTTTAATTTTCTAATAGTGAAGCTAGTCATTTCCTAAACGCTTTCTAGTCACTCTTAAGTCGTACACTAATTGTTTCTTAGTTGATTTTTAGTTGTTTCCTAGTTGCTTCCAAAATTCATTCCTATTTGTCTTATATTAATTGTCATATATCAATTGTATAGAGTACCATTAGGTTGGGCATATAAGACTTGTAAGTTGTTGTAATCTTGTGCAATGAATTTTGTTGATAGAATTCTAAAAATTATACAATTTTTAGATTTCTATAGATTATAGATTTCTACAATTTGTAGATTTCTACAATCTATAGAAATTAAAAAATATTTAAAATCCAAGAAATTTGAAAATCTATGAAATTGTAAGGTATCCTAAACCAATGAAATCTATTAAATATCAGTATTTGAAATTTTGAAATCTAGGAAGAAAGTAGATTTGAAATTCAAAAATCTAGAAAAAAATAGTTTTAAAATTCAAAAATTTAGACAAAGGTAGATATGAAAATTTGAAATCTACAAATCATTGAGATTAATATTTTTAAATCCACAAATCTACAAGTTGCAAATGAGTCACACACATGGTGTGACTTTTGCAATTGCTTTACTTTTTTCTTAGATTTTAAGGTGTCCACTGCGACTACAAGTCTCCAAATTATCACTAATTGCAAACCAATCGCAAGTGTCCTATGCAACTAAAAAACTAGTTGCATAGTGTAGTGGTAAAAAAACTCATTTTCTTCAAGTTAACATTTTGAGGCGTTGCTTGTGTTTTACACTTGTACTTAAGAATTTTTTTTCACTTTCAGTGTCACATAAACTCCCAAGTGCAAAATTTGCTCTATCCATTTTTAGACTTTTCTAAACAAAAAGAGAGCCAAGATGCATGTTTAGCCAGAAGAAATTGTTGGATTCATGTCTTGAGCCAATACTTGGCCAACAATGGTAAAAGTCCCTGGTTCAAAATAAAGTTGATCCAATAGAAAACCAAACAATTATGAACCATTGTCTATTTTGACATAAAGTTCTTATTTTCTCAAGCACTTCAATATTACATAAAATCATGAGTTCCTTACAACATTTGAACTTGAATCATTACCTAAAGTGAAGTAAATCCAACACTTACTCCTCCAAAAACAAAGCTTTATTCTAAGCCCAACATCCATTCCGCCTTCATTTCAATTGACTCTAAATGAAATGAAACGGTGCACCACTAAGAATGGGAATCAACAAAAGTGAAAATATAATTTTTAAATCAGACAATCACACATCTTCATCAATATAGAAAATTTCACCTGGCAGATTTGAAATCCAACAAAAACAACTGACTATGCACCCAAAAGTGGTAGGCAGCCTTGTTTCTGCCTTGACTCAACAAAACCCCAGCCGTCTAAGGTAGGAGGCTGCTAAAGCAATCCTTTAACCCCAAAGTGACAAAGAGGACATAAAGTGTCCTCACACAGTTTCAAGTCTAGTTCAAAGTGTTGTAACTTTTGCATCCAAGGTCCAAATTCAATAAAACTTGTTGGAAAAGCTTCTTTCTCCCTTCTAGTTTGTGTGGTAAAATTTTCAGATCAATCCAAGATGAATTGAGTTTCTGGATGCCAATCGAAGTTTACAGCTTCAATTTGAATTCACCAAGCTGAATTTTAGGGCTGCAACTTCGGGGCCTTGTATCTACTTCATCTATTGCTCATTTTCAATAAAATTTGTTGGGGTTTTCTCCCCTAGAAGTATAGTTATTGTGATAAAATTTTCATGTCAATCCAAGTTGTTTTGAATGCTTGGGAGCAATTCGAAGTTAAAAATCTTGCCATTTTTGGAGTGCAGTGAACTTTGGCGGCTTCTTTCTTCTTCATACAGAGTCCATTTTGGATAACTCTTTTTGGAAAAGTTGCACATACTAGTCTAGTTTGTGTGTCTAAAATTTCGTAATAATCCAAGAATTAATGAGTGACTGAGAAGCATTCTAGTAGAAGGAGGTTCAGCTTTAGATGTGTTTTTTGCAAATTTTCTTGTTGATTTTATACATTTCAAAGTCATTTTGTAAACACAATGAGTCAATTTAATTAATTTTTTTTCCACCAATGTGTTTGTATACTAGTTTTGAATCATTTTGTAGTATAAAGTTTTTTCATTTGAGTAGGTCTAGATATCAAGTTTCACCTCTAAATGTGTTTTTGGAAAAATTTCAGCATCCATTTTCAACACTAAAACATTATGATCTTGCAATCTATGTGGTCAAATGACTTCAATTTTATACATGTCATCTACAACATGCACACTACAAGATTGTACGGTTGAGATTTGTATAACTTGAAGACATTTACATCTATAAAGCTTCAAAAGCAATGATGTTTTTGAACACCAAAAATTGAATGTCACTTTGGGGTTAAGAGCTGATTGCATTTTCAGGGAAGCTAAACTACTTGAAACAATTTTCAGTAAATTTTTCTAGGAAGAAAAATGGAATTGGCATCTAATCCAAGTCGTTTCATATTTTTTGGACCTTTGTGGAATTAGTTACAAATTTTTGAAGTTGAAACGCAGTGGTTTCTAAACGCAAGCCTCTCCTGAAATGTACAATGTTGGTACATTGAAGAAAGTAAAATGTACCTCCGTATTAGAAGTTGCTTTTAGAGACAAGTCACTTTTACAGACCCCTACCTTGTCTCAATAAAATTAATTTGATCCCCCCAATGTCATCAATTTGCTTTATTAACCCTTAAAAGACGGATTAGTGACTATGGAAATCATCCATTTTAGATATTGCATGAATCATTGGTTTAAAAAAATCCAAAAGTATTCATTGAAAGTCAAACTACTGAAGTAGAATTTCCTTGCCCCCCCCCAATGCTATTGATCCTCATTTTAAATCATAAAAAATGTTAAGAATCATAGTGTGAACGCTCACCATAATATGGTGAGTGACACGTGTCATGAGGATTAGGAGAATTCCTCATGACCAATAGGAGAAGACAACTATTCATTGTCTCTCTTCTTTCTTCATTGTATATACTTCAAACTCCCTAATGAAGTTTAGTATTCTTTGAGTGTATTTTGAGTGTTCTTATTGCTTTGTGTTTTTGTTTCGTATTTTACTCTCAACACGTTATCAGCATGTGCTTCCGCTTTGAATTTTTTTGTTGTTTAGTCATATCCAATTCCGATTTTGTTTTGATTTTGGTTTTGGAGGAAGATTATCAATCTCCCCCCTCCCCCCTCCCGCTCTCCCTTCCCCCACAGGCACTCCTCCCTGCCTCCCCGCCTTCCCCCTCACTCATCGCCTCTCCCCTGGCCCTTCCCCGCCTGGCCCCTGGCTCCCCCCGCCTCCAGGACTTCCCCCGACTCCAGGCCCTCCCACCTCCTTTCACCACCTGTTGCCCTCCTTGCCGCTTCAATATTTTCTTTTAGTTTTCCTTTCCTTTCGTTGCCGCTTCCCCTTCCCTTACACATCTCTTCTTCCTTCCCCTTTGCATTAAGCTTTGTGTTTTGCTTGTCTCTTCCAACTCCAAACCCCAAGCGTTTTATTTTAATTTATTTTAATTTTATTTTTGACTTTTGATAGATAATTTATAATTTTATTTTCTATATATATATATTTCATATATCTTTATATTTATTCTTCTCTTTTTCTTTATCTTTATCTTTCATCTTTATATTTACTTTCTATTTTATTTTTATTATTTATTATTTACTATTTACTATTTACTAATTTATCTTTTATTTTTATTTTATTTTATTTTTCTTTATTTTTTTTATTTTTTATTTTTATTTTTTTATCTTTATCTTTATTTCCAATTTCATCTTTATCTTTATCTTCCTACTTAAACCCTAATTTTCTTTTCAAACCCTATCTTCTCCACGAAGCCATTTTCATTCTACATCATGACTACTTCGACATCTTCTGTCGCTACATCTACGACTATACCGATGGCTGCTACTATTATTGAGCCGCCAAGGCTTCAACCTCTTCTTTTTACACAACTGGCAGCTGACGGCAGCAATTATCTATTATGGGCGAGGACGGTCAAAGCACATATATTTGCCGAGGGATTATCAGACGCTATTGTTTTTGACCCTATTCCCACTGTAAGTGCCACTGATCCTACTACTACAGGTTCCACTGTACCTGCTGTCACAGTTTCTGCTTCCACTTCCTGGAAAGCTTTACTTTTGCTTTGTCGCCATGTTGTTCTTGCATTACAACATCAGTATTTAGAGATAGAAAAACCAGATGAGCTTTGGCAGAAGCTCAAGTCTCGTTTTGACCATCAGAAAATGATGTTCTTTCCTAGAGCTCTCCACGATTGGACGCATTTACGAGTGTTGGATTTTCCAACACTTGTTGCTTTTAACAATGAATTGTACCGCATCATATTACAATTACGATTGTGTGGTCAATCTATTACCGAACATGAAATGATTGAGAAAACTCTCTCAACATTTCCACCAGTTTCTGTTGTACTTGCCCAGCAGTATAGAAACATGAAATTTGAGAATCACTCAGATCTCATGTCTCTATTACTTCTTGCTGAAAAACAAAACGAGATCCTTCTGCGCAATGTAGAGGCCCGCCTTATTGGGACTACAGTTCCTGAGTCTCATGCTGTCAAGGTTTCTCATATCAAACCTAGGACACATAAGTTCAAGAAACATCGTTACAAACAATCTCATGATCATAGTCATGCGCACGAGAAGAATACTAATTCTTCTTCTCAAAACCATGATAAGCGTCAGTCAGAGACGCGTACTTGTCACAAATGTGATAGAGTTGGCTACTTGGCAAATGTTTGCCGTACATCAGACTATTTTGTCAAGATGTTCCAAGAAAACAAGAAACTTCGAGCTCAGGGTCGTGAAATTCATACCATGGACGCGTCTATGGACCCGTTTGGAGCTGAAGAGTTTGAAACACATGTTGCTGAGGATACCTCCACTGGTGAGTCTTGCGATGCGCTCCTTGACTCTGCAACTACGCATACTATTTTACAGAATAAACAATTTTTTGATGTTGATAATCTTTCAACTTGGCAAACCAGAAATTTTATAACTATGGCTGGATCGAATGTGTTTCGTTTCCAGGAGGGACCTTGTGGGCGCCAGATTACCCACCCTCGGTAATCGGGCGAACACCGACCAGGTTCTATGCCTTTATCCACCTTTTGAATATATGGGGGTGTTGTGAGCGCGGTCCACTGTGCCTTCCAAGCAATGGATCTTTTTGTGCTAACGTTTTCTAAGTGTTGTGGATGGCAGCGAATACTATTAGAAATGCATGGGTAACTAACAAGCTGACTGTGATGATCAAAGGTGATGGTAATTCCTAACCCTCTAACTACCTATCCTATGTCTAGGGTTGGCTGGGTAATTGGCGTCATTTCTAACGTCCCTAACTATGTGAATGGGGAACCCTTACGTTCCTTTCATGAGTGTCAAAGACTATATTTGGAGATTTGACACTTCTCTCGGGAGCTTTAATCCTACGGCTAATCCTAAGCTTAGTCTTTATTCTAGTCTCTAACTTCTAATTGTAACTCTAGATTTTTGACTCTATGGTTGAATTTGTTTACCTTTGAATTTTTTATTCATGAGTAAATTAGCTCTAAATTCTACCTCTAAATTAATTCTAGGCTTTTATTCCTAATTTTAACCCTAAAGTTTTTACTCCTAAATTTAACCCCAAAGTTTTACTCCTAAATTTAACTCTAAAATTTACTCCTAATATTTAACTCTTCAATTTAACTCCAAAATTTACTTCTAAATTGAACTCCCAAATTTACCCCTAAATTTAACCCCAAAAGTTATCCCTAAATTTAACTCTAAGTTTTACTTCCCACGCTAACTCTAAATTTTAACTTCTATCCAAAATTTACTCCTAACTTTAACTCTAAAATTACTCCTAAATTTAACTCTAAAATTTACTCCTAGATTTAACTCTAGAATTTGCTCCTAAATTTAGCTCTAAAATTACTCCGAAATTTAATTCCAAATTTTACTTCCCACACTAACTCTAAATTTTAACTTCTATTTCTAATTTTTACCTTTTCTTATCACGGTGTACTTTTCACGTGGAAAGGGCTAATTAAGAAGATCAATGCTAAAGAGGAAAAAACACAACACCAAGTATGGATTCAAGAACTCACCTCGTCACTTCCGGTGTCGGAAATACACTCGTCCGCATTCGTGCGTACATTCCCATACTCCATGGTGGCCCTTGGGTGGTGGGATCTTTCCCAATTTCACCACTTATGTTTCGAAAATTAGGACCCGTGCAATCTAACCTCTTTCTTTCCCTCCTCTTTCCTTCTCTCTCCTTTTCTTTCCCTTTCTCTCTTTCTACACTAACACTATTCTACCTAAGCTTTGATGGGTGTCTTACAACTATAGATTCAAACCCCAAGAAGGTTTAATGTTCCTCCTACTCTCTTACACAACCTTCTCTTCGTGTCATCCTAATCCTACCTCCTAATGATCACTATGAATTCTCGAGATTTCCCTTCTAACACCTATTTAGCTAAGCCTAGGGCACTATTTATCGTCTCTCTCCCCTTTCTCCTATTTAATTGTATGATTCACTAACCTCCCTCCATTGTGTGTGGGTGTGATTTTGGTGAGAGTTGAGAGTTGTTTGATGCAGGTATGGAGGTGCTACTTATCCTTTCCTCCCCCTTCCCTCTTTGATTTTAGACCCTAATCTCTACCCCAATCCCTACTTAGCAATAGGTCAAACCCCCATTCTCCTTTGTTTTATTTAGCTTGTCTTTGTTTTGTCCTAATGTGAGAGAAACCAAAGAAAATCAGGAAAAAAGGAGTCCAGAAATGGGGACCGAACTGGGGCCCCAACTGCCTGCCGAACCAAGCCTGGCCTTTCGGCTGGCTGGCTAGCTGTTGGGGGGTCGGGTCTGTGATTTCTAATGACGTGACCTAGTCTGTTCTGGCTCTCGACTTGATCTGGTCTGTTTGGTTCTTGATTGATCTGGTCTGTTTGGTTCTCAACTGATCTGGTCTATTCTGGCTCTGGACCTTGACTACTTAAGGGAAAACTGAATTTTTGGCAAACTGGATTTTTGGTGAACTAAAGGAAAATACTTGGGGAAAATAGGACTTGAGGGAAATAACACTTGGGAAAAATAAGACTTAGGAAAAATAGGACTTGAGGGAAATAGGACTTGGGAAATAACTAGACTCACTAAAAACTTGGGGGACAACTAAACACACTAAAACTTGGGGAACACGGAGACTCACTAAACACTTGGGGAACAACTAAACTAAGAGAACTTTAGGATTAGCTAAACTTCACTAAATGCAAGGGAATCTACATATCTTGGAAGCTAAACTCTAGAGGTTTCCACAAAGGTCTTGGAAACTAGACTTTGGAACTAAACACGGGGGAAGTGCAAAGCTTTGCCGTTAAGTTGGTTTTAACACCAACTTTAGGACTCCTTGACACCTCGGGGGTTCAAAGCTCCGCCGTCTACACTTTTAACACATGCTTTAGGACTTCAACTTTCTCACTAGTTCAAAGCTTCGCCGTTTCCAAAGGGGGTCCACACACTGGGAGAGACTTTAGAAGAGGGAAAAGAACTAAACTTTTAAAGACGAAAACACACACATGGTCAAAGCTTCGCCGTCCCGGAGGGGAGTCCACTCAAGAAGGAGAAGATTAGAAGAGGGTTGTGATAACTTTTAGAAAACATGCACAAAAGAGGTTCAAAGCTTCGCCGTCCCGGAGGGGGGTCCACTCAACAAAGAGAAGATTAGAAGAGGGTGTAAGAAAAAACACAAAGAGAAAACACACAAGTTAGGCCACGTGGCAACACAAAGCTCATATGCTAAAGGCCCCCCAAAGCGGCATCACCAAGGTACGGTGGGGGGTGACTTTAGGATTAGTACAAGATACAAAGAAGACTCTTAACACTTCACAAGTTAGACCACAACACATACAAGAGAGAGAGAGAAGCTCTCCCCTTACAACAAGGTACCAAAAACTTCACAAAAGAGTACACAAAGCAAGGTAAAAGGACCTCCAAGGACCTTCAAAGCTTTGAAAATAAGCAACAATGGAGCCAAAAGTGCTCCAAAAACACCGTAGAGGTTTCTTAGCTAAAACGCCAAAAATCCCAACATAAGTTGGACCCACGGACCCAAAATAAGATTTGGGGGTCTTGACAAGATTTTGGGGGTGTTCAAGAGAGAAAAATGGGGACCTTAAATAGGTTTCCAAGGCCCCACCTTCCCCTCAAGAGCTCTAAAGTAACCTTATCAACTTGGATTTTCATCCTCATCTTCAAAGATTTTCATCCTAATCCCTAAAAAACTACTTTTATCTATCTATGCTGGACCAACCTCCTAACTTTTGGAGAATTACTCCAATCGTCAAACAAATTGCGCCATTGGCTCCAGAGCGCCGTGTTTAGTCCAGAAGTCCCCCTACCCTCCGTACCGAGAACAAAAAACCATCGTAGGCTAATTTAGTTTCAAAAACTAAACCATGGTAAAATCCTAGATATTGGGGGTCTCTTATTTTGAGAAATGTAAATAGCTTAGGGTCTCTGGTAGGTGTGAGGGAGTCGGAAAAGACTCTTGGTTGACTTCGTTCCACCGTCGTATGGTCCCGGAGTGCCGGTCAACGTGGTGGGGACCTCGCCACGTGATTAATTCTCAAGGAATCTCGCCGGTTCGGGTATTTGCCGCTATCGGAATGTCGCGAAACTTCACGGAGCGCATTATTAATATAAAAAAAACTAGTCTAATTTTTAGTGAGATTTTCTGGCAACCTGCGTAATTTCCATGAAATTCCCGTTGGAGGTTACCAGGGTTGACCATCCACAAAAGGTTCTTCTGCAAGTCGAAAGATGACGGGATTTTTCACAAGACCTCTCATTGGGTCATATGAAAGATGTGCAGGTGCATTTCCGTACCTGGCATACTTGGTCAGTGGAGATGAATTGGCCATCTCCTTGAGTTTATCGATGGTGCGGGAATCTTTTGCAGATAGAGGAATCTTGACGAATCGATTTTGTCGTTGGACTTCTGGCATGGGATTTATCCTAGGACACCATCCTTGGGCTGTGGATTCCTCTACGGTTCGGTCTTGCGTTAGTGGCTCCTACATGCTAACAATCGGGGTTTGGAGAATTTCTAAACCTAACTCTAGGATCCGACCTAGTGGCCTCGTTGTGGATCCCTCGGACCGACTTAGCCATCAATTGCCACATTCATGATGGGATTTAGCCCTTTTGAGCCTATGTGACTTGAATCCTACAAATCCAACCGTTTCGTTCTTTCTACCTATTTTTGGGCCCGGTTTGGTGGGATTCTAAGTCTAAACACAAATCTAGACCAAATATTATAATGGTTATGGTACAACCCTATTTTGATTCTACACTCTTTTTATGGTTTTTTGTATATTTTTCTTAACTTTAAATTGCAAATTTCCAAAAAAATAATTCTACGAGTCTCAAGTGACAAATTAGGAGCTCACAGACCTGCAAAGGTGATTTTGCCTGAGGGCACCACCATAACATGCATGCGTACAATGTTTTCTCCCTCTGCGTCTCGAAGCCTGATCAGCTATTGAGATATCCGTACCAATGGTTTTCATCTCTCGACCAAAACTATAGATAGGCGAGAGGCTCTGATTTTTGTACAAAACAATAAAGTAGTGGAAACAGCCTTTGCTGCGGCAAGTGGCTTGTATCAGATTCCAATCCAACCACCAAATGTATCTAGTTTTCATGTATCTTCTAAAGATAATAAAACTTCCCTTTGGCATGGAAGATTGGGCCATCCAGGCTCAACTTAGTTTCGAAAAATTACTCCTTGTGTTGTTGGCCATAATTTGCAGCCAGCAGATGTCAATTCTATGACATTGTGTCATGCATGTGTACAAGGCAAGTTAATTGCTAGGCCATTTTCATGGAAACTTCTCCATGAATTGCCACCGATGCTATCTAGACTACAAGGTGATATTTGTGGCCCAATATCACCTATGTCTGGACCATTTCGATATTTTTTGGTTTTGGTGGATGCATCGGGCAAACAGTCGCATGTATCGTTATTATCATCTAGAAATTTGGCTTTTGCCAATTTACTTTCTATATTGATCCGTTTCAAAGCTCATTTCCCTGATTATCCAATCCAAACATTACGAATGGATAATGCTCAAGAGTTTCGGTCAAAATCTTTTGAAGATTATTGTACTGCTACGGGGATTGACTTAACTTATTCCGTTTCATACGAGCATGCTCAAAATGGTTTAGCGGAGTCTTTTATCAAACGGATCCAGCTCATCACAAGGCCCTTGCTTCTTCATGCACATTTGCCCGCATACATGTGGGGACATGCAGTTCTACATGCTGCAACTTTAATTCGACTCCGTCCTTCATCTGTGGAGATTGCTTCTTCACAAGAACTTCTTTTAGGACGCGCTCCTAATGTATCCCATTTGCGAGTCTTTGGATGTTGTGTTTGGGTTCCAATTGCAGAATCTCAACGTCGTACTATTGGTGCTCATCGCCAGAAAGGCATCTATGTTGGATTCGACTCTTCCAGCATTATTCGCTATATCAACCCTTCTACTGGTACATTACTCCGTGCGCGTTTTGCAAACTGCCGGTTTGAAGAAGACGTATTTCCATCTTTGAAAGGAGCAACATCTATTCAAGAAACTTCTACAAGTCTTACTTTTCAAGCACCTCAAACACTTACATCAAATCCTGATCCATGGACATCTTTGGCTGAAAATGAAATTGCCAAAATTTTGCATTTGCAAAAGATAGTGAATCAGATACCTGATGGTTTTAATGATGCGTCACGAATTACAAAAACTCCATTGAATGAAGCTCAAAATCTTCCAGCTCGAGTTTTTGTACCAGAGACTACAACCATACTTACTCCTCAACATATGGGCAAACGGACTCATGGACCAGATAAACAACCACGTAAACGCAAGACAATCTTTGATGCTTCTAATCCTTCTCTACCTACAGCAACCACTGCTAATTTTACTCATCCGTCTACTTCTCAAGAAGAAATGTCAAAATTGAACACAGAATTATCTGTGATGTACTCCGGTACTAGTCACGTATGTGGTATCAACGACTCCGGCAATTTCTTATTGAACATGGTTTTATAAATGATGCCTTACTCCCATATCTCTTTATTAAAAAAGACAAAGATGGGTTTGTTATTATTGCCGTTTATGTTGATGACCTAAACCTAGTGGGTTTCTCAAAAGATTCAATATGATTGACGCATATCCGTTGTCTACACCTATGGTTGGCCGTAGTGCAAAAGAAGATGATCCCTATTGCCCTTGCGAGGAGGAAGAGGAAACATTGGGTGAACAATATCCATACCTCGCAGCGGTAGGAGCACTTTTGTATTTAGCTACGTCTACTAGGCCTGACATTGCATTTGCAGTTAGTGTCCTAGCAAGGCATAGTTCCCGACCTACACTACGACATTGGAATGGTATCAAACATCTTTTTTGTTATTTGAAAGGAACTGAAGATTTGGGACTACATTACTCTCGATCAATGGATCCAACATTAGTTGGATATGCTGATGCTGGATATAGATCTGATCCTGCAACATCTAAATCTCAAACGGGCTATGTTTTCTTACGACATGGAGCTGCAATATCTTGGAAATCTGTAAAGCAGACTATTACTGCAACATCATCAAATCATGCAGAAATTATTGCTTTACATGAAGCATCTCGAGAATGCATCTGGTTAAGATCGATTGATAAGTTCATTCGAACAAACTGTGGATTATTTTATGATAATTTTCCAACCGTTTTATACAAAGACAATAGTGCTTGTGTTACTCAAATGCAAGCAGATTTTATTAAAGATGATCGCACAAAGCATATTGATCCAAAATACTTCACCTATACTAATGATTTGATTACCGACAAAGTACTTGAAATTAAGAAAATTGCATCAGCAAATAATCTTGCTGATCTTTTTACCAAGGCTCTTCCATCATCTACTCATCGTCGACTTATCCAAGACATTGGAATGCGGCGGCTTAGCATTTTGGAACAAGAAATTCAATAGATTTTTATTATGAAATTTATTGATCCTTTTGATATCCTACCATAGATTTTTTTCCATTGAGTTTTACTATGAGAATGGATTGATAAAGGAGTTGTACTCTTTTTCCTTCATCTGTGGTTTTATCCTTGAATATAACCAAGGTTTTCCCAGATAAGGTTTTAATGAGGCAACAATTATAAATCTTTAAGACTATGGAAATTTTCAAATAGCAAAAGGTGGGGTCGTGGTGAGAACCACGGTTTGGGGTTCAATGCTGGAGCTTGTTAACCATCTTGGGGTGTCCTGCATTTTGTCACATCACAGCTTAGAGTTGGGATAGCGGGTCGACTGTTATTCCTGCCTCACTAGCATGCCAAACCGCGGGTTTCCCGAATCAGTCAACGAGGCCGACGAGGATCGAACCGCGGACCGGTCGGTTAACCACCGACGTATGAAACCAGTCGACCAAGTCCACGACTTGGCGACCAAAATCGACATTTAGTCGGTTTTATTGCTTACATCAACCAGCTTATATCGATTATATTGTTTTAATTTGATTTACCAATATTATATCAAGCAAAGAGGAGTGTTAAGAATCATAGTGTGAACGCTCACCATAATATGGTGAGTGACACGTGTCATGAGGATTAGGAGAATTCCTCATGACCAATAGGAGAAGACAACTATTCATTGTCTCTCTCCTTTCTTCATTGTATATACTTCAAACTCCCTAATGAAGTTTAGTATTCTTTGAGTGTATTTTGAGTGTTCTTATTGCTTTGTGTTTTTGTTTCATATTTTACTCTCAACAAAAAACATCAACAAAGGACGATCTTGGACATTTACAGATTAGGGTTTAACACTCGTCTCGCACAGTGTACAAGGTTTTCTTGAGCCTTACACTTTGCGGTTTTCTTTGTGGTTGTGAGAGCTGTGATTTAGAGTTTAAGGAGCTTGTGAATAGTAGCCACAGCGTAAATAGTTACACTTTGAAGTTGCTTGCCTTCAATTAGACTTAGATTCAACAAGTTTATGCTGCCAAACTCTGATCTCAGTTGTTGGAGCAGATTGCAAACTTGACCTCATTGTCTTGGAAATTAATTCATGAGACATGCATTTCTTGGGGTGTACTGCAGCTAGAGGTTGGTCTGCCTTTTTCATGTATTTTCTTGGATAGAAATATTTTTAGCTCATTTATAAGACAAAGAAAAATAAACAAGGAATCTAACACAAGTGGTTTCATATTTTTTGAAGCATTTTTGAATTAGTTATGAATTTTCAAACGAGTTGTGTCGTAGGCCCCTATTTATGACCCTAGGTCTTCCATAAACCGTTCCCTTGCAACTTCTAAAGAAAGATGGGGAAAATAAAGACAATGATTGGCTCTTGCAATTAATAATGTTTTTTTCCTCAATTCATTCAAATGACTATAGCAGTCAATTTAAGAACTTCCTCATGTCCATTTTATAGCTATTTAAGAACCTCCTACCTTAGTGATGCTCCATTCTTCATTTAAGTATATATTTTTGTCTAAAGGTCTATCCGAAAAGGTTGTAAGACATATTTAGATTATGGACTAGGTAATCGGTATGCAACCCTTGGTTATAGAAATTAACAGTGGGCTAGCACTTGTACTAGTACTGGGCAAGAGTGGCGAGGGAATTACACTGTTATTTTCCAAAAGTAGGGCTAATATAATTGTGAAGGGAATCATTATTTATGATGAAAATTATGTGACTATTCAATGTGCCACCATTCATGTTTATTGTGGTTTAGGGACGATACATGTACTAATCTCAATCTTTAAACTATTATTTGATCAGTTTATCATCCAAGTTGATTCTTTTTTTTTACACAATCAAAAGAACCTTTACTGCAAGAAAAAGAAAACAAGAGCCATGGGAGGGTGAGCACTAACAAAACAAAAGACTACAAGCTGAGTGCCATCCCGGTAGGGTGGTGTAGATGAATTTTTTTGTTAATTTGATGCTTTTTGCGTTAAAAGATAAATAAACTAGACCAAGACAATTTCAAAGCAGAATAGAGTGAGAATCAAGTCAATTACAGTGATTTCCAAAAGTAGTTGTCTACTATATAAATTGCTCTCATAAATTGAGAAATTGAAATTGTGAAGTGAAATTTAGACAAGTTGCTGTATAAAGGGGAATCTATTGTCATGTGCAATTTCACTTAGAATAGATTATATTTAGACCTATTATCATTTGAATGAAATTTATATGTAAAAATAATTTATTTGTGAAAAGCCAAAATGCCTCATTCCTTTTTAATAGAAAAAATGTAACATGTTACAAGTTTCAAGAATTTTGGATTTTTATTGATTGAAATTTGACCTCAATATTTTGACTTTTTTTATTTTTCACTCCATAAATTGCAAGATCCAAATGCTATGACCTTTGTGGCTTGCAAATTTTCTCAGAAGAAATCATTCAGTTAGTAAGTTTGCGATTTTTTGTATTTATTTTTTTCCATGTCAAGTTTTGTGTTTTGCAAGTCTAACATTGTTTCACTTTTATTTGCAGATGGGATTATGAAGAAATGAAGTCTTATCTTGAGTCCAAAGAAGCCTTTTCAACTTCCCGTATATGCCGAGTAGATGGCATCAGCGTTTGTGGAGTTTGGTAGCTCTAATCCAAAACCCCATAAAGATACATATTGTTCTAAATGTTCTAGAGTTTATAGATGGTAATGCATCAAAGGGGAGGTGACATTGGAGTCATCATCATCTACGACTAAGATTTCCACGACCGAGTCCACTGCCACTTAGACTCTTGAAATTGACAAATCTTATGAATTGAACTATTGTACTTGGATTTTTATTGTAATTGGATTTGTGTGTATTATGGCTACACCTTGGACATTTGTTATTTCCATTTGCATTTTGTATATCATGATGCCTAAAAAAACTAATTCCATTATTTTGTTACAAAGAACAAGTTCAAATTATGTTTGCAAGTGCATCAAATTTCATTTAAATGACTCCATATTTTTGTAGTTTTGAAGGTAATATATCTACGGTTATAGGTTCATTTCCTTTTTTTTATACAAAAAAAAATTCCTGCTCACAAGCTCACGGGCTTACGTTCACAGGCTCACATGCTAGCAACCCTATGAGATGGACGAATTGATTTATTAATGGTTGATTGGAGCTTGGAAAAAGGAAGAACTTGAGACTAATTGACTAGACCATAATTAACAAGAATGAACATTAGCTCTTGCATACCTCTGCATACGGAGACCAATTGACTAGAATGAGTGTGAATTTGTATATACTACAAGAGAAAAGGATATTTTAAGTGTGTTTTTAAGTATAGTCCCAGAGATAAGATATTAAGTAGTGACCTTTATAGAGATTTTCAGTAAAAATTTACTAGAAATACATGTATATATTGTTGCCCAAATTTTAGATTTCAAGCCTTGTTAATTTATTCTACAAAGAAATGATGCTAGCATGCAAGCTTGGAGTGATAAACTTGTGAGCTTAGACTCCTAGAGTCCCCCCTGCAAAAAAAATAAAAAATTCCAAAAATAAAATTCCAAAAATAAATAAAAAATTATTTATAGTAAGTTTTTGGGACCTATGACCGCTATCCCAGACTCCCAGTGACAGTGGATTTTGTTCATTTTGGGGGGAGGCTGCCGATCAACATTTATAATGGGAAAAGACCTTCAAACCTCAGTGTTTGGTTAAGCACTAAGTTCACCTACTACAATTCTATTTTCTATGCAATTACAGATTTTTTTATAGAACACAATATAATTAATTGAACAAATAATACTCACAAAACAAAACTGGGTATTATCTAGCCTCTACTATAGCTACTCTTAATCAACTCTTTATAATAAGCTTAATATAGAGACTATGCCCATCATCATAATTTGAGGCCTTGCGGGATTTGAACCCAGCCGTTAAACTATTGTCTCATGGACTTCTTGCAAATATACTCCAACCTAAAGGATTGACTACTCCTAGACAAAAAGAACATAAAATATAAAAGATGTCCTTCCAAAAAATGAAAAAAAAATGAAAAAAGATTGGAGATAAAAATGAAAAGTGAAGGAAAAAATGGGAAAAAAATGGAAAAAAATGGAAAAAAATGGAAAATGAAAGGAAATACTAATTTCATATTCATATGCGTTAATAGATTAGGAGTTACAATTACAGTTTTTAGCCATTATACAATTAGAATTTTTTTGAGGCGTTTGAATGATTGCTTCGGAGTGATCGACGAAGCTATTAAAAGTCCAATAGGGAGCATGTCTAATGTGTCTGAAGTGCATTGTCAGACAAGATGACTTTCGAGAAAATTATCAATATAATATTCACGGTTAAAAGCAAGGCAACATGATGTTTAATTGGAAATTCAAACTTATTTGTTCCATATATGTCCAATTAAGCCAAATTAATCCCTAAAGTTTTTTGACTGTTTTTACCAAAACCCTCCGAAACTGCCATTTCTAGGACAAGTACCAAATTTTTTCTTTAATTTTTTTTGAACACATGTAATCGTAGGGTATTGTAGTACACTAGTTTGAAAACATGTTGAAAATTTTTCAGGAATTTCCACCATGTGGATTGCAAGATATTAGCATTTGAATTGGAAAAAAACTTTTTTTGGCCTCGCAAAAACTGGGCAGCTGCACTTCAAATGGTCACATGTGTATGAAAAAATGCCCAAAATGGTGTTCACTCTTTGGATTCATTCTTGAAAGCAAGCTGGCAACATGCTTGAAAATTTTCAGATCATCTGGAATTGTACAACATATAGGAAAAAATAGTAAGTAGAAAGAAGTAGAAAATGATTCAAAAAACTAAATTGTTAACAATTTATTCATGGAATTGAAAATTTTCAATCCCAATGGTTGTAATGTTGTAGTAAACAGTCTACACTTAATGTTTTTATTTTTTTTCAAAAATATTTTAAATTGAATTAAATAAAGGGCTTCAAAGTTTATCTTAGAGTAGAGATTCCATAACTACCCGCAAACTACCCACAAACTAAAACTCCCATAACTTTTATCTCATTAATCCAAATGGAATTATTCAAAGTTTTTCATGTATATAAAGATCTAGAGAACCAATTTCAAATAATAGTTTTAAAAAAAAGTGAATTTTCAAGAAGTTTTTTTTGTTGCTCGGGTTGCCTGCCGAGCAATAAAAACAACATATCATACTATAACTTTTAACCATGTAGTCAAAAGTTATGAAAATTGTTAGGCCTTCAAGTTACTCCTTAGGCACATACTGTGTGAAATTTTCAAAAGTAAAAATAAAAAACTCCATTCATAGTGAGCTGCCCAAAATTGCTATGTTGCCAAAAAAACACAATTTAGTGCTTTAGTGGCTTTTGAAGCTAGACAACTGGCTTCAATAGCTACTTAGCTACTCCTGTGAGATTGAAGATGATAATAGAAGCACTTATACAAGTTGGATAGCAGTAGTTTACACAATTTATATGGAATATGTAAATTATGCTTAATAGGAGCTCAACCACTCATAGTTAAGTTAAAATAAGAATTGTGCTCAATGTCAAATTTCAAAACTCATTTAACCCTTAAACAACAAGCCGATCACCACATAAATCATTTGTTTGGGCATTGTGTGAATTTTTGGCTAAAAAAAATGAAAAAGCAGTAATTGGAAGATAAATTATTGTAGAGGATCTTTCCTTTCTACACAAAAATTGGAAGATGAATTGTTGCACTTTTGTCCTATATGAAGAGATTCTTTGTCATTCATCGGCCAATTACCTCCTCCGCATTGTTTATGGGTTAAGCATAGTAGAATAACCTTTTTCAAATAATTTTGAATAAAGTTAATGTGGGAAATCAAGTTAAATTTCTTCTTCAAAAATCCATTTGATATTTGTAGACTCCAATTAAAAGTTATGGCCAAATTTTAGAGAGGATGTTTGAAAATGTCCAAAAAAATGTCCCTTGCAACCCCTTTGAAATCTGGCCATAACTTTAAATTGGAATCTACAAATATCAAATGGATTTTTGGAAAAAAAAGTAAACTTGATTTCTTACATTAACCACATACAAAATTGTTTGAAAAAAGTTATTCTACTATATTTAAATGAGGTTTGAAATTTGACTTTGAACACAATTCTTATTTTAACTTAACTATGAGTAATTGAGCTCTTCATTACAGAAATTTTGAGGCATTTGGAGGGCCGCCGAAAAATGATATGACAATTCTATTAACTTAGAATAGCATTCCTAACATTAGTTGCTGCAGCGGGGTGTTAGCTTAGGGAAATTTCTGCTGCACCAATTCTATTGTAGTCTAACACATTACAACATTCAAGTATATTCAAATGATCAAGTATATTCAAAGCAGGATTTGGAGTAAACAATTCAAACCTCCTTGTACATTGATTCCATTTTTTATACCTTTTTATAAGCATCTACAATAATAATTCCAAAAGATAAGTATTATTATAATTCTCCAATTGTATCACTTTGGGCTCTGGTATGCATAGTGAGTGAAAATAGGGAAAAAAATCATCCATTTCTTCTTCAAATTGGCAAATTAAATTCAACTTAGACCCCCCCCCCCCTTTTCCTTCTCTTGGAGCGGCCCTCCACTGGCTCCAAAATTTCTCTAATGATTAAGCCTAATTTACATATTCCATATGGATTGTGTAAACTACTACTATCCAACTTGTATAAAGTGCTTTTCTTTTCATCTTTAATTTTACAAAATGTCCATGAAATAAGTGATTCACATTGCCATCAAGAAAACTTAATGGTAGATGGTCATTGGAATATTTTGGACATTTACTTGTTTTTCTACAACTTATTTACTTTGCAAGATGCATCCAAGTTTGAGTTATTTAAAAATCAAGGTTAAGGTGAATTAGAATACCTTAATCCTGATTATTAAACACTTATACTTGGATTTTGAACTGGTGATAGTCATCCGACAGCTCGACGTAAGGTGAGTGGGTGTAGGGGGAAAAAATTCCTAAGCTGAAAAAAAACTAAACTTTGGGATCCTAGAGGGCTGCGGAGCGGTCCTCTAGAGGCCTCATATTTTCTCTAATGCCTTCATACTTCGAAACATTTCACTAATGAGACATACTCCCATACTTCATTGATGCATAAACATTTTACATTCCATAAGTTTCAAATCATTTCAATCATCTTCACATGGAAGTCCTCAATGGATCTAGATTTCAAATGAGGTGATAAAAAATCTTTTCATACACTTTGAATAGCAAATAAAGTGTAAAACAAGTAAAACCAAAAAATTTATCAGATGGGTTTGTAAGAAGAGCCACTCACTTGTTTATGTCATGCATGACCTACATGATCAATTTGAACTTGACTTTGGTTTTCAGAATAATTCAATCTACTACAATGTCTAAGACGCCTCCGTCGGATGGAACCTAGACATGTGACTCATCCATGCCAACAAACAATGATTTTTGTCCCACACGAAAAACTTTGACTTCTTCAAATAAATAAAGCATTGTATGAGAATCAACATGCTCAATGAAGTCGTCATTCTCCCTTTGCCACAACACCCCCCACTTGCTCATCTCTTTCTCTATGAACTCCATGCTTTCACCGGCCTCATTTATAGTGGACACATAGAAAACAACATCTCCTTCTTGATACCCGTGATAGAATTCTTGCTCCAACTACTTCACGTCACAAGTGAGGGTAAGTTGGACCATTGGTATCTCCACAAGTCTATATAGGGGAATTTGGAGTCTTAAAAGTTTATCGGGTTTCATCTTCAAAGAAGCAATTCTGGACATAGAGACAACCTTCTGTAGTTAGTGGAGTTCATTTTTATGCAAAAACTTCACCTTGTCTTCAATGACATCTTCCTCCATATAGTCTCATTTTTTATCAACCCCTATTTTGGCCTAACTTGCTGTGGGCGCCCGATTACCGACCCTCGGTAATCGGGCGAACACCGACCAGGTTCTATGCCTTTATCCACCTTTTGAATATATGGGGGTGTTGTGAGCGCGGTCCACTGTGCCTTCCAAGCAATGGATCTTTTTGTGCTAACATTTTTTAAGTGTCGTGGATGGCAGCGAATACTACTAGAAATGCATGGGTAACTAACAAGCTGACTGTGATGATCAAAGGTGATGGTAATTCCTAACCCCCTAACTACCTATCCTATGTCTAGGGTTGGTTGGGTAGTTGGCGTCATTTCTAACGTCCCTAACTACGTGAGCGGGGAACCATTACGTTCCTTCCATGAGTGTCGAAGACTATATTTGAGGGTTTGACACTTCTCTCGGGAGTTTTAACCCTATGGCTAATCCTAAGCTTAGTCTTTATTCTAGTCTCTAACTTCTAATTGTAACTCTAGATTTTTGACTCTATGGTTGAATTTGTTTACCTTTGGGTTTTTTATTCTTGAGTAAATTAGCTCTAAATTCTACCTCTAAATTAACTGTAGGCTTTTACTCCTAATGTTAACCCTAAAGTTTTTACTCCTAGCTTTAACTCTAAATTTTACTCCTAAATTTAACTCTAAATTTAACTCCTAAATTTAACTCTAAAATTTACTCCTAAATTTAACTCTAAAATTAATCCTAAATTTAATACCAAGTTTTACTTCCTACATTAACTCTAAATTTTAACTTCTATCTAAAATTTACTCCTAAATTTAACTCTAAAATTACTCCTAACTTTAACTCCAAAATTAACTCCTAGATTTAACTCTAAAATTTACTCCTAGATTTAATTCTAAAATTTACTCCTAAATTTAGCTCTAAATTTACTCCTAAATTTAGCTCTAAATTTACTCCTAAATTTAGCTCTAAAATTACTCCTAAATTTAGCTCTAAAATTACTCCTAAATTTAATTCCAAACTTTACTTCCCACACTAACTCTAAATTTTAACTTCTATTTCTAATTTTTACCTTTTCTTATCACGGTGTACTTTTCACGTGGAAAGGGCTAATTAAGGAGATCAATGCTAAAGAGGAAAAAACACAACACCAAGTATGGATTCAAGAACTCACCTCGTCACTTCCGGTGTCGGAAATACACTCGTCCGCATTCGTGCGTACATTCCCATACTCCATGGTGGCCCTTGGGTGGTGGGATCTTTCCCAATTTCACCACTTATGTTTCGAAAATTAGGACCCGTGCAATCTAACCTCTTTCTTTCCCTCCTCTTTCCTTCTCTCTCCTTTTCTTTCCCTTTCTCTCTTTCTACACTAACACTATTCTACCTAAGCTTTGATGGGTGTGTTACAACTATAGATTCAAATCCCAAGGAGGTTTAATGACCCTTCTACTCTCTTACACGACCTTGTCTTCGTGTCATCCTAATCCTACCTCCTAATGGTCACTATGAATTCTCGAGATTTCCCTTCTAACACCTATTTAGCTAAGCCTAGGGCACTATTTATCGTCTCTCTCCCCTTTCTCCTATTTAATTGTATGATTCACTAACCTCCCTCCATTGTGTGTAGGTGTGATTTTGATGAGAGTTGAGAATTGTTTGATGCAGGTATGGAGGTGCTACTTATCCTTTCCTCCCCCCTCCCTTTTTGATTTTAGACCCTACTCTCTATCCTAATCCCTACTTAGCAATAGGTCAAACCCCCATTCTCCTTTGTTTTGTTTATGTGTGAGAGAAACAAAAAAAAAATCAAGAAAAAAGAGTCCAGAAAATGGGGACCGAATTGGGGCCCCAACTGTCTGCCAAACCAAGCCTAGCCTCCCGGCTGGCTGGCTAGCTATTGGGGGGTCGGGACTGTGATTTCTGATGACGTGACTTGGTCTATTTGGTTCTCGACTTGATCTGGTCTATTCTGGCTCTCGACTTGATCTGGTCTGTTTGGTTCTCGACTGATTTGGTCTGTTCTGGCTCTGGACCTTGACTACTTAAGGGAAAACTGAATTTTTGGCAAACTGGATTTTTGGTGAACTAAGGGAAAATACTTGGGAAAATAGGACTTGGGGAACAACTTAACTCACTAAAAACTTGGGGAGCAACTAAATTTACTAGAAAACTTGGGGAACACGAAGACTCACTAACCACTTGGGGAACAACTAAACTAAGAGAACTTTAGGATTAGCTAAACTTCACTAAATGCAAGGGAATCTACATATCTTGGAAGCTAAACTCTGAAGGTTTCCACAAAGGTCTTGGAAACTAGACTTTGGAACTAAACACGGGGGAAGTGCAAAGCTTTGCCGTTAAGTTGGTTTTAACACCAACTTTAGGACTCCTTGACACCTCGGGGGTTCAAAGCTCCGCCGTCTACACTTTTAACACATGCTTTAGGACTTCAACTTTCTCACTAGTTCAAAGCTTCGCCGTTTCCAAAGGGGGTCCACACACTGGGAGAGACTTTAGAAGAGGGAAAAGAACTAAACTTTTAAAGACGAAAACACACACATGGTCAAAGTTTTGCCGTCCCGGAGGGGAGTCCACTCAACAAGGAGAAGATTAGAAGAGGGTTGTGATAACTTTTAGAAAACATGCACAAAGGAGGTTCAAAGCTTCGCCGTCCCGGAGGAGGGTTCACTCAACAAGGAGAAGGTTAGAAGAGGGTGTAAGAAAAAATACAAAGAGAAAACACACAAGTTAGACCACATGGCAACACAAAGCTCATACGTTAAAGGCCCCCCAAAGCGGCATCACCAAGGTACGATGGGTGGTGACTTTAGGATTAGTACAAGATACAAAGAAGACTCTTAACACTTCACAAGTTAGACCACAATACATACAAGAGAGAGAGAGGCTCTCCACTTACAACAAGGTACCAAAAACTTCACAAAAGAGTACACAAAGCAAGGTAAAAGGACCTCCAAGGACCTTCAAAGCTTTGAAAATAAGCAACAATGGAGCCAAAAGTGCTCCAAAAACATCGTAGAGGTTTCTTAGCTAAAACGCCAAAAATCCCAACATAAGTTGGACCCACGGACCCAAAACAAGATTTGGGGGTCTTGACAAGATTTTGGGGGTTGTTCAAGAGAGAAAAATGGGGACCTTAAATAGGTTTTCAAGGCCCCACCTCCCCCTCAAGAGCTCTAAAGTAACCTTATCAACTTGGATTTTCATCCTCATCTTCAAAGATTTTCATCCTAATCCCTAAAAAACTACTTTTATCTATCTATGCTGGACCAACCTCCTAACTTTTGGAGATAAACTCCAATCGTCAAACGGATTGCGCCATTGGCTCCAAATCGCCGTGTTTAGTCCTAAACCCCTTTACCCCCCGAACCGAGGACAAAAAACCATCGTAGGCTAATTTAGTTTAAAAATTAAACCGTGGTAAAATCCTAGATATTGGGGGTCTCCTATTTTGAGAAATGTAAATAGCCTAGGGTCTCCTGTAGGTGTGAGGGAGTCGGAAAAGACTCTTGGTTGACTTCGTTTCGCCATCGTATGGTCCCGGGATGCCGGTCAACGTGGCGGGGACCCCGCCACATGACTAATTCTCGAGGAATCTCGCCGGTTCGGGTACTTGCTGCTATCGGAATGTTGCGAAACTTCATGGAGCGTATTATTAACATCAAACAAGCTAATATAATTTTTAGTGAGATTTTCTGGCAACCTGCGTAATTTCCATGAAATTCCCGTTGGAGGTTACTAGGGTTGACCACCCGCAAAAGGTTCTTCTGCAAGTCGGAAGATGACGGGATTTTTCACATGATCTCTTAGGGGGTCACATGAAAGACGTGCAGGTGCGTTTCCGTACCTGGCACAATTGGTCAGTGGAGACGAATTGGCCATCTCCTTGAGTTATCGATGGTGCGGGAATCTTTTGCAGATAGAGGAATCTTGACGAATCGATTTTGTCGTTGGACTCCTGGCATGGAATTTACCCTAGGACACCATCCTTGGGCTGTAGATTCCTCCACGGGCCCGATCTTGCGTCAGTGGCTTCTACATGCTAACAATCAAGGTTTGGAGAATTTCTAAACCTAACTCTAGGACCTGACCTAGTGGCCTCGTTGTGGATCCCTCGGACCGACTTAGCCATGAATTGCCACATTCATGGTGGGATTTAGCCCTTTTGGGCCTAGGTGACTTGAACCCTCCAAATCCAACCGTTTCGTTCTTTCTACCTATTTTTGGGCCCGGTTTGGTGGGATTCTAAGTCTAAACACAAATCTAGACCAAATATTATAATGGGTATGGTACAACCCTATTTTGGTTCTACACTCTTTTTATAGCTTTTTGTATATTTTTCTTAACTTTAAATTGCAAATTTCCAAAAAAATAATTCTACGAGTCCCAAGTGACAAATTGGGAGCTCACACCTGCCTCAACCGTCCCAAGAGTCTCTACAATTTGTTCCTTTTGAGTTTAATTTATAGGAGACTCCTCCATCTCCAATGACAGTTCCAATGAACTCAAAATTTTGGAATAATACAATCATAAAATTGAATACAAAGTATAAAGATGAAGATCAAATGTAAAAAACCATGCTTTACAGTCAATGACTTGAAGCGCCATGACAAATGGATTCAATCATCCATATAAGGACCATCTACTAATCTAAAAATTCTCTTAGGATATCAATTCCATTTCCAAGGAATCGATATCAAAACTAGCATTTCATTTTGAAACAATCTAGATGAATAACACTTCATGCCTATCCATAGTAGCACTACATGCACTATCACAGGTTTCTTCAAAATTCAGACTAGTAATTGAAATTGATGATTCTTCCTTTGAATTTTGCTCTATTTTAGAACTCTCATAAAAAAAAGGGCTATTTCAATTTTTGAGTCTTTGGGTCTATGAAACAACTAACACAATTTTTCTAGACGGTCAACCACGTGATTACAAGTATCCATGATGTCTACAAAACTTACTAACTCAAGATCACCAATTATATCGACGGACTTGTCACTAGAAATCTTGATGTTCACATCTACCAAAGTCATTGGCTAAGATATGCTTGCCACATCCGCAACAAAGATTATGTCACAATGCACCATTGAAGCTAAAGCCTGACCTACACTTCCTCTCTACACTTGAACTTGCACAAGACAACAAGACAATGCAAACAATTGATCTTTGGACAAGAAAGGGAAAACAAAGATTACTTACAAAGTACAAAATGAAATGTATAATTTTTAACAAGAGAATTAAATAAAAGTACAAAACAAAATTTCTAAACCTACGGTTCTCATCAAATAATCTTAGTTTAATATACATTATAAAGATCATCAATAATATATACAAAGATGTTACAATAAATAAATTTTAAAAAAGAAGACTTAATCAGTGTTGATAAAGACTATCTTAGTACCACAAACTTCTCAAATTTGTCTATGACTAGAACGAATTAGTGAATGAAACCATCCTTGACCCACAAAGTGTCATTGGACACTAATAGCCAAAAAATAACTGAATTAAAATTCCAAAGCGTAACACGCCACGTGTATAATGCACCATGCCTTTAGCAATCCCACCACACCTTGCAGATTGACTCCAAAATTGAAAATTTCCTATATTCTTTGAAAAATTATTAATTCTAGAGGGTCTAGTTGAGGCTCGTCCAAGATCAGTCGGATTCGACTAACCTAGAAAGAGATTTTGCTGCACCTCTAGGAATTGGTATATAATTGTTTGTTTTTTAAATTTTCATACATACATTACATTTCATTTTCATAAAAAAAAAAATTAAACTTCGATACAAAACGGGCAAGCTTTGTACTCTTCAATCCAAGTCACAATGACCAGTTTGAATTAAAGTTTGACACCAGGAATTCTAACTCCACTCATCTTGAAGCAAAATGAAGAGGAATCCGTTTTATTTTATCTTCTTGACCACAACTTCAAGATCTTAAACAAAAATATCAAAAGTTGACCCGATTCTAGGACGTCTAGCAAAGACTCTTACAAGATCAATCAAATCTGACTGACTTTGCAGAAGTCTTTGTTGGACCTCTTAGAATTGGTCCAATTTTTTTTTTTTTTAAACATGAAAAGCATTATCGCACTTAGATTCCACTCAAAGTTCATTGTAAACCTAGGAATCTTTGCATTGCTCAAAATCCGGAAAAAAAAATTTCATTTTCTTAGAGACC
Organism: Antitrichia curtipendula; assembly: GCA_951230915.1. Taxonomy (NCBI): domain Eukaryota; kingdom Viridiplantae; phylum Streptophyta; class Bryopsida; order Hypnales; family Leucodontaceae; genus Antitrichia; species Antitrichia curtipendula. Next base: position 1,102,464 of record OX579633.1, on the reverse strand, counting down.
AAAAATAGGAGGTCCAGCTGATATTTCCAAAACCTTAATCGGATCCAATTGATGTTTTAGAGGTACAAACTGAACTCCCCATTTTTGGTGCCCCAAAAAGTTCTAGAAAGAATTTTTATTTTATTTTTATTTTTTGATACCAAAAATAGGAGATACCTCCAAAGATATTTTTTCTTTGGATACCAATTTTTTTTTACTAAAAATGGGGGGTTTGGCTGGTACCTCCAAGACTTCATTTGACTATAAAATAATAGTGTCTAAATCAAGGTTATTTGTCTTTGTTGGATGGGGTGCTCGTTTGGGCCACAATGACAAACTACAACTTTTTTTCATCTCCATACATTGTTTCACTATAACTACGCTACAATTCTTCATCTCCATAATCTCCCTCCTCCAAAGTAGTATGACCTTGTACTCTTGACCAAGTTTATAGAAATGTCAAGGCCTTCAAAGGTGAAAAAATATATATCCCAAACGTTTAGAAAAACTTGATACTTGATGCCAATTGATGTTTTTATGTCTTTTATGTTCTAGTTGAGAAATGGATTATGTTTTTTGTTTTGTTTTAATTATTGTTTTGTATTTTTTGGTTTGATTATTTACATTAAATTTTTATTGATAAGTCATTTGACTCATGGAGCAAGAAATTGCACTTGCAACAAATACAATGGGATGAAAGTATAATGAGACAACCCCGTTTGAAGATAAAAGCAAACCCGGCATTGTAAATGCCATGAGATTGGGACTAAGCAAAAGGCTCTAAGTTGTATGTGATGATGATCAAGTTAATCATGATGGCTAACCTTACTCACGGTCTTGAATTCTTAGAAGAGTCTCATAGACATCCTAGAGTTCTAGACTGCATTGTAGCTACAGGTGACTATTGAATTGAATTACTATGGATTCAAAATCTAATTTGCAAAATGAGTCATTCAACTAATGCATATGATGTTAATTTTAGGTGCATCCATTACCGCTTGTCGTGGCACATGCCACTACATTGTGGAGTTAGAGGAGAACAAGGACATTTTCAACGCCATCTTCAAATCCATGAAGAAGTCTATCTTAGTCGTGACAACAACACAATCACCACTGCCAATTGCAATACCCAAAGATTCAGATGCTATGACCATAGTGCCTTGCAAGTTCACTTGGAAGTCAAAATTTAGTAAGTAAGTTTGCAATTTTTTGTATTCTTTTTTTTTCTTGTCAATTTTTTTGTTTTGTAAGTTTAGATTGACATCGACATATGGGATGATGAAGACACAAAGTCTTTTCTTCAGTCTGGAAAAGACTTTTTATCTTCCCGTTGTCGAGTAGAGAAGCCTTGCCTTGGGAAAGCACTAGGCTTCTAGCTGCAAGTAGACTTGGCCGGGAAATAAAGGGGCCCGTGATTCAACAAAAATATGTGTGCATGCTCATAAAATCTTCATAATGCACCATAAACTCCCAATATAATATCACATGCTTGTAGAAAATAGTTGGAGTTGCTCATAAACCGAATAGTTCCCTTCTAGGGAGATCTTGTCACTAAAATGAATGTCACAGTCGCTTCAAAACTCCAAATTGAGACTGAAACATCTCTCTGGAAAGCTAAAAACAATATCTACAAACCCTCCAAAATTCAACTCAAAATATCATACTCTCAGACTTTTATAGTTTGCCAAATTTTGCTCTCTTCAACTCCAAGGCAGCTCACCACTACTCTTCTTCCAAGATCATAACTCTCACATGAAAACTCCAAATTGGTCGTGTAATGTCTCTATAGAAAGATAACACAATAATCTACACAAATATTAAGTTTCAATTAAAAATAAGATACTTTCCGACTTTTATAGTTGGTCAAAGTTTACTCTCTCCATTTCGAAGGCAGCTCATCACTACTCTTTTTCCAAGCTCATAACTTTCGCATAAAAACTTCAAACTGATTGTGTAATGTCTTTATAGAAAGCTAACATGATTATCTACACACCTCCAAAATTTCAACACAAAATAAGATACTTTTCGACATTTACAGCCGTTCAAAGTTCTCTTCCTTCAAATCAAAGGCAACCTCTCACTACTTCGCTTCTAACCCTATAACTTTTGCATCCTACCTCCAAATTAATAGAATTATAGCTCTTTAGAAATTTAACATCTATATACACACTCTCAGAAAATTTCAAAGCAAAAACACTTCTTACTCAAAAGTTATGAGCCCTCAAAAATTTTGTCCTCTCGCTCCATGGCAATTATCCCTCTTTCATTCCATCAAGCATAACTTCTACACAAAAACTCCAAATTGAGCGAGTGATAAGTTTTTAGAAACCTCAAAACAAGATAAACAAGCTCCCAAACTTTCATTACAAAAACTTATTTGTACAAAACGCTATCTCTCTCCAAAGTTTCGGTTCCCTTAAGCAAAACTAAAAGGAGGAAGAAGAAGGCCCTCCACCTTATCTTCCACCTCACCCTCCAATCCTCCATCCCCTCCACCTAAGCAAATTGCCACATGCCACTAAAGGCCACATGGACCACAATTAGTCCATTGACCACCCCTTTTGCCCCATAACTCTATCTTTATCTCTTACGTGGCGATTACATGGCCTTCAAATCTCTTTTAAAATCCAAAAGAAAGATAAAACAATATTTATCTTTCCATTTAACAACTTTTAAAATTTAACAACTTTTAAAATCTACAAACAAAGTTTAAAATGCTTTCAACTAAAGAAGTAAAAGATCTAATGCCTAATGGTTGTCTAATAGAAGTAAAAAAAGGTAGAATCGGGTAAAAGCACACTACGGTTGTCCATAATCGTTGTCACGGCAGAATTTCTGCACAGGATGAAAGTTTGGAGTCAATTTTCTTATAATTTTATTGACTTAAAAAAAAAAAAAAAATAGATTGGGGTCTTAAATCTTGCATATATTGATAATTGTATTATAAAAAGTGATTTTCATCTATTAATTTAATGTAAGGAGTACAAACATTAAAGGTGTGTACTGTTACAAATTTAGCTTTAGCATGTTGTACTCTTTTTGGCTTAGTTGAAAGTTTCTTTTTTACAATTCAAAGAGAAGAATGCAATGCTCTAATGTTTAGGTACTTAGACTAGGCAGTTAATTAGTGTTTTAGAATCTACATAAGAAAATAGCCTAGAAAATGTATGATTTTAGTACAAGTGCAAAATTTTGGTCTTAAATTATTTTTTTTGAATTATTTTTTTGAAAACCTAAAAGAACACATTGTGATTCACATGGGCCATCATTTAGTTTTCATATAAATTTCATATTGGCTTAGAGTTTTTCTATCGGAGATTTGTGCTCCATTTTCCAGCTTGAAGCTTGTAGAAGCCTTCATGGTCTGCTTATCGTACCTGGTTGTACAGTTTGTACAGTTTCTACATAATGGACCAATAATCGTCCGCCACACCTTTTCTAAATCGGGCTTCACCTGCAAATTCCGGCGCTTCGGGGAGCTTTTTCAGCGACATTCCCTCCTCCTCCAAATTCAAAAAAAAATGTTCATGAACTGCGATGTCTTCGTCGACGGAGTAGGTGCTGGATCTCGGTGGCCAGCGTTGGAACCGCGCAAGCGCAAGTGTTTGCCGACATTGTTTTCTCACTTGTTTTCTTGTAAACAACAATTTTGAACTTTGTGTTAGAGGGCGTGCTCCTTCAATATTTCTTCGGCATTGTTCTTTAGTTCTTCCGCGATAAACAATTGCTATATAAGTTCACATTCACTTGTACAATCACTGGACAAGCAAACAATTTCGAGTACATTCAGTACCTGTGCAGATACATTTGGTACGTTTTCAGATAGGCGTTTATCTTTCTGTACAGAAGTTCTTACAACATCACGCAAGTGCTTACAACAACGCGCAAGTGGTTGTACAGCATTACACAAGTACTTACAATGAGACCATAAGTTCATCTGTACAACCACTTGTGCACTGTACAAGTTTATGTTTATTATGTACTACTTTAGTATATATTATACTCTCTTACGGAAGTTTTCTTTTTTGATTTGCGGTTTAGGGTACAATGGCGTCCGATGAAGAGTGGTGTGTACGCAACCACGGTTTCTCCAGGGATAACAAGCCTGACAGCCTCTTTCAGGTCAAGGACGAAGATTTCATTGACGATTACCTAGTTTCGGCGTCACCAACCTCGCCACGATCTGAACAAGCGAGGCCAAAGAAAAGTGACTTGGATAAGGAACTTGACAAGTTGGCTTCTTTGAAGAGGCATCTTCCTCCATGCGCTGTTAGCGTACAAGACTTTGAGACAACCTACGGTTTGCCAAAAACAGGTAAAAACCCGCACAAACTCAAAATTCCATTTGACCTTGCGGAGACAGACCTCATAGAAGTTTTTGGGTCAGTGATGGGGAGAAAAGGGAGGGCCGGGTATGCGTATTCCGAATGCAAGGATGCAGAAGTCCTTGCAAGAATCATCGAAATTTTTCCTCTCGTGTATTTAAGAGACTTGCCAAAGTCCAAAGTAATTGCCAAGCAGTTTGCTAGGGGTATCGTTATGGAGAAGCGCAAGAAGAAGCTAGTTAGTTGGGCGGAGTTTGCAGGTACTTCCAATCGAAATCAACGGAGCAAATGGTTGAAGAAGGTCGAGTTCTGTTTGGCGACCATTGGAAAAATCACTGGCTCCAACGACAAGGAGATTTACAAGGCAGAAGTCATTGACGACCTTCTGCACAACTCCACTGCCAAACTTCGGAAGACCCCGCGGCAATTCGAAGAGAAGCTGTACACTGGAGTACAGAATGTGCAAGAAGCACGAAATGTACGAGACGGTATCGAATGTACCAAGAAGGAGTGAAGGACGTCGCCGATTTCACGCGGCTACTGAATTTGGTAGGGTTACAGCTGCATGCTGTAACCCAAGACTTCATCGGCGTCCGAAAGGAGAAGGAGCAGTTGTCTATGAAGGCATCGCAAGAAGAAGGAGTGCTTCGGCGAACGGAAGCAAAGGTCAAAAAGTTGTTGATTGAACACGAGGTGGAGGCTTTGACTTTGACGAACAAATTTGAGGCGTACAGTGAGGTGGTGAAGGACGCGCTTCTGGATTACCAAGCAATTCTACTGGAACTCAAGGAATGCAATTCAAGGTATGAATTGCTTGAAAATAAACAAGGATGCTTGAAGAGGCAATTTGATGCCTTGTTGTTTCAAGTTACTTGTCTTAGAAGAGGTGAAACTGGGTTTTTTTTAAAACTTAGACCTTCATGCTCTTTATTTCACCCCAATATTGTTTTAGGGTTGAGTACCATTTCTTTGACGTCCTGTGCATTGTGCTTAAGCGGGTTTCCCCTCAACGACATAATCATTTGCACATGCGGTCATGTCTATCACCCGTGGTGCGCAGGGATTTGATTTAGGGAATCCAGCATATGTGCGAATAACTCTTGCCGTGCAACAGTGCATCACTCGTGGTTCAACAGTTTTGGATTCGGCAAGTTGCATTCGGCTCTTGAAAAGTTGGTACAATCTTTGAAGTTAGAAGAGGAGCAAGACAGTCTCATGGAAGCCTTGACATCAACAATTTTGGATTCACATCCACATATTGGTGCAATTCCTCGCAGATTTCCCTCAAGCAGCTGTCGAAACTTGTATATTATTCAGTACTAATTGTACAGAAGTCAGTACGTGACGTGAAGTGTGTATCATTAGATGAAATTGTAGAGTTCAGGGTTTCAGCTATTATATTAGTATGCGACACTAGAAAACCATCACATTACGTTACTTAACCTCTTCTCGTTTCTTTTTCAGATCTAGAGAAAGTATACCAAGAGCAATTGCAGGAATCCCAAATTTGTACACAAACACCCACTATCAATTTTACAAAGACAAATCCCGTGCTCAGCGTCAGTGAGACTCTTGTATCACAAAGCCTATGCAATGGCAGCGCCGCTGCCCGCTGGTAGCAACTGAGGTCAAAGTGATTCCGTACAACGTCTTGTACCTTCTGTACCTGAGACTGTACGTCTTGAACTTCCTGCACTTCCGAGTCTACCATCTATAGAGGAAGTTGACTCCCCAGCAAAAGATGAGGATCCTGTTATGTCTTGTAAGATCGAAACTGAGGCAGACCTGCATGAGCATATCAAAAATTTGACAGAGGAGGAAGTGGATTATGAAAGACTACAGAAGTTGAGAGAAGAAGTTGCAGAATTAGAACGCCGCAAGAAGTTGAGAGAAGAAGCTAGGGCAGAGGGAGTGACTACGGCGGTGGTGAAGGTGCCTCAGCCCCTACCACTCCCTCCGATAGATAATGACAATGCAGTAACCAAGCGGAAGACCAGAAACATGACTGCGGAGGAATCAGCCAAAGAAGTAGAAGTAGAAAAGAAGAAATACAAGAAAACCAAGAAGAGTCACAGGATTACGCCGCTTGGTTAGTGTCCACGTTGCATTTGGTTTAGTCTGCAGAAAAATATGTACGCACTATACTAAATCTGTACGCTTTGCCAATTGGCACATTTAAAAAAAATTACAGTGACATCTGACATACTGTCTCCCTGAAACTCTTTGCCCATGCTTACGCCCTAAAACACCGTGCTTCCTAATTTGAAAATATTTGAAAACTAAGTGAAGTGATTTCTTAAAGAATGTTCACATTATATGATTCGAGTAAGATGTACTCTCATTATGAGGGTGAGGATGTTCACAATATGTGATTCGAGTACTAATCATGAGGGTGAGGATGTTCACAATATGTGATTTGAGTACTAATCATGAGGGTGAGGATGTTCAGAGAAGGGCTCCTTCCCATTTGATCCTTCTTGTGTTCCTTCTTGTGTTCCTTCTTGTGCTCCTGCCTTCTTGTGTTCCTGTCTTTGAGCAAAGCCGGTTACTACATTGTGAGCCTTCTTGCGCTTCTGACTTCTTGTGCTCTTGCCTTCGGGTGCTCCTGCGATCCACGACATTGGGTGGGTGTGTATTGTTTTCAGAGGCTTAGTAGAAGTTCTTCATTTTCAATGGGTGTGGTACTACGTTGTATCTTGGATAATGTGCGCCTCATGTGCTTTGTGGTTTACTTCTTTGTTTATTGTTGTTTTGGTGTAGGTAATGGCATTCATTCGTAGACACCTAGTAAATAAACAAGAAATTTGCTTGTTCATGGCCATGGTTTTTGAGGAGGAGAGCAAGAGTCCGGGGCTTACACTTCCCCGGATGCATCCTCTGGTGAGTCTTCTCCTGCATAACCAATTTACGTGAAATGCGGCAGCCGATCAAACTGTCAACATAATTCTGCAGAGTTTGGACAATTACGAATGTCAGATGCAGGCAGCTGGGGTGAAGGCAGTGGGAGAAAACACCAACAACAACTCGGTCCTTGGGCCTATGGTGGGAAAAAAAAAAGCAAGGACTTGCACTGAAGTCTTTGCAATTCCAGCATCGTGTACTAAATTGGTAGTTTTATATTCGGAATGCTCGTTTTTCCGATCTTCATGACCACAGGCTGGCACGGTTTTGCATCGGTGTCCTTCAATTAGTGTGCACTCGGTGAGTTCTGCAAAGTTATTCTGTATCATTTAGTACAATATGTATGAACTCGTACTACGGAAAACATTGAATTTTTCTTAATTACTGCAGTAGTTACACCTTTTTTCTGAGGCCTTCTTACATAAAAAACACCTCTCGACATGCATTTGCGTATGTTTCGGATATTTTATAAATTTTCTTGTTCAAAAATGTGTAATGTGTTTCGGAGGCTTCAATTGCGTTATGTGCAATAACACAGCAAAAGACCACGAACATGATTGTGGAGGAATCAATGGAATAAGTAGAAGAAAGTTAAAAAAAACAGGAAGAGTCTAAGGATTCTAGACTCCAACATCGTGTACCGAGTTCTTTCCGGACTCCAGCATCGTCTGCCCAATGCTAAATTAGCTGATTTTTATTCGGAATCCTACCTTTTTCCCTCTTTTTGTGAGCGCAGGCTGGAATGGTCTGACACCATCGGCCTTCAATTACTGTGCATTCCCATAGTTTACAAAATGTTTGTGTTTTAAGTTCCAGTTTCTACATTGCATAACGTGTTCTACACAAGAAACTTGTGTTCTGTATTCGGTTTTGAATCACAAGTTGTACATAAGCGTACACGTTGTACCTCGGCAACCAATAACCGACCGCCACTGTCGTGTCTAAATAGAGATTCATCGCCTTCCGCACACTTCAAAAACAAACGGGCCTTTTGTCATGTCAGCACGAAAAGCTTGGCATCCCATGTGCACAGAAACACAATTTCCGTCTTTACAAAAATACTAGTTCCCAGTTTATTTTTAGTTCCAAAAAAAAAGCCCTAAACCCTAAACCTAACCTAAACCCTACATTCTAAAAACCTTTAAACCTTTATTTTGTCTCAGTGTTGTTTTCTAAAGAACATGAGTGCATACAATGAGTCACTCTTGTTTTAAGTAATGTTTTGTTGATAAAAACATAGAAAGATATGTGTCATTCGAAATGGTTGAGAATTTGAGCTTCACAATAATAAACATACTTCAATCATCAATTAATGTAAATATTTTAAACGAAACATATCTTATTAATCCTGCAAAAAATCATGTAACATGGGTTATTTTTATTCTCATAAAGGGAATATTCAACCATAAAAAACAATGAAGACTTTGAAGTCATGTTTTTTGTGGTTGAATAATCCCATTATGAAAATCAAAACAATCCCATTACATGACTTTTTCTTTACGAAGACACAACGTCCAATAATTTAAATTTAATGTTGCCTTGTCCTTCATTTTATAAAAATATAAATTTTTATTGAGGATTTTGATGATTTAATACTTCACTTTCAAAAATAAAGTGGTGTCTTTCATTTATTATTAGTCACCAAACAATTTAGGGATAAGGCAAAATATAAGAAGATAGGTATTTCTTTCATTGAAATATATTCAAACCCAATTTAATCCATCACCCACTTCTTCTCCCATTCAAAACGTGTGACATTAAATCTTTAATAAAAAGAACAACACCCATTCATGTGGTTGAGGGCCAACAAGCATTTCTTTGTGAAACTCCATGAGCTAGAATGCCCATTTTCTGATTACCCATTTTTTTTTTTATTATCTATTGTTTTTTGGTGGCCATTTTTTTGATTACCCAATTTTTTTGGTTTACTAGCATTGGATATTTATTTCACCGAAATATATGAAAACCCAATTTAATCCATCACGCACTTCTTCTCCCATTCAAAAAGTGCAACATTAAATCTTTAATAAAAAGAGCAACACCCATTAATGTGGTTGAGGGCCAACCAACATTTCTTTGTGAAACTCTATGAACTAGAATGCCCATTTTCTGATTACCCTTTTTTTTTTTTAATTATCTATTGTTTTTTGGTGGCCATTTTTTTGATTACCCAATTTTTTTGGTTTACTAGCATTGGATATTTAGTTCACCGAAATATATGAAAACCCAATTTAATCCATCACGCACTTCTTCTCCCATTCAAAACGTGTGACATTAAATCTTTAATAAAATGAGCAACACTCATTAATTTGTTTGAGGGCCAACAAGCATTTCTTTGTGAAAATCTATGAGCTAGAATGCCCATTTTCTGATTACCCATTTTTTTATTTATTATCTATTGTTTTTTGGTGGCCATTTTTTTCATTACCCAACTTTTTTGGTTTACTAGCATTGGATATTTATTTCACCGAAATATATGAAAACCCAATTTAATCCATCACCCATTTCTTCTCCCATTCAAAATGTGTGACATTAAATCTTTAATAAAATGAGCAACACTCATTAATGTGTTTGAGGGCCAACCAACATTTCTTTGTGAAACTCTATGAACTAGAATGCCCATTTTTTTATACACAATTTTGTTTTATTATCTTTTTCTTTTTTTCTGTGGCCATTTTTTTAATTATCCAATTTTTTTGGTTTACTAGCGTTGGGTATTTATTTCACCGAAATATATGAAAACCCAATTGATTCCATCACCCATTTCTTCTCCCATTCAAAACGTGTGACATTAAACCTTTATTAAAAAGAACAACACCCATTAATGTGGTTGAGAACCAACAAGCATTTCTTTAATCTAGAAATTTAGGAGTATGCTTTTTTAGAGTTCAAGGGGGAACCTATTGAAAACCAGGAACTTATATTTTCTGAGCTTCTCATCTACCATTTTGCTAACAGAACGCTTGTTTAGAATGCATAATATTTACAACACGGAATTGCATTCATTGGTAGTCATGATTCGACGGAGGGCAAGCGGTCATGTCGTCACCTGTGGTACTCAAGCAGTCACGTCATGACCGGTAGTACCCGGTTGGGGTCCCAAGGTTGACCGCTTCGGATGGGAGCTTTCTCTCTCGCTAAGTGCCCCTCTCCGCTTACTTTCCAATGGTGTTCTCGTTGGGTGTTCTTGTTGGTTTGTATTTCGCGCCCTTTGTTTGCGATTTGCGAATGGTTCAAATGAGCTAAGAGGCGGATTTGTTGCGTTGATTTGGAAGGGAATGGCAAACTAGGGCGAACTAGGGCAATTTGCAAGGGAAGGGCAAACCAAGGCAATTTGCAAGGGAAGGCGAACCAAGCCGAACCATTGTCTGGCGAGTGGACGGGGTGTGAGAAGAAGAGGTGAGTTGCGTCCTAACTGTCGCTTTGGGTTTAGGCATTGTCTTAGTAACAAGATTCTTTGCTTTCAAAGAACTGTCTAGCGTTTAGGGTTGCACTGTACGAACTGCTGATGGTAGTGTTGGTGCGCAATTCACTGCTTTCAACGAATGCCTTGGACGTAGGGTTTACATGTCCAAGCCAACGATTTTATTGACAATTTCTTGGTGGTCTAATCCAATGCATGAATCACAATTCAGGGTGTGGAGGAAGTCAATGACCAAATTCCACTTCCAAGTTTTTATTGTGCATACAAATTTGTACGCATTGTATTGGAATGTGTGCGGTTAGTCCTCACCTCTTTCTGTGTTTGTGTACATCCTATAGTACGTAGCGTAACCAGGGCGATTTGCAAGGAAAGGGCGAGCCAGGCTGAACCATTGTCTTGCAAGTGGACGGGGTGTGAGAAGAAGAGGTGAGTTGCGTCCTAACTGTCGCTTTGGGTTTAGGCATTGTCTTGGTAACGAGATTCTTTGCTTTCAAAGAACTGTCTAGCGTTTTTAGGTTGCACTGTACGAACTGCTGATGGTAGTGTTGGTGCGCGATTCACTGCTTTCAACGAATGCCTTGGACGTAGGGTTTACATGTCTAAGCCAACGATTTTATTGACAATTTCTTGGTGGTCTAATCTAATGCATGAATCACAATTCAGGGTGTGGAGGAAGTCAGTGACCAAATTCCACTTCCAAGTTTTTATTGTGCATACAAATTTGTACGCATTGTATTGGAATGTGTGCGGTTAGTCCCTACTTCTTTCTATAAATGTGGATTTCATTTTCTTCAAAACGTGATGTTTAGTTTAGGATGAAAACCGACAATAAATCGGGATTTCGTGCAGTTGAGGCGAGATATGTCGAAGGTGAAGGGTAAAGGATCTGTCGAGGTACTACGGGCAAGAGCAATGACGGAGAAGTCATCCCAAGGCCTAAGCAGCTTCATCCACCCGTCCTCCCATTGCAAGCCGGGCGAAGTCATCTACTCGCCCTCCCATTGCTCCCAGTCCTTGTTCCGAACACGAGGAGAGCGAGGAGGGAAACAAGGAAGGCAGCGAGGACGGCAGCGAGGACGGCAGCGATGGCAGCGACTGCAGCAAGGAGGGTGAGGAGGGTGACAAGGGTGAGGAGGGTGAAGAGGGTGAGGCTGAGGGCAGCGACGAGGGCGACAGCGAGGGCAAGGATAGGCCAAAGCTACCTGACCCACCACCGGCGCTCACCAGAGCCGATTTCTTGAAGAAGTACGGGTTCAAGAATGAAGGGCACTTGCCAAATCGTTTAACGAAATGGCAAGGCAAACCGTTTGACGACACTCAGTGTGTCAAACTATTTGGAAAACCGGTGGGCAGAGAAGGACGGTATGGTTACAATTGGAGGGATGTCAAGTCAACGAGGATTAGAAAGAGGATCAAAGAGCTCCTACAAGCTCTGTATCAACGAGAAGTTCCTCGCAATTTGCTTCCTCACAAGATGGCCAGAGGGATTGTTTTGGAGGAACAAAACATACCGGTGAATTGGGCTGCCTATGGAGAAGCCACAAACAAGACCCAACAGGAAAGGGTCGCAAAGGACGCCATCCGGTTGCAAAAGGCGAAGGTGCCGGACACCGGAATGGTCACCCGGCAATGGCAAAAAATTCACGTGGACAAATGCAAGTTGCTGTCAGAGATTTGCGAGGGGAGAAGAAGCTCAATGGGTGGAATAGCGTTGGAGGAGAACGAGTGCAACTCCAGGTTGGAGTATTTGGGCCGGTTGTTGGCAGTGGAGAATCTAGAGCTCGAGGCTAGATTGGAGGCTGAGCACAATGCTATTAAAGCCAAAGAAAAGCATGACGAAGCCATGAATTATCAGAGGGGATTACTGAAGATCATGAAGCTGAGACAAAAGGGTTATGAGAAGGAGTTCCATGCAGCCAACCCAGATGGAACGGGGGAAGTGGTGCTAAGTGACAAGTTGGAAATAGCCAACGATTTATTAAGTGGCGAGCATAGTAAATTGAAGGAGTTGGAGGAGAAAGTGGCTACTTTGGAGGAGACACTCAACCTGGAGAGCCATCGAGTTGTAAAGATGCGCATGCAGGTTCGTGCGTTGCAGGAGGAGCATGCTTACCTGGGACGTGCATCTTGCGGTTTCACATGCGACCGTTATCCATGGTGTATGTCGCAGGGAAAGCGAAAGCAGACACAGACACTAGCACTACACCAAATGAGAAGTGCTCCTTGTGCGGTTTTCCTTTCTCCCATTCTGAGATGATTGTTGCCGCATGTAGACACATATATCATCCATGGTGTGCATTGGTGAACTTCACCAATGGCACACAATGCTCCGCTCTATATTGCAAGAAGGTTCAACCCATTGAATGGATCATGAGTTTTGGTTGGAGGGGTGTTCGTGGCTGTGGTCGCCCTGGAGGTGGGAGTGAAGAGTGGACGAAGTTATAGGCAGAGTCTGACACTGCTATCACTGGAGGATTAGTAGCTAAGAGTAACGCAGCAGCAAAATTTCGTACAGCCATCCAGCGCAGTAGATCAGCCATCGAGGAGGAAGGTAATATTGTACAATTGCATTCTGATTGGTACACCTTTGTATTGATTGGTACGTGTAGTGAAAGGTATTTACATTTTTGTTAGATTCATGTGGTTTTTGGGACTTGGAATTGGGATAAAAGGTAGTTTATATGACACCGGTCGTATTGTCTGTATCATGCTCTATTAATTTTGTATAGTGTTGGGTACATCGTTTAGGAAAGGTTGTTTGGAAATCACTAATTTGTACTTGATTTGAACTTGATGGTCACTATACCCCTTGCGATTGTATTGTGTGTATTTTTGTATCTCAAGTTTGTACAGTTCGGTAACGTTCTGGATACATTGCTACCCGCATGTCTTCTGATTTGTACTTCATGTTTAGGATGGTCCTTCTTGTTGTACTTGTTGTAGTATAATTTCAGCTTGATTTCAACTTGATGGTCACTGTTCCCCTTGCGGTTGTATTGTGTGCATTTTTGTATCTCAAGTTTGTACAGTTTGGTAACGTTCTGGATACATCGCTACCCGCATGTGTTCTGATTTGTACTTCATGCTTAGTATGGTCCTTGTTGTTGTACGTGTTGTAGTATAATTTGTATTGTTTGTATAAGTTTCCATATTGTTAGTACTTCATGTTTAGTATGGTCCTTGTTGTTGTACTTGTTGTAGTATAGTTTGTATTATTTGTATAATGTTCCATGTTGTTTGCACTTAGGCAGTCGTTGTGGTATTCCAGGTAATTTTGTGCCTACCTGGATTGTATACTTCGTACCTTGAGTATGTACAAATTTGAAGTTGTACCTTTTCAGTTATGATATGTACCTTGTTTGTATGTTTAAGCCCCGAATTTGGGACAGAACCTTCTTCACTCAGTTGTAGATTGTCTTATGGTGCAGAGCTTGGTTCATCGGATGGAGAAGGAGGGAGAGGAAATTCTGGCGTATGTGGGGCTCCCATCGGCAAACCGAGTATTGAGTCTAGGATGCTGCAACTGGCTAAGGCAGCATCAGTAGTACCTCGGTATTGTTTCCGAATCTTCCAGTCGATTTTTTGTTGCTTTTGTATTTGTGTACATCCTGCAGTAAGTAGCGTATTGGGCGTATTGGGTTTACCGAATGCTGTGTTGGAATGTAGGACGGAAGCAGAGGCGCTCCCATTCACATCGACCACTGCTAGAAAGGGAGGGGATCACGTGTTGGTGCAGGGCTGTTCTGAATCCTTCTGTATTGGCTGTGAGGAATGTACTAGGGCAACTATGGCCGGGGCGACTGACTGCGTACTAACGAGTGTTTCATGTACGGGTGCTGGAGAATCTGATGCTCCTGAAGCTGTGAGTGAACAAGCCATAGTCAACATCGGTGACAAATCCACTGTCATTGTTGCTGAAGAATCCACCGTCACCGTTGCTGAAGAATCCACCATTGACGTCGCTGAAGAATCCACCATTGACGTCGCTGAAGAATCCACCATTGACGTCGCTGAAGAATCCACCATTGACGTCGCTGAAGAATCCACCCTTGACGCGGCTGATAAAGCAATGGTGGCTGAGGTCGTCACCATTGCTCTGCAGCCCCCTGTGGTTGATGAAGCCATGGCTTATGAAGCCGTTGCTCCACAACCCGCTATGGTTGAAGCCGTTGCTGAGGACGTCCTCGTTGCTCCCCAACCCCTGTGGTTGAAGCCATTGCTGAAGATGTCATCGTTGCTCCGCAGCTCCTTGTGGTTGAAGTCGTTGCTAATGAAGTTGTTGCTCCACAGCCCCCGGTGGTTGAAGCTGTGGCTAAGGACGTCACCATTGCTCCAGAGCCAAAGGTGGTTGAAGCCGTGGCTGAGGACGTCACCGTTGTTCCAGAGCCAAAGGTGGTTGAAGCCGTGGCTGAGGACGTCACCGATGCTCCAAAGCCAAAGGTGGTTGAAGCTGCGGCTGAGGACGTCACCGTTGCTCCAGAGCCAAAGGTGGTTGAAGCCGTGGCTGAGGATGTCACCGATGCTCCAAAGCCAAAGGTGGTTGAAGCCGCGGCTGAGGACGTCACCGTTGCTCCAGAGCCCCTTATGGTTGAAGCCGTGTCTAATGAAGCCCATGTCACTATCGCGGATGCTTCTGAAGCCGCTGTAGGGACAGTTGGTGAAGTTGGGGGGGGGGGCAGGACACTTGTACCGGAGAGGGACTGGATGTAGAAGCTAGCGAGGGCGAGGAAGGCGAAGCTGGGGTTGCTGAACCGGGACGAACAACAAGATCCGGGTATTATGTTATTTGTCATTATTTCTAGTGTTTTTATGTCCACAACATACTTGCAAAATGTACCAATGTTAACACACATGTGTTTTTTGTGGAATTTAGGAAGAAGAGGCAAAAGGCTCAAGACACAGGGAAGCCAAAAAGGCGTAAAAAAACCAAGCAGAGTAGACCCAAAGTGAACAAATCAGCACCAGTGAACTGGGCCAGGAGTCCACCTCGTCGCCACTTGTAATTCATAGTTTAAAGTTCCATTTCTCTCTAACGAGCTCACATATTTTTGAAGTTGCATTGCTGTCCATAGGAACAATTTTGGTATGATACTATTTTTGAAGTTGCATTTCTGTCCATAGGAACAATTTTGGTATGATACAAGCGACTTGTCCAACAGATTAGAAAGAGTTCCAATCATGGTATCTGTTTTGAGTATGGGATTCCGTGCTTTAGAGGAATTTACTTACTGTTCTCAGTCCAGGCTATCTACAATTGCATCAAAGAGTTTGGCTAAAGTGAAGATGGATTTCCCCGTTTCTTGGCAATGTGGTGAGCGTAATTGTCATGGGCATGCATGCTGTTGTCCGGTGAAAAAACTTTTGTGCTTGAAGTATAACAAACGAGGGCGTCTACGGAGTTCCATCCTAAAACATGTAAGTATTTCTTGAATTGAGAGGACAACGCTAATTTCATTGCGGTTTAGGGTTTTTTTCTCAACCTCTTGCAACCATTCAATTTCATTATTCTCTATACCAATATGTGTCTTGTACTGAATTGTACAGAAAATACTGACTGTGTACTGTTTTGTACGCTTGTAGGTGTCGATGGAAGAGACATCATTCTGCACTGTACAATGTTGTCAAGAGCCGGGTTTTGCATGTCCTGGTCATACAAACCGATTTTTTCTTGAAGAATGCAACAACTTTTGCAACTGCAATAGTTCTTGCGGCAATAGAGTGGTTCAGAGAGGATTACGCATTCCCATAGAGGTTTTTTGGACTGGAGAGAAGGGCTGGGGATTGCGTGCAAAGTGCAAACCAGAGAATTTGCAAGGGTACTTTTGTCTTTGAATATGTAGGAGAGATTGTTACAAATGCTGAGCTCATGCAACGAAGAGCTTTGGGAGAAATGGGGAAATTGGAGGCATTCACGCTAGCATTGGACGCCGATTGGATATTTGAGTAGGAGGTCACCGATGATGTGGCATTGTGCATAGATAACACTATCATGGGAAATGTCAGTCGCTTTCTAAACCACAGGTATTTTCTTGGACTTGTGCCTTGTGATTTTAATAATGTACAGTCGATTCGTACTGATTTGTACAAAAGATATTGAATGTGTACTGGTTTGTTAAGCCGGGAGCCTTGTTGACGGTACTTGTGCTATGTCCATTTCTAATTTCAGTGTTGCTTGTTTTTGTAGATGTGAAGATGCCAACCTCATTGATGTGCCCGTCAAAGTAGGCGACGAGGACCCAAGACTCTACCATGTTGCATTCTTTGCACAAGAAGCCATTCCAGCGTTTGAAGAGCTCACTTGGGATTATGGTTGTACTTTTCAAAAGCCACAAGTCGATGTTGTAGATCCTGTAATTCCGTTCTATTGTAAGTGTGGTAGCACTCACTGCCGTGACACAATAATTGATGGTCCCCTACTTCATCACATCACCAATCTCTTGCTGAATGACCAAACATGTGGAAACATGCCGTAGCTTTCATTGTGGAGAATCTACTTCGGTGGATTTTGACAAAATTAACCAGTGTTAGGTGGATATCTGACACTTATGAAACTTCTGTTGCAATGCAATATTCACTGCAGTCTCATATGTCTTGGTAGCCACTGTGAGCTCCCAATTTGTCACTTGGAACTCGTAGAATTATTTTTTTGGAAATTTGCAATTTAAAGTTAAGAAAAATATACAAAAAGACATAAAAAGAGTGTAGAACCAAAATAGGGTTGTAACATACCCATTATAGTATTTGGTCTAGATTTGTGTTTAGACTTAGAATCCCACCAAACCGGGCCCAAAAATAGGTAGAAAGAACGAAACGGGTGGATTTGTAGGATTCAAGTTACGTAGGCCCAAAAGGGCTAAATCCCACCATGAATGTGGCAATTCATGGCTAAGTTGGTCCGAGGGATCCACAACAAGGCCACTAGGTCGGATCCTAGAATTAGGTTTAGAAATTCTCTAAACCCTGATTGTTAGCATGTAGAAGCCACTGACGCAAGACCGGGCCGTGGAGGAATCTACAGCCCAAGGATGGTGTCCTAGGATAAATCCCATGCCAGGAGTCCAACGACGAAATCGATTCGCCAAGATTCTTCTATCTGCAAAAGATTCCCGCACCATCGATAAACTCAAGGAGATGACCAACTCATCTCCACTGACCAATTGTGCCAGGTACGGAAACGCACCTACACATCTTTCATGTGACCCCATGAGAGGTCCTGTGAAAAATCCCGTCATCTTTCGACTTGCAGAAGAACCTTTTGCGGGTGGTCAACCTTGGTAACCTCCAACGGGAATTTCATGAAAATTACCCAGGTTGCCAGAAAATCTCACTAAAAATTAGACTAGTTTGTTTTATGTTAATAATGCGCTCCGTGAAGTTTCGCGACATTCCGATAGCGGCAAGTACCCGAACCGGCGAGATTCCTCGAGAATTAATCACGTGGCGGGGTCCCCGCCACGTTGACCGGCATTCCGGGACCATACGACGGCGGAACAAAGTCAACCAAGAGTCTTTTCCGACTCCCTCACACCTACCGGAGACCCTAAGCTATTTACATTTCTCAAAATAGGAGACCCCCAATATCTAGGATTTTACCATGGTTTAGTTTTTAAACTAAATTAGCCTACGATGGTTTTTTGTCCTTGGTATGGGGGGTAGGAGGGTTTTGGACTAAACATGGTGATCTGGAGCCAATGGCGCAATCCGTTTGACGATTGGAGTAATTCTCCAAAAGTTAGGAGGTTGGTCCAGCGTAGATAGGTAAAAGTAGTTTTTTAGGGATTAGGATGAAAATCTTTGAAGATGAGGATGAAAATCCAAGTTGATAAGGTTACTTTAGAGCTCTTGAGGGGAAGGTGGGGCCTTGGAAACCTATTTAAGGTCCCCATTTTTCTCTCAAGATGACCCCCAAATCTTGTTTTGGGTCCGTGGGTCCAACTTATGTTGGGATTTTTGGCGTTTTAGCCAAGAAACCTCTACGGTGTTTTTGGAGCACTTTTGGCTCCCCTTGTTGCTCTATTTCAAGCTTCCTTTGGAGGTCCTTTTAGGTCCTTCTACCTTACCTTGCCTTGCATCCTTGTTGTGAGTTGAACGGGTCTCCCCTATACTTGTGTGACTTCTTATGCCTTGTACTAATCCTAAAGTCACCCCCCACCGTACCTTGGCGATGCCGCTTTGGGGGGCCTTTAGTATATGATATTTTTCCCGTTATCATTGACCTTGTGTGCATGTGTGCCCTCGTATTGAGTCCTAACCGAAGTTGTCCTTTTCGTTGTTGGTTGTAAGTGGGCCTACCCCCCGGGGAACGGCGAAGCTTTGAACCTGTGACCAGTCTCAGTCCTAAAGTACGTGTTAAACACGTGTATGTGTGCCCCCGTATCGAGTCCTAACCGGAGTTGTCATTTTCGTTGTTGGTTGTAAGTGGGCCCACCCCCCGAGGAACAGCGAAGCTTTGAACCTGTGACCAGCCTTAGTCCTAAAGTGCGTGTTAAAAAACAAGCCTTAGACGGCGGAGCTTTGAACGCAGGGGTATCATAAGTCCTAAAGTTGGTGTTAAAGCCAATTCTACGGCAAAGCTTTGAACCCTTATGTACTTTCGTTCCAAAGTCTAGAGTCCGAGACGTTCTTAGAAAAGTCCAAGGTTTAGCGTCCGAGATTAAGTCTAAATTAAGAGTCCCCCCACCCCTTGTGAGCCGGCGTCCGTAAAACAAGAAACCACACCAAAAACCGGGGAAAGTTTACCAAAAATCCAATTTAGATATGCTTAGGTGGGTTCCCTTAAGGAACCCAAAAAAGTGGATTCAGTTGAAAGGGGGTTTGGTCCAGTCGCTGGGGAGTTGGGTGAGTCCCTGGGGAGTCGGGTTGAGTCACAAGGAGGTCGGGACAGTCGCTGGGGAGTCGGGTGAGTCCCTGGAAAGTCGGGTTGAGTCACAAGGAGGTCGGGACAGTCGCTGGGGAGTCGGGTGAGTCCCTGGGAAGTCGGGTTGAGTCACAAGGGGGTCGGATGAGTCGCTGGGGGTCGGACCAGTCGCTGGGAGTTCGGGTGAGTCGCTGGGGGTCGGGAAGGTCGCTGGGGAGTCGGAAAGGTCACTGGGGTGGTCTGGCAGGTCGCTGGGGTGGTCTGGGCAGGTCGCTAGTCACAATCCAGGGAGTCCAGGGAGTCCAGGTCTTGGGAGAGAGAGAAAGGGAAAAAACAAAACAAAGAGAAAGGTTGGAATTAGTGGGGGTTAGGGGAAGGTTAAAGGGGTTGAAGAAAGGGAAAGAAAACCAATACAAAAGGAAGGAGAAAGAAGGGATAAGTCGCACCTTCATACCTGCATCAAACAACTCTCAAATCTCACCAAAAACACAACTACACACAATGGAGGGAGGTTAGTGAGTCATAGAATTAAATAGGGGAAGAGGGAGAGAGACGATAAATAGTGCCATAGGCTTAGCTAAATAGGTGTTAGAAAGGAAATCTCGAGGATTCATAGTGACCATTAGGAAGTAGGATTAGGATGACACGAAGACAAGGTTGTGTAAGAAGTTAGGAGGGACATTAAAACTTCTTGGGGTTTGAATCTATAGTTGTAAGACACCCCATCAAAGCTTAGGTAGAATAGTGTTAGTGTAGAAAGAGAGAGAGGGAAAGAAGAGGGGAAGGAAAGAAGGCGGAAAGGAAAGAAAGAGGTTAGATCACACGGTATCCCCAAATTTTTATAACATAAGCGGTAGACTTGGGGAAAATTTCCCACGACCCACGGACCACCATGGAGTATGGAAATGGGCGCGCGGATGCGGACGAGCGCATCTCCGACACCGGTAGTGACGAGGTAAGTCCTTGAATCAAACTTGGTACTTCTCCTTATTAGCATTGATTTTTTCTTTAGTTGACCGTTCAAGTGAATAGTGACCCCGGATGAATCTAGGAGTAAAAATTTGGAGTTAAAAGTTTAGGAGTAAAAATTTAGAGTTAAATTTAGGAGTAAAAATTTGGAGTTAAAAATTAGGAGTAAACATTTAGAGTTAAATTTAGGAGTAAAAATTTAGAGTTAAAATTAGGAGTACAAATCCAGAGTTAAGTTTAGGAGTAAACATTTAGAGTTAAAAATTAGGAGTAAAAATTTGGAGTTAAGTTTAGGAGTAAACATTTAGAGTTACAATTAGGAGTAAAAATCTAGAGTTATATGTAGAAGTCAGGAATTAGAGGAAAGGCTTAAGCTTAGGGTTAGCCGTAGGGTTGAAACTTCCGAAAGAAGTGTCAACCCTCCAAAAAAACAGTCTTCAACACTCATGGAAGGAACGTAAAGGTTTCCCGCTCACGTAGTTAGGGACGTTAGAAATAACGCCAACTACCTAGCCAACCCTATACATAGGATAGACAGTTAGGAAGATAGGAATTACCAATCACCGTTGCTCATCACAGTCAGCTTGTGAGTTATCCATGCAATTCTAGTAGTATTCGCTGCCATCCACGACACTCAGAAAACGTTAGCACAAAAGATCCATTGCTTGGAAGGCACAATGGACCGTGCTCACAACACCCCCCTATATTTAAAAAGGTGGATAAAGGCATAGAACCTGGTCGGTGTTTGCCCGATTACCAAGGGTGGGTAATCTTGCGCCCACAGCCACCCAACACATGTTAATATTCATGGTACTTGAGGAAGGCAGCAACGTTCAACACATGTTAATATTCATGGTACTTGAGGAAGGCAACAACGTTCAACACATGTTAATATTCATGGTACTTGAGAAAGGCAACAACGTTCAAAGACAAAGGTGCACTGCCATGGTATATCTGGTACATCGTTTGATACCTCTTTGCAAAGTTCGTAGGTTTTGTACCTAATCGTACAAAGAAACAGTTTCCATGTATAAGTTGCAAATTACCGGGAGAACGCGGACCCGTGGATTATGTATATTTACTGATGACCATAAATGATCAAAGGTAGGAAATGCATGAACTTAGTGAAAGCTGATAAATGACCACGCACTCTGTGAACTAATTGTGCCACAACTTTTGTAAGGTTGTACTTAAAGAAAAAGAACCGCGGTAAACCCAAAATATGAAGCCTGAAGATTGAATTGACGGTAACTTGTTCTACCTTCCACACATAATACACCAAAAATTGATACTAGTGAGAAGACTACATCTTCAACACTGCACCCCCTGGAATACAGCGTCCACGATAGCTTGCTGTCCATCAAAATACGGTTAGAAATTCGTTCCCGGGTGGATCTTTTACTGATAGAACTGATAGAAAAAAAACCTGAGGCACCCTCAGGCAACTGGACGGTTGAAACAAGCAAAAGAGAAAGTAAACGCCAGAGGTCAATGAAAACAAAGAACAAAGAGCACAAGCAAATCTAGTTGCGGGTGGATATGGATAGTGCAGCAGAGTACGGTGTACAAGTGATGGGGAAGTACCGTTGCTCCACGTTGTCGTTGAAATTGAACCCCGAAAATCCCAGCTCTAAAGGTCGGTCCATAGCTTGGCTCGTCCCTCTCGTCAAATTGGACTTGTGTACACAACTCCATAGTCCTGAATTTGTAATTTGCAGCTACGTTCCAATCCAATTTATCGGCATCTGTCCAATGGCGGAGCAAAGAAGAAAGTGATCAATATTTTGTACTACTATCAGTATGAAAAGTACTAAAGGTACCACAAATATGACTGTAAGTACACAAAATCAGAAATGTACAGTTTTTGTATTCTATAGTAAGCTATTCTGACAATATAAAGTACAATGGTTACTTATGTAAATGAAAGATGATTGTTCCATGAGGATTGATTAGTAGTAACATAAGTACTGCAAGTGTATTTGTAAGTACACAGACTACAAACACTACGATTTCTGAACTCAACTGAGTTCAAGAACTATGAACCCTACACCCTGGTTTCAGTTAGTACAGTTAGGACTGTTGAAACCATAGGATGGTACTGCAGCACTTTACAAACATTCCTTTCATTCACCGCTATCGGTACAAATGCAACTATCTTAGTACAAATAGTAAATTCACTACATTCCTTGAACGAAATGTGGTTCGAGAACTCTGAACCCTGTACCTTGGTAACAATTGATACAGTCTATAATTCTTGAACCATGAGATGGTAGTGCAGCACTGTACAATAATTCCTTTCCTAAAATCGCTATCGGTACAAATGCCTCAGTCCCAGTACAAGTGGTACCCCTCGTACAAAATAAGTACATGAACTAATGCAAAAATTGATTATGTACTAGGTGATGAGGTAACTTACAGAGTGCCTTTGCAGATAGTACGTCCCGAACCTAGCCTCCAGTCCTGCCAATGTACAGAAGGTGGGTGCTTGAAATACAAAGCGTCCAATGTACGACTTGAAGGATACAACTAAATCCGAACAATACGCTCATTCTCTAAGAGTCAAACAAACCTTCCGATAGGTAAGTTGAAATTTTAGTCATGTGCAATTAGAAGTATAGTACGTATACAAACCTTCAAATACTTTGATTCACTGAATCGGACGATGAAGTTGGGGCTTCTGCTGTCACTGACCGCTCAAACAACGCCTTGCTGCTCCTCACAACAGTAGTACTACGAATTCCTAGATAATACGCAATGTCACCTTGCTTGGAAGTCGGAGTTTCGGAGATATAGGATCCACCCGTCGAAGTGTCCGTCGAAGTAACCAAAGACTTAAACACACAATGTAAAGAATAATGTCAAGTACTACAAAATGGAAAGTAAGTTGTGATGCACTGTTGAACTAGGCTAGAGGTACAAAACGGAAAATAATTTGTAATGCACTGTTGAACAAGTGTGCAACTAGTCACTGGAGGGTTAGACATCCTCAGAGCGCAAACTGAACTAGTAGAAGACAAATTAAAAACGAAGATGCAAACACCACTACGGCAGTAGAACCCAAACCTCTGCACCTCAGCTAGCAAAATAGAGCAAAATGGCGCAGTAAGCAAAATGGCGCTAGCAAAGCAAAGTGCGAGAAGACGACGAGGCTGTATGACGGAGCAGGTCTATTTGCGGGGCTTCCGATGTGCCAACCAATCAAACGAACACAAGAAAAGCGGGTCCGTTGCGTCACTTTGCAGAAGCCTTCCGTAGAATCCACGGAACCTTCCAAGATGGTTCGGTTCGATACGATGAACAAGAACAAACTTGTACAAATTTTGTACAATAAGTACTTAGTTTTACAAAATGTACGGAACTGTGGACGGAGAGAAGTTCCGTAAGCTGAATTCAAACAAAAGTTTCCAAAATTAAAGATCATTGCTAAATTGATAACTAAAATTTTTCAGAGTACTCAATCACACGTATAAATTTTTCCTAGAATGCGTAAATAGCAGGCAGTGCACCAACTTCTTTGAGACCAAGATCTAGACTTAATAATTTTTCTTCAACCTTGAACAACCTATTTGAATGACAAAACTTGCAATAGATATAATAAAAAGAGATGTGTAAAATGTATTGACACATCAATAGAATACACTTTCGATTTCGTCCAACAAGTTCAGCAACCCGCTTGACTGTTAGTTCTCCCTCCGACACACTGAAACCATGTTTGTGTACATATGAGGCATGAATAGACACATGAGCGTAACCTGAATATGAGACCTCTAGCTAAACCGCAGTTGAAATTGACAATGAAGAATCATGGACCTTGTATTGAGAGCAATTAAAGAAAAGTCCAGAATGGAGAGAACGCATCAAACACAACAGCAGATTCCGTTATAACCTATTACAAATTACTTTGAACAACAGCTGAAGGCCAAAAAACCTCTTGTATTTCCAATCCCTATTGAATGCACATCTTTGCTTCATCACCACACCGTATGGAGAAGAATAACAGAGTACAAAACTATACAACACGTATCAAATTGTACATAAAGTATGACTTTGTATAGAATGTATTTCTTACTACTTACAGAAAATAAAGTTCTGCACAGTTTCCAAACCGTGCACAGCAAAATTCAGTGCAGCGGGATCCCTGACGGTACTATCTATGTAGTTTGGTTCAAGTCTAAGTTCCTCTGGACCTAAACATCGAAAAGGTTCTACTCCACGCGCCACAATGTGATCCGGTCGGCTCCAACTAAGTCATGGAATTGACAATAATATTTCCATCCAAAATGAAACAGGACTTGTAGTTGTCCCCTCCTGGTGCAAGATACGTTCATATTGATTCCCAGCCAATAAATTTTTCCGATATATCAAACTTTAACAACTCCTGGGAACTCAGCTCTTTGAAACTCGTGTAGATACAAACGGGAAAACCATGTGGGCAGCCTCTGCATGGACCAAAATTGAAAGATTGAGAGAACATCCTTTCAAACTTTCAAGACCCCCCCCCCACATTAAAATCAAAACTACACTTACAATTAAAGTTGCACTTACCAAATTCCGCAGGGACGCCTTCGTCAAGGTCTTGTGGAAGGCGTGTCTTACAATTTCTCCATCCAGCCCTTGGATAGGCACCACTGCCGGTGTGGGTACCGCAGCCATGGAACCATATATTGTCTCGCAAAAACAACTTCAATCGACACCCTCGGCAAACTCAGCGCAAGGAGACTAAAGTTAGGAAGCAACTAAAACCTGACAACCTATGAAAGCAAAGGCTGTTTATAAGCCGGCATGAGGTGGAATTCCGCACACCACAACTCATGAGCCCATTTATTGAATCCTTAGGCCTAAGGCTATTCAAATAGGTGACGATGATGGCACTCTCAATGCCTTCTTAGCACCGCACATTCATGAGCAAATGTGCGGACATGAAGTTTTGCGTTCAGGATAGTACGAACAAGAGATCATTAGGAGTTTACAAGTAATGCAAAAGGAAGTCTACAAAATGGCATGCTGGTATAAAAAAAGGAATGTTAATATACAAAACATTGTGTTGTGTACAAAATAGTACAAGAAATACAATACTAGTCTTCGTCTTCCCGCTGTAAGCCAGCCCTAATAGCAGCGACATTATCGTCGCTTAATTTGTAAGTGACCTCCCCATCCTTTCGCCTACCTGGCTTCGGAATCATAGAAAATTTACCGTGGATAATAAGATGTGCATCAATATGGGCTGGTTGGGAGTTGCCCAAAAATACATAACCATTGTTCCACTTCTAATAATAAGTACCTCGTATGACGAAGTCGCCAGCTTCAAACTACAGACCCCATGCGCAAGTGAAGCTGTGATCAACCACATACTACCCCCGGTGCACTGCAAAATATAAAACTCCACTCCTTCTACATTGCCCTCCGCAGCAGGGACAGTAAAGTTGTCACCTGGCCGAATGAGGCCGCCAATGCCTTCGCCTTCGACGGCCTCCTCCCAATCCTCATCATCTGGAACATCGTGGTCCGTCATGTGATTAGCAACTTCTTGAAGATCATGCGGCTTCAACTTTACCAAATCCCAGTTCTCAACATGGGACTTGTTCCCACAGTTGACGAAATTGCCGTCGAGGCAATAAACACAGAAGCAATACAATTTGCGAACAAAAAGTTGTGTTGGATCCGCAACAGAAAAAGAGTAGATGGAGTGCAGAGCCTGGGAACCTTTTACTGTTTCACAATGGTAACTATGCTCCCTAGTGACATCCTTCGGTATTTCCCAGAAATATCTCTGGACTTCTTTGATGCCGGTCTTCTCGAAGTTCGTGTCGACCTTCCCTCCCATCGTCTCCGTCAAGAACAAAACAGCATCATGCGCATTTTGCATCCTCCTCCACGTGCTGTGTAACTGGGACTGCCGTAAAGCACGCTTGACAACAGCACTAGCTTCGTCCCACTCTCCCTTCCCGTGGCCTGTTCCAAAGAAATTCCAGTTCATCGTGCACCCATTCGTTAATCCAAGATATCTAGCCACGAAATAGAATGGTCGGGCACCCTTGAACTGACCCGCACAACCGTCGAACCACACTATGTGGTGCTTGGGTCGAAATCCTGTCCATTTACGTATAAAGTCAGTACACTCCATATCATTTTCAATTTCAGTATAAGATTGGTACAAAATCAATACATGTAATACAAAGTCAGTAGTACCTTGAGATTCTAGCCATCGCCAGTGCTGCATCAAGCAGTGCTGTACGAACAAGGAATCGTGGGTCGCATCATCTGTGAAGTAGAAATGTGACTCTTTCACTATAGCTCCATCTGGTTTAAAGCGATACGTGATGTGAACAAGAATACTAATCTGTGTGGAGCACCAGTACATGCTCTGGATGTGATTCTAGATCTCGAAGGTGTAGTTCTCGGCAAAGTCAATATGTGATAAAATCACATCTTTACCCAAATCTTGCATAGAACCCTTGCACTGGTTGTCTTGCCACCTCGCAATGAAATTGTGCTTGACAAACTGTGGCAACTTAGACTTGAAGTATTCAAAAAATACTTGTGGAGAAGTCTCCTTGTACACCTCCACGATTCTCTTCCGGGGCTTCCCTTCCCGTGTCACTCCAATGACTTCATTTTCAAAACATTTCCAAGTAACATTTGAAGTCGAGGATAATTCAAGAGGACAAATATGAAGCTTCAAAATACCGCAATCGCCGCACGCACCCATAACACAATGCAAAGCGTGCCACTCTTCATTTTCAGGCTTAGGGCAAATAATGTCTTGCCACAGAGCCGCCGTACCTGCATATGTCTTAAAATGTGCTTGACAGTTTGCTTCTTCTTGTAGTCGAAAAAGGCACACCTCACACCTGCACTAGCAATTCTCTACAAAGTGGATTCCCTTCGTGTCGTCCCGAATGTGATTGAACCCTTCCCTCAACATGTCAATCTCTACATGGTACCTACAACAGCATACGTTTCTCTCATTGCAGGTTTTAACAAAGTAAGGCTTCAATTTCTCGAAGGCTCTCTGTTTGACGTTGACGTTGGGGTGCGCCTCCATAAACCTATGAAAGAATGCGGTCTGCGAGATGCAAAAGAATTATGAGAAACAGTACTCGATGCTGGAACATTGTGTACTTGTGATACATTTTGTACAATAATTAGTATAATGCGTACCTAAACTATTGTAATGAATGTATTGCAAAGCAATCAAATCGTACCTAACTTTCCAGTAAGTAGTGGGTGCAGTGCTTGTCATATGTATTCCGACTCGTCCATTTTTGTACGATTTCCTTTCTGTTGGGGCTGACACGCGTCTCCTCTGTCCACTACTTTGTAACGAGGTCCTTGGTCTCCGCATGCAGCCCCGGACTCTTTTTTCGTTTTGCAAGTGCAAAAGGTTTTGCGAGCAAACGCACAATACTGTGGCGGGTTATGGCCACCTTCAAATTAGCTGGATGAACTTTTAGAACCCGTAATAAAGCTTTGGTGCTTGTCACACTAGCAGAAGTAGCGGCGTCTAGGAGTACAACCTTTCTAGCAAGCATGTCTGCTGATTGAACCCCCTTCACAGCATCCAACTCCGACCGATAATTTCTGAGGAATTCAAATTGAGCTTTTGCATCCTCTCCACGAGGATAATATTCAAGAAGAAATGGAGAAATACGTTCATCCTCCAAAAAACATTCCATGATTTTCAGCCTAGAAGATAACTCCGGACAACCTTGCATCGTTAATGTGAAGAAATCCACAATTTCGACCAAAATAAGCGATTGCTCCCGTGGAGACATCTCCCTTTGTACCCCCAATTCTTCATCTTGGGGACTTGGACAACAAGCAAACGAGCTGCTTCTTCTTTCTCCCTTACCAACTGACAACGTCGACGTTGCCTCTCAACTTTCCCGTCTCTCAGACCCTCCCTCATGGCATTATAATCCTTCACCCTCCCACGGGGTCCCTTCCTCTTGAATCCGGCACTTTGTTCTTGAAGCCTTCTCCGCATCCCCGAGAACTGAAGTCAACTCGCAAGGGCGTGCCACTGGGCGTACAGTTTGTATAGAACCATACAAACGATCCTTGAATTTCCTCTAGCGGATCTCACGGATCCGTTTGTGCAAAGGCGAAGGAATTCGTGAGCTAGGAATGGAAGGTTTCATCGCCGCTAGAGGAAATTCAAGAAGCTTGAGAATACAAACACCCTAAACGAGACACATGAAGACCCGTACAAAGCAAGCACCAAGACCAAGCACACTTCTTGAAGCACCATTGCAAATGAGTTGCATTGGAGAAGGCAACGGTGACCTCACAACATTTGGTGAATAGGACCATACTATTAAACAGACAATCATAATACCGTTATTGCGCCTTCCAAGATCATTCGCAGATTAGATCTGGTCATCGGAAAGTACGCTGGGTCACCTCATTGCATACAGAAGAACAACCGAGTACAAATTTGTATGCGAAGTATGGAAAATTGTACAGAAAATATCTATTAGTACTTACAAGAAGTAAATTCTCCACAGTTTCTAGACCGTACACAACAAAATTCAGTGCAAAATTCAGTGTAGTTTTTGCTCACTGCAGGAGTCCCTACATTGTAATCTAACATTGTTTTCATTTGCACGTCCTAATTTACGAAGCAGATTAGCTAAATGGATGTTCTATGGCTTCTATGTTGTCTACCTCATGAAGCACCACGACGGTTACCCCGATCCTGGAGCTAGATCCTCACACACAATAATAAAGTATATTATTGAGCCACCGAAGCATTCGCGGCTCCGGATGCCCCCGAATTCACGGTCATTTGTCAAACCGACCAGTAAAGCCGCCGGGATGTGCGGCGTACCAAAGTTGTACAGTTTGTACTGATCGCATTTGATCGCACATTGGGCCAGGGGGGCGACCGTAGCGTGCGATCACCCAATCTTCTCCATGTAGATCTTTAGACTCTCCAAAAAACCCTCTAATTTGACAACATTTAGTTATTTTTACATAGTGTATGTGTACACGATGCGACTCCGTGTATCCCGAGCAGATAGCATTGGCATTTGCATAATTGGTTTGCTGTAAAGATACTTATGCTTTGAATGTTATGGATTTTATAGATGGTAGTGCCTCCAAGGATAGAAATACTTCATAGTCATCAATGGCTAAGGGTTCTAAGGGTTTTGCAATCGAGTCTACTACAACTTACACTCTTGAGATTGACATATTTCTTGAGTCAAACTACTATGTGTGGATTTTAAGGTTATAATTGGATTTGTGTGTTTTATAGCTATATCTTGGACATTTGTTCTTTTCATTTGTTTTTTGTATATTATAATGTCTATAAAAAATGACTACATTTGCTTGTGGCAAAAAAATCTTCAAAGTATGTTTGTAAGTGCGTCAAATTTCATTAAAATGACTTTACATTTCTTGAAATTTAAAATGTAATAAATCCATGGTCATAGGTCCCTAGCTTGTTTTTACTACAAAAAAAAGCTCCCGTTCATAGGCTCATAGGCTTGCACGCTAGCAACCATGTTCTACAAAGCATCTGTTGGCATGGCTATCAATTTTTAGCATGAATCATGCAATGCCAAAAATCTAGACTTCATTATTTGTCTTTGGCAATTGTCTCAATGTGGACACTAGCCAACTGCCTATCATGACAGCAACAATAGATGAAATCCAACATTTTGTCATCCTATTGAGCAATTTTCATTTGTCAAATGGATTAAAGGTGTCTACCCATTCTTTTTAGAGTTGGTATAATTGAACTTGACATTAGATTAGGTTGGTCTTGCTCTTGGGGTACCAGATTTTGCATGAAATTCCTGAAGAAGTCACTTAGTGCACATTTTAGAAACCACTTGAGATTTAAGATAGAGTACTATATATTTATTTGTATCTAAAATTTAAAAAAATATTATATCTAATGTATAGTGTATAGAATTACATGTAGGATATTATAACTAATATAAGATTATGTTTAATGCCATGTATTAGATTTTACATAGAAAAATATAGGGGGGCAATAAAATGTGGGGGAAAATAATTTTGTAGAGTGGATATTTAATGTCCTTAAAAAAGAGATGGACAAAAAAATGACACATTATTTGTCCCAAATTATCCATGACCCTTGGATGAAGGGCTCTTATTGCCTCAAGAGGTATTTGTAAAGTCCTTTAAAGTCACTTAGAATTTGAAGAATCTATAATGAATTTTTCTTTAATATATTCTTATTGCATTCATTATATTTATTAGAATATATTGTAGATGATTAGCAGTAAGTTGTTTGACACAACTAGAATGCATTGTTTACACTCTATAAATGTATTTGTTTGGCCATAGTACATTTGTCCAAACATATTGTACTTTAGTTTTTATTAACCATAAAAGAATGATTTAAACAAACAAACAAAAAAGAATAAAGAAGAGAAGGATAAAAAATAGTAATAGAAAAAAAAATTAATAGGAAAAAAAATCATACAACACCTATTAGTTTTAATTTTTAAATCTAATATAGGGGTCAAAAATTGGACTCAAAAGTGTCTTATAACTAATTTAAGATTCTATAATAAATGAAAATTTATAATTTTTTTTAGCAATAGGGTATATTAAATTATTAAATATTAAATAAATAGCCCCCCATAAAATATCCTCTAATCTCAAGTACATTCTAAACCTCTAAGCTAGTGATTTCCTTGAGATGAAATTTCTAGTCAACATTGTTTGGAACCTTTTTGAGGCTGGTAGTCTACTTGTGTGGCCTATGGGTTCTTACATACTTTGTGTGCCTTCTGGCATTTTTAACTTTGACAAGATTTTTATAGTCGCAAGTCCCTTGGAAAAGAGTGAAAATGGATATTTTTTTTATAAAAGTTATGGAGATGTTAAGTATGTGAAGTAAATCACCAATTTTGTTATGTCCCATACATCAACTAGATTAAAAACATCATTGACCTGCATAGAACCCATTGCAAGACAAATGAAAGCCTCTTATTAGATGAAGAAAGTTTAATTCTTTTCTATAACATGGGTGCTTTTTTAAATGATGCCCAATGTCAAAGGTTCTAATGTATTTGCATTAGCCTTCAAATTTCTATAGGTATTGAAAGATTTGTTTTTTCAAATGTTTTTAAGAAGAAGCTTGTATAGGATTGTTAAGTTTTTGGGGATCAATCCATCATTGGGATTTTTGGTTTGGAATGTATGAAGCGGAACATTCTTGCAAAAAACCTATTCTATTATCAATTGTTAGGACATCTTCATAATACAAGATGATTTTGGATGTATTCTTGGTCTTTGTTAGATGGAAAAATTAGTGACAATGTCAAACATGATCTTGAACATATTAGATCCTCATCCTTTAACTTAAAAAATTTAGTGCAAATCTTTTACTAAAACAATGGTCAATTTATAAAAAAATTATTGGATAGGTCTAAGATAATTTACCTCTTCAAATGCAAAAATTAATCTTGCAATTTGTATGGTTAAACTTCTTAAAATTTTTACCACTTATTTTTATATATGTGCAATGAAAGGTCTCATGGCTAAAATATTCCTTTTATTTCAAAAATCTAAAACTAATGGCATTGATCATACATGTCAAATTTCAAACCAATTCTAATAAGATGTTTTTTCCTAATTGTTTTCAGAATTGTTTGTTAAAATAAATCACTATAAGAAATCCTTGTTTTAGGTAATGAACTCCAATTTTTTTAAACGGATTTTAGGTGATGTCAATGTTGACAACCCAGTGTTTTTATGTCAACAAGAACGTCCAATGTAACATCAATGCTTACATAAAAACATTGGATTGTCAACATTGACATCACCTAAAATCCGCTTAAAAAAATTGGGGCTTGTTATCTAAAACGTAGGGTTTTTTTAGTGAATGTTTATTTCAAGTTTCAACTGCCGATACCTTGGAGTATTTTCTACATACATTCTTTGTGGCTTTGATTGATGCTTGCTTAATGATCATGATTATCAATGCATACCATTTCTTGTTAGACTTCCTTGATAGATCCTTTGTTGGTACTACCAAATCCTTTACAACACCAAATTCTTCAAATTAAAGTTTGTTGTAGTTGAGTTGCCAAGTCATTCCCAATGCCTCTCCTAAGAAATGTCTAAAAAAATTGATGTATATTCTTTAAATACTAAGCATATGTATCTGAAAGTTGGATTTTTCCTAAGCGGGAACAAATCCAAGGTACTTGTATAGGGATTCTTATGGAAAAAGATCAATTAGCCTATTATATTAGTGTCTAAGGTCACTTTCCAAATAGGATTTATTTCAAAATGTATTTAGTTGATGTTTGGCTATTAATTCCTAATATATATCACAAGTAATTTAAGCATTGAATTGGATCTAACAATCGTCACTGCAAGGGTATCGAATTCAATGCTAAAAAATTAATCAATAATCCATGCTCATAGAACACCCATTTGACCTCACATTAATACCAATAACATATACAACAATAATTTGCTATACTTAGAGTAAATCAATCTCTCACAACAATTTATCAATACAACTTTAGTATCAAGCCTAGCACTTAGCTGCAAATCAATGCACAAGTAATTAGCTTTTCAATTGCATGATCAAGTTAATACAAAGAATATACATGCATGATACAATCAAATTAAATAGCCATATATATTTTATAATTTTCTTACTATCTTCTTCAATCGTTCCAAACAATAACTTATCTTCTTTTCACATTCAAATTTCAACCACTTGATTCAACCGTCAACTTGATGGTATCACATACTCAACTTTTCACAACACGACTATTTGCTTTTCGGTGAAGTAACTTGCCAGGTTGACTATCTACCTTACTACGCAATTTGCCTCAATCTATCAAACTACAAGACTCTCACAATCAAATAGCAATTTTATAATTAATTGACGAATTGAAAATAGGGAGCTAAGGATCCTTGTACACAAGGTATTGGCCCAATTTGGTCATACTACAATAAATTGCAAACTAATGTAATCATAGATACACATCATTTGGAAACAGAATCGATTGAAGGAATACAATTATACATCAAATCGTCAGTGAGACATACTTGTCAAATATGTTTGGATATGAACTAAAGAAAAAAATAAAATTGCCCTTGCTAAATAGCCCAAAGACCGCATGACAACTCCTTGAATATTTGATCCTAAAAGTCATAAGGCTACTTTGCCACCCTTCCTATCCTATCCAATTGCCCTCTTTGCAATCCAAAACAAGTCCTTTCTACATTCCAACAAAATCTCAAGCTATTTACCACTTCAAAACCGAAATAAAGGGACTTACCTAACATGAAAGGAATTGCAAAATCAAAAAGGCAATTGGCTCAAAAGATTTTATGATTACAGTATCAAAACGTTGTGGCGGAACCTCAATATTGAAGGAATTATCCCCAAATTAAACTTCAGAGGGGCAGAATCTTGCTTGCAAGCTACAACACCAAAAGAATTTTCTTGATTGAAATACAGAGTTTCACGTGATCTTGTACTAGCTTTCCGATGAGAATCGCCAATTTGGTGGCATCTCCCAAGAGCCCTTAACATGCAACAACGTATTAACTTGACATTGTAGAACTATGTAATCAGAACTTTTAGCAGTATAAATTTATTTTTCTAAACTTTTAGAAAATTAAAAACATTTATCACAATAGATAGTAAAAATCATTAGAAGTGAATTCACAAAGTCCAAAAAGTAAATAGAAGTGTAATAGAAGGCAAAGGAAAGCAAAGTAAATTCACAAAGTAAAAGCAAGAAAGTAAAAGAAAAAGAAAAACTGCGAAAGAAAAAAAAAAAAAAAAAGGTCAAGAACTTGAATGGTGCCAACTACCAAGGTCCCGCTTGTGATTGTCGCGATGTCTATTCATGCGGGTACTTGAGGTGGATGTGCAGCTACAATTCTTCAGCAGTTGGCTCTGAGCAGTGATTGCTAGTGTTTTTCTTGTAATCATCGTGCTTGTCGACTTCCTCACTATACTCTACTTATTGTGAAAAAAAATTCTTTTGTAATCTGTGATTGTGTAGTGTGTCCTTGTTCTTGTGTAATTTCTTATATGTGATTCTCACTGTGAGAGTGAGAGTACGATGGCGAAGGTGTTACGTCCGTAGTCGGAGTCCGGCAGAGTGTGTGTCAACGGAGTTTGCGACAGTGTGTATGCGTGAGAATTGATGGCGATTGTTGTCAAGAGTGCCAATGACGTTGTGGCGAAGAGCAAGTCGTGAATCCCTGACGATGAATCAAGCGTAGCCTCAACTTTGAAATTCTCAACGAGTTCACTAGAAAAAAACTGCATTGGTCTCCACAAAATGACGTTTTTGAGTGTTTTTGAAAGAGAAATGGCAATGGGACTTTTGGGGTTAAACTACAAAACTTTGGCCATTCCTTGCCTTTGCTTTATTTTTGTATGATTATAATTGAGAGACATCTTTGGTATGCTTATTGCCTTTTAGTTAGAATTTTTGGACTTTGTGATAGTAAACCTGATTGCTGAGAGTCTTTCTAAAAGATAAGTAGTTTCAAAGGCAAGTCATCTAGGCAAAGAGACACAAACAAGTGAAGAGAGTTAAAGTGTTAAGAGTTGCAAAGACAAATAGAAGAAGGGAGGATGGAGTGCTGGAGACAAAGAGAAAGAATCAACAATTAAAATATTAGGTGAGAATCTTCAAGATGGACCCAAAGAGCTTTATTTTTATTTGATTATTTTTACTATTCATCAAAATTGTTGGTTAGTCATTTATTTGGATTTCATTAGGAATTACTAGGCTAGGATTTTGGTTAGTATTATTTTATTAGGCCGAATAAGCCAAATAGAATAGGACAAAATTTAAATTAAAACCTTTAGAATCATAGAAAGAAATTGATAAACAATTAGAAAATAGTATTTTTAAGATTTTATTTCATTTTAAAACTATTAGGATATTTTGAATATTAAAAATAGTTCTGAAAATCTCAAGAATTATCAAAAACACCTAAAAATTAACCAATTCTATAAAAATTAGTGTGGAATTTGAATTGTAGAGAAAAATTATCAAAAAAGGTGTTTAAAGTTAAAACTCTTTTAATTGCTTAGGCATAATGGAGAACGGGAGTTATTATGAGACGATTATGGTTGTGGTATGTGAGGATAGCATCGTCAACGGGGAGGTATGTTACTTTGTCCTTTTTATTATTTTATTAATTGATTTAGAATAGAATTAATAATTTAACATTTAGGTCAGAGTCTTATTAATTAGATTAGAATTTAAGAACATTATAGATAATTCTTAGAAGATTCCAAAAATACATTACACTTAAAAAATAATTAAAAAATAAAAAAGTTACAAGCGGATGAGCTTTAGATGGTAGAGTTGGATGGAATTTAGTATGTTCATCCAAAAAAATATTCTAAATTTAGATTCATCTAGGAAATCTTTTGAAAATTCCAGAACCAATTTACACTTTAAAACTAATTCATTTTGTTGGGAATTACAAATGGATGAAGTTTGAACTTGTAATTGGATGAAGTCTCTTGTCTTTGACTTTGAGTAGGACAACTTGCAGACTTTAGAAGTAGATTAAATTAGAAAACTCACATTTAAGCTTGAAGTGATTTTGAATTAGTTTGCTATTAAAATTTGATGGCTGAAGTTTGATAGTCTAGTTATTAAGTAAAACTTCATCCTCATATATCTTTGGCTAGGAAGGTCCAAATTTAAAGTATTTCACCATTTTGGAAAGGGCAAATTATGCTCTATAGTTTAGATTATGTTAGATTTTTTATTTAAATTAGGTTTCAGATTCAAAGTCTAGTGCTTAGTTAGGTTATACAAAGTCCTTGAAATCATTAGATGGGATTCCGGGGGGCTGGAGGGCCGTTTCAGCGTTGTTCCCAGCCCCGTTCCCCGGGACCCCCATCGAATGTGCCGGCATTTTTTTTTTTTTTCAAAAAAAATAAAAATAAAAATAAATTTTAAGTCCTTAAAATGAAAAACAAAGTCAAATTTTTTTTATTTTTTTTTATTTTTTCAAAAACTCTGATCTGGCAGTCGCTTGGCCAGGTCAGCACAGGCAAGGAACGGCGGGTATTGGCGGATTTCGATTGAGTTTCGGCTGGAGAACTCATAGCCCTCCCCGATGGCTGAATTCCATCTAATGTTCTAGCTTCTAGGTGTTTTTAGTGATTTAAATTCAACTTAGGTATAAAAACATTACAAATAGAGTGTCCATTTTTTGTAAGGCGTGAATTGGACTAGGATTAGACACCCTTAAGGAAATTTGATTAATAAAGCCGTTAGAACCTGTATGTACGTTTTTGACTCCAGAAGTGGAGTTGAAAACACTCACAACAGGGTAGGTTGTGAATGAAACATTATGTCCAATCATCGTTGGTTGCAACGGATGTAAAAGAAGAAATAATATATGTTGAAGAATTCAATTTGATGCAAGATGGCCACTTTTGGAGACATTCACATTATGTTGTCAAGTTTGAATGATCCCTACACTTGGCTTTTCACTCTTGAACAAATGTGATGTTTAAACTTTGTGACATTCTTTTGAGTTCTACTAGTTATGTAAAAGTGGTTTGAATACACTCCGATTAAAGCACTAGAATATCCAATAGATTTTGATTAGCTTGTTTTTAGTCCCAAATCCTAACTCAAGTCTTTGCAATTTAAAAAAATAAAATTAGCCCTAAATGTTGTAGAGATGGAAGAGGAGGGTAAGCACATGTGGAATTGAACAATTAATAATTTCAAAACATACCATAAAAGGGAAAGAAAACTTATTAACACTAGGAATTCCAAGATCAATGGATCATTGCCACGCTTATCAAGTTGAAACTCCTAAGCCCATTTGGGCCACGCCTTCCCAATGAACACAAGCACAAGTGCGGTCTGGCCTCTTTCAAACACATTACAATGCTCAAATCCTCTTCTCACCACCAAATACTATTTCCTCAAATAAGTGAGGTTTGTCTTGAATACAAACCAATTGGCGGCAAGATTTTTTTTGAAGAAATCACAAACCTCTCTTCAACCACACAATAGTTTAGTTGAGACTAGTATGTTGTTGCCTTAACTATCAGCATGACATTTCTAATTGTTGTACAAGTGATGGTGAATTTCTTCTTGCATCTTTTTTTTTTATCAATTCCATCAATGATATTTATATCAAAGAGGTTTTACTTGGATTAAATTATGAAACTCCCAGTGGCAACATTGGGATGAAAGTTGGCAACAATTTTAGTGTTTGAGCTTTGCAATTTTTACTCCACTAGTTGCTAGAAGAACTTATGACAATGAATATTCAATCATCATAGTAAATTATTAGGTCGAACCCTATCTCATTGGTGGACTCTGAATTGAAACATACTAATTTAATTTTTATTTCAAATTGAAAATTCAACCCAATTCTTCTAGCATAAAATTTGAGTTTACAAAAAAGAATTTATAAGATTTTATTATAGAAAATGATGTATACATTGAATACCACTTACAATTGAGACTCATATAGTTATTATTAGGTTGAATCCCATCTCATTGGAAGAATCCTATCTTTGAACATGTTCCAATCTTAGATTTGACATATTTAATTCAGTTTTGACTCATTTATTGACACTAATAGGTAGTTATATTATGAATGTTGGGAGGACATTTTAATTTTTTTTAGTAGATTTTATTATAACTAAGGCTGGATACATTGAATACAACTAAAGCGTAATTCAATTGAACGATAATTAATATTATTTAAGAGAAAAAAATAATTTTGTATCTTTAAGGTGATTTTATAATAGGCAAATCATGACCCTTTTAACACTTTCAATGTCTAAAAAAAGATTGAGTTTGTTGAGAGTGAAAAAAAATTGAGCTTTCCATGCTTTGTTTTTGTTTTTGGTCAATATTATTGCCTCATATGTATATGTTGTCTATTAAATATAGAGCTGCATTTGGTAGGAATTTAATAGACAACCAATTCAAAGCCCTTCCTTACAATTTGAAGTGTTGTCCTTTGAATTTTTTATAAATTACGTTATAGCTTCCTTGAGTTATTAAACAATCTCATTCATTTTCCTAGATGATTAATTATATACTATTGGAATCTTACATACATTAGACTAATTATTCACTATATTTTTTGAATTTTTTATATTTAATAGATTGCCATTGAGAATTCTTTCTAGGTAATCATTTGGAATGGAGTTCTCCACAAACTACAAAGTGTTGTAAAATGACTCTATGGCATTTCCCTCATCTAGATACCATATCATTTATTATAATTGTTTAAATATACTTTTGTCCAACTATGCAAAGCTCAAAGGACTTAGAATTAGGGTCAAACCTGAATTTCACAATTTTTTTGATTTAAATATCTTCAAGTTTGATTAAAATATGTAATTCAAATAATCTCTTTTTGATTTTTTTTTTTTTTTTTCCAAAATTGTTAAAATTATAGTTTTTGTGACACATTGAAGGTAGCATCCTAAAAACTTAAAATACACCACTTTTGAACTTTTCAATCAAATTTTCTTAAGGTTTGCTAAAAGAATACACCAATTACATTATAATTTTTATCATTATTATCTCCAATTTTACTAACCATTTTTTGTATTTGTTATTTTTTTTACAAAAAAACTAATTCAAAAAATCATATAAATTTCATTCTGATGTTTTTATTTATGAAAAAATAAAGTTAAGTCTCTCTATATATTATTACATAGGAAAAATATCAAATTCTAAAAAGGTGTGTTTTAATATTGAAAAAAAAAAAGTTTGATCAAATTGGAACATGGAATGCCCTTCAAGCCCTCAAGGACCAAACATTCAAATTTCAAACAATGGATAAACACAAATACATCCCAAGCACACAGAAATGCATTTTTTTGTCCATCAATTTTTTCTGAAGATTCTTCTGTTAGTTCTTTAACATTTACATGGTATAAATTTTGAAGACTTTGCTTTGCAAATATTCCAAAAATAATTCAAAGGATAGTTCAAAGGATAGAAGTAGGTTTGGACTCAAAAAATAAATCTTTCAATTTCAAAAATGATCCTTCCAAAATAACTTAAATGAAAAAATAAAATAAAATTCTTCAAAAATAATTATGATTAGAACTTAACATTTTGAGTTTAAAGGAAAAAATTATTGTGAAAATCATAAATATTCAATCTACAATGGATTTAAAAAGGAGTTTAAATTTTTTGGCTTCAAGCTCTATTGAAAAATATTGGTTCATAAACTAGTTGATCTTAACTACATAGCTATAATGATTATGATCTTTGGATCACATTTATAATTATTGTTAAAGAATCATCATTAAATTATTTTTCTAAGTTTCATTTTATAATACATCTTCACAATTTGGAAATCTAGACTATCATGTGATCCTTGGGGAGTTGGGGTGGGGGTAAAGGTTAACCAAAGAGAGGAATAGTGACCATCTTTTCTTTTCTCAAATTACTTTTTCTTACATAGATGGAAATAATACTTCACCTCCACTGTTGGATACAGTGAAGATCACACCACAACCAATAAAATAATACTAAATTTGGAAATCCATTGTCTATTTGTTACACTACGTCTTCAAGGATTGGTTTCTCAAGAGAGCGTGGCAAGATAGGATCGAGAGTAAATATGAAAGAAAAGAAAGCAATAAGCCCCAACGAAAAAAAGACGAGTTGATTGCCTGCATGATCAAGTAGACCCGAGCATTGCCATTAGGAACTTCTTATTTAGAAAGCAATCAACTTGCACCTACTAACAAATGGAAAAATTTGTTCAGTAACTCTACAAATGAAAATGAAAATTGTCATCACAAACTCACAATCAAAGTGCATAACATAACATTCAGTAGCAGAGGGAAGGGCTGCCTTCCCCCTGACAGAATGGTGTGGAATATTCCACACCATTTCATCCGCCGGATGCCCGGATGATATGGTGTGGCATATTCCACACCCATCTGTAGCTATGGGGACACTTGGCAATATTAGTCAGAGTGGTAGGGTGGTTACTGCAGACTTGGGATAAAAAAAATACTACTTTCAATTCTAATAGTGCAAAAAATCTACAAAAAATCTACAGACTCGGAGTACTATAAATTCTAGTATTATCAATTCAAATAGTACATGAAATATGAGTTTTATACAAATAGCTGTCAAATCATTGAGCCAATGAATTTCAACATTCAAAATTCCTTGCAATGCTTCTTAAGACAAATGTGTTTTGTAACTTAGAATGCAAAGACAACTATTTTTTTACCTATGGGGTGGTAGGAGGTAAAATAAACAATGTGGGATATGTAAATTAGAATTTGTATTTTCTCAACCGCTCCTAGTGTAATCAAATTAAAGCAACAATTGTGATTGAAGTAGATTTTCAGACCTCATTTTGGCATAGTATAAAAAACTTTAAAAAAAAATTTTGAATTGAAAAAAGTTGTGAAATGAAGTTAAGACTTATCTCCAAAAATTCTTTTGGGATTTTGATCCTCCAATCAAAAGTTATGGATAAATTTCAGATAGGGGTTGGAAAGGAATTTGTTTATGACATTTTCAAACATCCTCTCTGAAATTTGTCCAAAACTTTTGATTGGAGAATCATAATCTCAAATGGATTTTTGGAGATGAAATTTATCTTAATTTACCAACTTTTCATAGTTCAATTTTTTTGAAATTTTTTATTATACTATTCCTAAATGAGGTCTGAAATTATACTTCAATCACAATTCCTACTTTTGATTTTAACTATGAGTGGTTGAGAAAATACAAATTCTAAACTAACATATCCCACACGGGTTGTTCTAACTCCTACCACCACATAGTTATATAAGGAGCTTCTCTTGACATTCAGCAAATGAAAAGTAAATTATTGTAATGGTCACATAGAAGACTGCCTTGGTATGCTAATCATGATTCTAGCTTAGATTTTAGGCAAACCAATTTTCTTTGCAAATCATGTTTATTTGTATGTTCAATCTTGAAATTATAGAAAGAAAATGGAGTGCGCCATGAATCTAATGCCGCACTCCTTGTACTGCAGCTTAGATTAATGAGGCGTGGATGAACATCGTGGATGAGGCCTCCAGGGAGGCAAAGGCAGCCTCCCTGAAGGCTATTGAATGTTATGGAGGCGATAAAGAGTTTCACAGCATTACATGGACTTCTGACAAGTTTGCGTTATCTAATATAAAATTTTAAAATATATGATTAAACTATTATATATTACAATATACTATTCTTTTTTAATAATACTTTCATTATCATTATGCTATGCCATTAACAGCACTCCGGAGTCTGTATGTAATTGTAACTATTGGATATTACCTTCTCATACTTGTCAGATTTTGTATTATCACATTCTATATGAATCTACTTATGACATTTGAGAGTGATGCTGACAATATGGAATGAGTTTTCAATTGGGCTCATGTTTAATACAACCCTTTTTTTTGGCACCATGG
Source organism: Antitrichia curtipendula (assembly GCA_951230915.1). Lineage (NCBI taxonomy): Eukaryota > Viridiplantae > Streptophyta > Bryopsida > Hypnales > Leucodontaceae > Antitrichia > Antitrichia curtipendula. The sequence continues at coordinate 1,060,579 of OX579633.1, read as the reverse complement.
GATCAGATGGCATCATTTCAAAAAATAAATGTCTACTTTTCACTAGATATAAGTAATCTTTCTTTGTTAAATTTTTTTCATTTCTATTAAAAATGTGAATGAAGTTGCCAAATGAATATGATTGATCGAAAAGTGTTTTCTAGTCCAAAAGATGGATGAATTTAGAAATACAATGCTTCACCAAATTTTAAGTGATTGCCATCCTGGCACTTTTTCAAAAAGTAAAAAAAGGGTTTGGTTCTGTAGGATTTTGTGCAATTAGAAAAGATGCAATACAAAATCAGAGTGTATGCTCTTCTACTATGCGAGAAGTCCAATGATGTCAGCATGATCGTTTACCTGGAAGAATGTAACTCTGCCGGCTCTGTGCCCACGCAAAACTGCAAGAACCATAGATAATAATTTACAAAACGCTAAGAAAATCAATCATTCCATCTTAAACTTCAATAGCATCAAATTTTGAAGATTTAAAAAATGGTAAACAAAGCATTTTTTAAATCGTGTTTCTCATTAAAATACAAAAGAATTTTTCTGAAACGTAAACCACAGTTGGGAATCGTCCTGTTCATTTGAAGGGTAGGTTCTATGTTGTAATGAAGTCAAAATGTCCAATTATGCAGGTAAAAATTGCGTAATCGGACATTATGCATTTTTCATCAAAATTGTTGATTCCCGTCCGTGGTTTCATCCAAATTGTTCAAATTTTTCATTCCTGCCCGTGGTTTACATTAGGCAATTGCCCGCTCGTCGTCGGGGATTGTGGTAAACAAACGGCCTCCTCATCAGGCTCCGCCCTCCTTGTCAGCCCTTTGTTTACCACAATCCCTGACGACGAGTGGCATTGCCCTATACCACAAGTCAGACATGAGAATTTTTCTAAGAATTTTGCTAGATTTTTTTGAGGTAAGGTAGAAGGCTTGAGAATAGTTCGGGCATTAAGAACCGCCCACCTATAAAATGCACACAATTTGTACATGTTGTTTTTTCATAGCCTTCACTAATGTACAAACAATGTACATTTCAAGGGTGGACGATTTTGGAATCCTATGCCAGTTCAACTTCAAAATTTCATAACTAATTTCAAAAAGCTCCAAAAAATATGAAACGACTTAGGTTAGATGCCAAATCCACTTTTCTTTCAAGGAAAATTTACTGGAAATATTTCAAGAAGTTTTGCGTTCCCAAAATTCAGTTTCAGCTCTTAGGTGGGCGATTTCTGGACCTGTTACCTCACTCCATAAAACACAACATTCATATAAAAGACATAAAGTTCTGCTGGTAACCACCAGAGTGAGGGAATGGAGTTGAAACTTACACGCTACCACCTGCAGCTGGCCCAACAGCTTTAAACAAAGACACCAAGCTCATGGCAAGCCCATTTGCCGCTCCTCTTTGGTCTCGGGTCTGCAAGATGCTTTGTGGTAAGGAGCTGTGCAGTCGAGGATTTCTCTTATAGATAGTCCAAGTGCTAATTCGGACTTCACTAATTTTACCAACAGTTCACCCAAAGATCTCTTAGAATAAGAGGAAGAACTTGGATACAACAGCAAACATAAAAAATTGTGAAAACTTACTACTGAATTGTTCAATAACATGATCGAGCTTGTGAATATCATAGTCTGCATTTCAGAAACACAGGTTGCTGTGAATAATATTGATCTTGGAATTAGTCGTAGTAACAAACGTAATCAGATGAATGCACTTACCTGAAATTCAAGGAAAAGCTGAGCTTAAAGCGAGTATACAAAACTGTCGTATCATTCACTACTAGTACAAAAAACTCAAGGTGCTTGATTACTTTGATGTTCTAAGATTCCTGCTCTGCAGGTCCTTGCAGTCTTCATTCAAACTCAAGAATCTCAGTTGAGAAGGATACTAAGGATAGGGTTTCAGAATCTCACCCCCAAAATGGCCTTGACAGTGGACAAGAAACTGAGAACAGCCCAGAGAGTTGTGCCATGGAGCATTGTCATGGATGGGTAAGCGACCATGAGAAGGATAGTATTCACCTGTACATCAAGTGCTGAAAGGTTAATACAACACGACCATTGTTGATTCTCAAACAGCATATTAATTATTCAGATTCAAGTCTTAGTCTTAACTTTTCTTCATGAGCACCGCTGAAGAAACACAAGTTACTAGTACCATTGAACAGGAAGGTATGACTTTTGCAATTGTGGTTTTGGACCTTATTTTAATCGGTCAATCAGAAAACCTACCGCAGAAATTCGCGACAGACGTACTGCTCCTATCAAGTTGATCAAGGAAGCGAAGGCAAACAGTTGAAACAACATGGTAAATCCTGAAATCCAACGGCAAATGCAACTATTGTTAAAAAGTGACTCCCAAGTGTTCCAAGATTTGTTTAGGCAGAGTACCTAGGACTAACCCACAAACCATTGGAATCTATAGAATGATCCCTCTACAAAAAGTTTAAAATTATCAGACTAAAAGTACCATCAACTCTGGTCGTGTTTCTAAAACTAATAACATACCTGAAATCCCAAGTATTTGCCCAACGTCGGTTGTAGTTAAGCCCAGACCTCCATTTGAACGAGGACTCACACACCACAAAGAAAAAATCTGTAACACTCCAATTGCACATTGGTTGACACTACAATTACTGACCAGTTATCAAAAGAAAAGTAAAGAATAGCTTCTATTCAAGCTACAGACATGAAACATTCAGTGGTGATTAACAAGCTCTGACCCGCCTTGCAAAAGAAATGCAATATTTTTGTCTTCAATCACTATTCTAATTCTCTTGGGAAAAGTTGCAAACCTCAGTGTACGCCAAATCATGTAAGGACCAAATGCAACAAAGACCAACAGAACCCATTAGGGGCTTGTTTGAGATCAGTGAATTTTTCTTTTTGGCATCATGATGAAACTCTCTCTCTGAGGTTGCCATAAGTTTATTCTCCTCTTCAACATTTGCTGAGTCAGCTTGATATTCTGTACACCAATTTCTTTGCATCAGATGCTATCAGAGACCCATAAAGCTGTGGAAGAGGTACAGGAGTATCTTGTGAAAAATCTACATTTCAAACACAAACGTATAATGACTTTACCTTGGATTCCATTACTAACACCCATATATTCTTCGTTATCTTGTCGGCTCCCGACTGAGCTACTTCGAGATTCAAAGTTATCAAAAATTTGTGATTGTCTTCCGCCGGAATGCTGGAGCTCGTCTTCACACATTGAATCATGCAAGCTGCCGAAAGGAGAAACAAGGGTCGCACTATTGATCCCCTCACAAACTGAGTATTTTATGCTCCCTGACCGCGACGTAATGCGCGAAATTGGAAGTGATACTGCATGTTGGTCCTTCCTTTCTTCAGTCTTCTCAACCTCTACGATGTCATGATTGTGCACTGTCTCCTGAAATTGGAAACGTCTCACATCAAGATATCGAACCAAGTTGTAAAACTATGAAAAAAAGAGAACTCAACATCTTATGTCTTAGCTATAGTTAGTTCAGAAACTCAACGAGCTTATGAGAATTGGGAAAACGAATTCCTCATCTCATGCCTCACAAAATATTTGAAAAATAATGGAAAGGCAGAAGCAACTTACGGGAAGATAGAACGTGATGATGAGTGTTGGAATTGCAGTGACAGTAACAAGAAGGGACGGTAAGAGGTAAGCATATCTATTTCCAAACAAAACAAGAGCAAAAATGTGAGGGTTGTGATGAGTTATAGCAATGTCTCATGAATTGAACACTCCGAGAAGTATGACAAGGTATAGAATAATTGGTACACATTTTGACCGAAAATAGCAAATATTGACATAAAAAAAAGGAGAAAAGCAGAATATAGCCCACCGATCAAACAAAGAGCCCCGCGGAAACATGTTAGGATACTTGATTGCAGGCTGTAAGAACACATACATTTATTAGAAATGTCCGCAACATGACCATTAACTGAGATCAGAATAACACCATAGATATTTCAATATGAATTATAGGAAAATTATCTTCATTTTGAGCAGTCAATTGAATAAGTTGTGATGACATTCATAATCACCTGAGAGAAGTAGCCACCTATGGCTGGACCAATAATCAATCCAAGGCCCCAAACAGTGCCTGCCTATAAAATCAAAGGTCACCGACCTCTCAAATGTAAGTATCTCATTTCGAGTAAAGCAACGTACGGATGAATGAAATATCAATAATAGATATGCCATTCTGCTACATTTCTACTCCATAGATGACAAACACAATATTTGTGGTAATGATAATGGCACAAGAAGGGATGCTTACAATAGACACACTAATAGGTCGGTGCCTTTCACTGCAAACTTCGGATGCATAAGCCTGTCAAGTTGCAAAGAAAAATGAGTTTCCACCAAAAAAATTAATGTAGGTCACATCTAATCAGGGAGTATCAAGGTTAACTCTGAGAATGTGAGCAATTCATTTCAACATACAAAAACATCAACCAAATGTCACTCTTGAAATGGTTCTTACCTTAACACTTCCAAGCATGCCATTGCAGCTACCTAGCAAAAATCTTGAAAGTAGAGCCATCCAAAAAGTTGTACTTACTCCAAACATTGTATGGAATATTATGCTGCCATCCAAATAAAACATGTGTAAGTGGCGTTCCTTTCACTTAATAAACCATTAGATGTTTTTTTGGGCCTTTAGAAGACCGTGAATTCTCGAACTGTGGGAAATGTTGGAATTGCACCACACCACCTCAACAGTCTCACGTGGTCAGGAAACTGTCACATCAAATAATAATATTTAATTAAAATTTAAATATGCTTTAAAAATATATAGATATAATCATTTTTAGATAACTTTTTATTTTTAATGTTTAAATAATTATTTTTCAATTTTTATTATTATTTAATAATATGACTAGACTATCATAGTTCACAACATGAAGAGCAACCTTGAAATAGTATTTTAGAGGCCCCCCAAAGCATCTAATGCCTAATTTATTTTGGAACATAAAGAATGCCATAATGTTGAATATGGAAGGAGAATACTAAAACAAGGATGCTGCAAGTTCTCAGAAATTCTACAAGTTATAATCATTACTAGTATGAAGGTATAAACAACAAGAAGGTTTAAAACGAACACGGAGATGACGCCAATCACCATGACAGGTACACGTCCGTATTTGTCAGCGGCCATGCCCCATTGAATAGATGTCAAGAACCGCCCAAACATAAACGCGGATCCTTAACAAGCCAAGACGTGCACACAAATTCATTCAATCAACAAATATAAACTCCGAGCTAATCATGCAACTGCTAGGTATACATTCTTCCTTCAAAGCAATTGTCTTCTGCTCCATTGTTTGAAGATAACATAAAACGACCTGTATACATATAAATTGTTGAATTTTGCATGTATATAGATCAACACCATCTTCCAAGAGAATCATTTCTATAGAATTATTTCCTACAAAAGACGCATTCTATTTGTAAGCAAAAACAAGGTACAAAAAAATATCATTTCCACTTGAGGCCAGCTCTGAAACCTGCCCTCCTAGTCTCGGAAACTTCAAACGTTGTAATTCGCTCACCTATGTAACCGACATAAAATCCAATGTCTTCATCTGTTTTCGCAACATTGAAATCTCTTACCTGCAAGAAAAAAACATAATCATGTTTACCACCTCAAATTAGCCAGAGCAATCTTCAAACAGCTCCAACACCGGTAGCTACTAAAACAGGTCTATTTCTTCTGACAAATTCATTTTGAAAAAGAGTTATTGCCAACTAAATGCAAACAAAATTCAAGCTACATAATACAAAGGACTGGATCGAGAGGAGAAATAGCTGACCATAAAATACAGAAACGGGTAGAGGGATGAAATTGGCAAAGCTGCAACACACGCACGGTTGCACTTAAACCTCAATAGGTTACAACATCAATCGTAGCGTCGACTCTTTAGGAGATAACAAAGAGAGTTCAAAATAGTTCATCAACAAAGTTAACGTATAAGCGGCACAAAAACAAGAAATCTTTCCATGATTAGTTATTATCCAACTCTCCAAAAGATTAGCTCACAACACGTGCCCAGAACACTTAGAGGTGTCGCATACTATTCACTAGCGTAAGCGCCGCCATGATTGCCAGCACCTTCCACGGAAACTTAGCATCTGCATCCTGCAAGTAGCTATTCTTACAACCAGGGCAATTTGGATACACTAATGCCGGTCGCTTCGTCTCAAGCAAAGGCTGCTCCACATCCACCGCCATGCTTTCTCCGTCCGCCAGCAGCTACCGTCTCCTCCCAATCCTTTCACAAACTAACAACAAATTCTTGAATGTCTACTTTCTTCTCGACAACGTCGTCCACTGATGAAGAATCAACAAAACCCGAGCACTACGTTGCTAATATCTGGATCCGTGTTTCACATGCACAAACAGCTAGTCCGCTCTCTCAGTCCTTCCAAAATTCAAAACTAGAAAGAATTCCTGCAATCTTTCCTCTCAACCGGGCCTCCTTCTCAACCGTTTCTCAAATTCAAGAAAAAATAAAATAAAAAAACTGGCAGTATTATTCTAAAGAATCCTCAAGCCTGATGCCAAAATCGGTTGTCGAATTGATGCTCTCCGCCTACTACACAAGCCGAGAAGTCAGTGTAGGATGACAATGGGCGATCGAGCTCCTATTTCAATTCCTGCAGGCCGCTTCCCGACCCTCGTGGTCGACTTCCCGTAGGTTGACGGAACGCTGTAGTAAGCTTAAGTACTGTAGTGATTTTCCCATACTTTGGTGAGGGGCACTGGGGCAGGATGAGACGTTTCGACAATTACTGACGAGGAGCGAGAAGTGGCCTTTTCTGTCAAGGACTGAGTTACAAGAAAAACGTGGCGCCTTCAGTTCTATCCTACAGCGTAAGTGCAAAAGCGACTTACTAATAACAATTTATAATTCCTCCCATTGGCTCGATCAGCTCCACGCCTTTCACTCATTTTGGGAAAGTAGAATTTCTTCCAATTTCCAAGTCCCTGACACAGGCGCACAGTCAAATGTAATGAGAGAAAATTCAAGGAATCAAAGTGGGGTGTCCGTTTTGAGGGGATAGGCGCATGTGCAGTCAACTTTCGCCAAATCTCTGCAATCTGACTGCACCGTCCAGCGTTTTTTTGGGTGGATACTATTCGCTTTTTTTTTTTCACCCCTACAAGTACAAAGTGAAAAAAAGATAAAAGGAAAAAAAATTATTCGCCGCTAGATGTGTGACACGAGGCCATCGTTTTCATCCAAGGAAATCACATAGCCATCTGCGACATACGTGAAATGAATAACTTACCTCAGGCCTAATCTCAAGCATGTCACCCCATTCCTCTCCTTGACGGCTTGCTCTTGCCACAGCGTCTCTTTTTTATCAGGTGCTGTCATCAGCAGAGTTGGTGTTGGGGGAGATTGAAGAATTGTTGCGCAGAACTTGTAACGCTTAATCAGATTTAGGGTTCCTCGCTTACTTCTGTGCCCTCCATCCCTTTAAATCCTTGCTTGTGATTTTGAATTTTAAAACCTTAAAAGAAAGGAAAGTTTTGAATTTTAAAAACGAATGGTTCAAACTGAAGTAAATAGAGTAAGTTAGGTGAGAAAATTACTGATGATTTGATACAAGAAGTTTTCTCTTCTTGGTGTGGTCTGTGATCTGTGGCCTCTGTCGTCCTTCGTCCCTGCGGTACTAATTCCCTACCATTTAGCAATTTTATGCGGGGCAGGTTCTCATGATGAAGGTTACTTCCCTTGGACGAGAGTGAAAACGAGTAGTTTTTCTAGGCTGTTTTATGAAAGCCACGGTTGAATGTCACGTGTGAACTAAAGCATTCATCAATTTTGTTAAGTGTCATATATGAACTCGAGGAAATGCATCGGCATGACTTCCGTGAGGACCATTTCCGCAGCCTCTCGTAAGAAGCAAGTTCCTTGCCGTAACACGGAGCCGCTCTTGCGTTATGGTGCCCTCCTTTTTATCCCCCGGGCGGGAAAAAAGAAGTGAGAGTAGGCTCCTGTAGGGTCACGTTTAGCCGTGATTTTTTGAAACTTTTTCAAAGATCATGTGGGATTCAGAGAGTTTGGCGAGTGTAGTTCTCGAATCTGGGCCAGTCAGTACGGAGCCAATCATTTCTGCAGGACTTCGCGAATTCCTCCCGTACAGTTGGCATCTCGGATGATGGCACCCGCGTCGCACTCGTAACCAGGAAACGACCTCCAGCAGATCCCACGTGCAAATGCACTTCAACTAAGTCCCCCTGTTGAAATAACCTCAAAAAGATTGCACTGGGGAGGTTTGCAAGCAAAGATCGAAACACATATAAGAGCTCTGCATCTCAAGCTCAACCGGTGCAATCAACAGCACGCAACGAGCATACGCATTTAATTACCATTACCAGCAGATGAGGAACAAACGCGTTAGCTCATGCATGTACTTGTTGCAAAATTCATTATTGGTTCCGGTTGCGGGATCATAACTCACTAGTTGCAAAATTATAGGTCGCTTCAGCTGAATTTCCAACTGTGGATCAGTGTATGAGCTGCAAATTTAGACAGATTTGTGAGCGAGCGATCGAGTAGCGTCCGGGGAAACAAATGGGGTCTCTAGCTGCAGGGAGCGAGTGGGCGGAATCGCCGCACGTCGTGATGGTCCCGCGGTCCTCATCGGGCCACATCATCCCCTTCCTGCAATTCGCGCGGCGTTTGGCATCCGCGGGCGTCGTCATCACCGTCGTCACCTCCGACAAGCTTCTGCTGGATCTTGAAGCTTCCTTCGTCACGACGGATTTCACTTCGCAAGAAGGCTACATGGGGAATTTCGTTAAAATGGCGGTATTCCGTGTGCCATTTTCAGACCGCCCGGTCTGAAGGTGACATCTAGGATTTTCATAGATTTTAAAAGTCTTTGTCTTCTGTAGATTTCAGACATCTTGGAAGGTATAAATTTCATGCCATGCGGTTTGAATTGTAAAATTGACATCTATGATACTTGAAGATTTCATACATCTAGGAAGAATAAAGATTTAGAAATCTAGAATAGTCGTACATTTTAGACCGCCCAATCCGAACTGTAAAAACTGCCAAAGTTGTGGAATTTTTGCCATTTTAACAAAGTTGCCCATATATGTGATGCATGTTCGATACATTGGCCAAACGTGGTTGGTCCTCAATACTTAAATTTGATGGTAGAATAAGTGTTTATTTCTAAATCATAAAGTATTTATCATCAAGTAATTTGTTTGTAAATCCTCACACAAAAGAATTCCTAAAATCCTTAACCCATGATCTACCAGTTCATCGTAGCAACGTCTTAGATAAACTTTGTTTGCACCCATTCACATTAGGTTTATATCCTCATAGCAACGTTTTAGCCAAACTTCATCGCACCCATTTACATTAGGTTTATGACCGAACTACTCAGTCCATGTCCACGTTGTCTATGTTTCAGTCCGTATGAATCCATGCCTAGACAACTACGTCAACGCCCATAGTGATTAAGTCCACGTCCATATACAAAACATTTTTGCCCATCTAGGTCCACGTGGCGTTCAAGGGTGCACCACAGCGTTTGCGCCTACACTTTCCAAGACCATGTCCCTTTGAGTCCACGCCCATTCACAGATGTTTCCGCCCAAATTCATACGTCCTCGCCCGGACACGGACGTATCTATCCAAACACATACGTCCCCACCCATATGCATATGTGCCAAGACAAAGACGTGAGCGCCCGATCTCAGACATCCCGATTAATAGCATTCACACCAAGCCAAAGACATTTCCGCCCCTTTTAAGTCCACGTCCTAATTCCAATGTAGAATATCCGTCACTCAAAAATGGTAAATCATGATAATTTTATATTTTACTTACCAAAAATTCAGCCCCTAACATGTTTAAAGAGGTCCGACTTGTACAACCATCCGGTCCAAACGGATTGTCCGTTTGGGATGTCTTTTGACCCTCGCCCATCCGATGTGATAATCCTAGTTGAAAATAACTACATCCTATAGTTGGATATAAGTTTTTGGTTGGAAAAGTGTGGTCCTACCTAGCTACCTTAATAGCTCCAATTTTTGTATTTAAGAGAGAAAATCCAACTTACATTTGGTTCCACTCTAGGAGAAAAGTCTTGGCTATCAGTGTCTAAATGTAAGTAGGAAAGAATTCAAAACCAATTTTTCAAACTTCTCAAAAATCAATGGACATCTAAGAATACCTTAAAAATAAATAAATAAATTATATATATATATATATATATATATATATATGTGGGCAATTTTGTTAAAATAGCAAAATTATGCAACTTTGGTAGTTTTTACAATTCACACTGGGTGATTTGAAATGTACAATTGTTCTAGATGCTTGAAATCTATATCATTTCTAGATGTTTGAAATCTACAATTGTCATAGATGGCACTTTCATAGTTTAGAACATGCAATTTGAAATCTATAGAAGTCTTAGATTTCTAAAATCTATACCGGTCCTAGATGGCACTTTTGTGGTTTAGACTAGACGGTCCAAAAATGGCCCATGGAATACGAACACCAATTGAAATAAAAATTATATTTCTACAAAGCTAATAAACTTTTCTATTTGATAAAAAAAATTTGAAAAGTTTCACCAAAAAATTGAGGCTATAGGAACCTATCCAAAATCTACTTTGTCCTCTAAAGGGACAATGGTCCTTTGGAGGTTAAGAAAAATAAATGGAAAACATGATATTCATTCTTCAAAAAATAATCAATGGGATCATGTACTAGATTAAAAGAAAAACTAAATCAATAGTAGTTTTAAGATGGACTTGAAGTATACTAATCCCAATGGTAATAAGTTTTTAACAAAGAAAGTAATCCTTGTGCAAAATTTTCTTTCTGAAATTGGTATAATTGAGTTCAAAAATGGATCTAACACATTATTTTTCCAAGAAAATGTTATAAATGCCTTTAAAATAAGTTGCTCCATAGCTTTCACAACACTAATCCAAATGAAATGAATCAATCTTTATATTACATAATTATATAGATAAAAATATAATCTATAAGAAATAAATTTTAGAAAAATTATTTCAAGTTATTGTGATTTCTTTATTGCTTGTGGTTGACTACTTTGAGCTTTGTGTAGCATAATTATTGCTATTGGAGAATCAATTTTATTAAAAACTATATTTACAAAATAAAATTTCCAAAAACTTATTCCCAAAATTGAGATAATAGGAATTGCACGGAACCTTCAATTGTTACCTAAGGAGACACTTGGGACTTGAGGGGTTATGGGGTTAATCAAAATAGAATGAATAAAAACCTTTTGAACAAACATCAATCCATCAGTAAAATACAAAAGTTTAGTAAATTTTTAAAAATAAATTTACTAAGATGATGACTTTGGAATGGATATTGAAAAAATCTTATTATGGCTTTTGCAATAATTCCCTTTTTGAATGCTTTTGTTTATAGTTGTGAAGAAAATATCTTTAATTTGTGCTTTGTTTGAGTTCATTGTTCTGTTGCTTATTTTTGCAAGAAGGTGATCTATTTTGCCAACCATTTCCTTCAGATTCCCACATTTGTGTCATTGTGTGAGGATCCAATTTCCACCACTAAGGTCTTGAAAGCTTGAAAGGGGTTCCAAAATTTTCAATCTTCAATATGTAGAAAGTAAGGGAGCTCCAAATTCAATGCCTAATTTTATACCATTAAATAAAAATGATAGTAAAAAAATTGAGCAAATATTTTATATGAATCAGAATGGTGTTTTGTTTATTTAGTATGAATTTGATTATGCCATTTGCGAAAGGTTACATCTCTTGGTGCTTATGGTTTTGAGTTTTTTTGCATGATATGTATATTTGAATGTTTTGTACTTTATTTATGTAGTTTCATAATTACCTCTCATAACTTTTATATTGAATTCTAAATATATTCACAAAACAATTTTATATAAGATACATTAAGACATCATATTAAAAGTGTAAAATCATGGGGAAGCCATTGACTTGGGCATGATGGTGGATCATACATGAGGTTGCTTAAAGCTCTTCAAATTATTAATTTGATTAGTAGTAAATAATATTATTAAATCCAATCATTAAACAAAGATTTTTATTAAAAGCCACTATTCATGCCAAGCCTTTTTGTAAATATTCATGAGTTGATGCAATTTTATTCTTGTAGAATTTGTTCTCCTTACATAAATTTTTTATTACACTTTGCATTCCAAACAATGTAGTACTTCACAAGTCATGATGATAATAATTGAATTGCCGAAAGCAATCAATTTGAGAATTAGGTGAAGTGCACATTTTCATATCAAATGACAATGTTGAAATACATGGAATGCCTTTTATGAATCTATTATTGCATTTACTTGACTATTTGATTGATATTATTATGGAAATTTAATCACTTGTCATGCATCTAGAATATAAGACAAACAAATATGTTATCTATTACAAAATCACATGAGCATTACATAATAGAGCAAGACTTCATATATGCAATAATATTAAATTTTAATAATGGCATTAAGTCATTCAATTTGTGTGGCATAACTTTTGCTCCAAGATTATTTTAATCCAACAATTAGCAAGGTGACAACAAATTATTTTTCCAATGACCGATCCATCGTTCAATGGTTAAAAAATTCCAAACACCAAAATTTAAAATAGTTCACTTCATGAATGAGTAATATGTAGAGTAGTGTGGAGAAAGAGGTTGGGATTGCAGGTTTGGAACTGGTCTGGGAAGTCAATGCAAGGTCGGGTGAGAGGTTCAGGCACAGGCTCGGATTTAGCCTCGAGAAGTCGTCACTCCCATTTAGCGGCGCAGGAATTCATATTTCCAATTTGTCATTTTGCAGTTCCAATTCCAGTTTCAGTTCTTCTCTTGTAGCGCTTGTGCAGTTTGCGCATTTTACTTAGTTTGAATCACTAGGTTTTGGGGTTTGTGTTTAGTTAGTCGTGTGTTTGAATCACTAGGTTTTGGGATTTTGGAGTCTTTGTGTTTTCAGTCTCTGTGTTTAGTTAGTTTAGTTTGGTCTGTGTGTTGCGCGAGAAGGCATACAATTGGAAGAAGCTCGGTTGCGCGATCTTCTTTGCGACCCCACGTTGTTCAGTTGCGCGATTGGTGTATACTGTGCGATTGGGAGAAGCTCGGTGGCGATCTTGTCTGCAACTGCGTTTTCTTCTACGACACTGCGATTTTACGGTAGCAGTTGGGTGCTTTCTTTAGCCTAGGCTGTGAGTTCACTTACTTCAATTGTTTATGTCCTATTGGTCATGAAATTTTAGGAATGCTCCTGTATTTAATTTGTTTTGTTTGTTTGCGCTTGTCTGGAAGAACCATGGAGAAAATACTTGCTCGGGGTTTAGGGGTTGATGCAAGAATTCAGTTTGTTGCTAGGGTTCTTTGATTCTATTGCTACGGTTTTGAGGTTTCTTCGACTTCACAAGTTTTTCCTTTTCTAGATTTTCAATTTTATCACTATATTGAGTTTTTGCAATTTGTGGTTTAGTTTTCACTAGTTTTTGTTACTTGTTTCTTGAATTCATGCAATGTTTGTCCAAGTTCAATTGAAATATAACTTCATTTCTAATTTTGTAAGTACTTCTAGTGTGCAGATTTTGCACTGTAGAAGAATTGAGCTGCAATTTCATTTTTTCTAGAAGAAGCACTAGAAGGTAAGAAATTTCCGATTCCAAATTCTTTCAGGCATTCTTTTTTGTTTTTGGTTGTTTACTTCTTGCAATAGGTTTTGATTAAACATGAATGTGTAGTTGGGAATACAATTGTATGCTGCTTTGCTTGGGCTATCAAACCAGAAAGCATCCAAAACAATGAATACATCAGCTAATAAGCTTATAACTTAGGTTTGAACACGATATTCATTATTCCACACAAATATCCCATCTGAAACGATGATGGAGCTAAATATATTTATCTTTGGCTCGAGGATAATTATCCTCAACTTGAAGATAATTATCTTTGGACCAAGGATAAACATGCTAGACCAGAACATAACTGTTGTAAAGTCAAGCACGTTTATCCTCGACCCGAAGATAATTATCTTCCAGTTGAGTATAATCATCCTCTCATAAATTATAAAATTAAAATGAGTCAAAATAGCATAAAAACATTCTAAACACATATCACATAACCAATATTATCCTCGACTCGAGGATAAATATACCTAACTACAGCAATACGTACTAATCATAGGTGATAGTGAACCACAAATAATAATGTAACTATCTTTGGGCCGAGGATAATTATCCTCGGACCGAAGATAAACATCAAACTGACAGACCACCAGAAGGACATAATTCACTAAAACAATTTCATAAATAACAAACATGAAGAGACAAATAAGCTAAAATAATTATTCATATTGTACGCATTGACAAATACAAAGAGGATTATCCTCAGTACAAAGATACTCCCAGTCAATGTAGGTTCTAGGCTCCTAACATAATTCACACTGCAATGGTAAATAGATGTGAAGGTAGATGCTACAATTATCTTCGGATCGAAGATAATCCTACACAAAATTGCTAACATGATCTATCAATCTTCGCAGATATTTCTCAAAATGGCTGAGGTAAAGAACTATGACTACTCAACCACTGCCCCGTTCCTTGAGCCATTCAACAAATGGACGGCGGAGGAGCCCTTCATATCTGACATGCTAGAGCTCTACAGCCAGCTCTGGCAATTCAAGCCCATTGCGGATTTCCGGACCTTCGGAATAAACCGGTCAAAGGACTACGTACTTCTATGCCACAGGGTGAAGGATTCAGGAATATACATGAACTGGAACCTGGACAAGAAGGTCCCCTTCGTAGAGCACCATCAAGATAAATTCATTGTCCTAACACTCCATGCATGTGACCAAACCGGAAAGGAAACAAAGCACACCCACTCCATTATCTTGCATGAAGAAGATGATGTGAGAGCATTCGATCTTGATAACCTCATAAGGGATTTACACGAGGGAAACCACGATACACTGGCGGATGAGTTCCAGAGGAGATTCCATCCCTGGATTCATAAAAATGCCATCTTCATGGCAAGAAGGATTGGGTACATGTTCAACAGATTGAAGGAGTATACTAAAGACCATGTAGACAAACAACCTCGTCACGGCATGGGTCGTGGTCAAGTGAGATGCGAAACAGACGTTGAGACAAGGTCAATTTTGGGGGCCCGTGGCCAAATTGGGAACAGAGGAAGTAGAAGGGGAACAACACGAGCCTAGCTCCCTAAAAGGAAGAATCCGGAAACAGAGATCGTTGAGGCGAGTGGGAAGCGCCGAAAATTTGTGACAGACAGTCAGCCTACAACTGTTGGAAATTCAGGCTCCGCGCTTACAAACGTTCATATAGGGAAGACGAGCGAATATGAACCCATCAAGAAATTTGAAGTAGTAGGTGCATACCAGAAAGATTTCTGGGACAAGTACGCATCCTGCTTCATTTTTGATCCTATGACATTCAAGGTGAACATCTCCAAATGCCATCTTGTCCCTCCAAGATACATCATTTGGAAATTGGAGATGAAGATTGTGGAAGAAATGAAAGAGACCCTTGTCCATCTTGGTCCGTCCAACAAAGGCAACTAGTATGCCTGACTCTGGTTGACGCCAACAGAAGGCTCCTCAAGGAACGTCCTTCAAATTGGGATGACATTTAAGGACATGAATTTCCTTATTATTAATGGCCAACATAGCATCACTGCCTCCAAAATGCTGCAAAGTGGCGGATGTTGCGAGTCTCGGAAGGTGGAGTTGTAGACGTGGGATGCAATGATTGTCTTTACGCTTGACGTGAGGAAGCTGACCGAAATTTCCAAGTGGTACAACTCTTTCAATCACCTCGTTCATAGTTAGCTGACATGGAGGATCTAGATTTTAGCTTGCATGCAGGTGTGGAAGGAACTCAAGCGGCCAACAAATGTTGAAGGAGAAGGATTGGCAAGACGGAACAATGCCATCTTCAATACAACTGTTTACAAGGTATGCAATGCCTGTTTGTTTATCTTCGAGGCAAAGATAATTTGTAGCTAGTATTGATTTGTAATGGTGCATTTCTTCTATTGTGTAATGTATATGTATAACATCGGCAAAGGACATGACTATGTTTATCCTCAGGTCGAGGATAATTTGCTCTGCCTTGTGATCACTTATTGTCTCAGAATTGACGATTATTTCAATGACAATATTGCCCTATAGGAATTTGTAGACATTGTGTTGATACAATATTGTAGCATTAACCCAGACAAAGAAGGCGCTAAGGTGAAACTCGCATCGGACGTCAAGAATGAAATTAGAATCATTACATTGGCAGACGAGACGTACCAATTGTGGGAGGAGTTTCTCTGGAAATACACTGACGAAGAACTAGTTGATCCCGTGACGTGCACTACATATAACAAGTCCATGAAGAACTTCAATCCCAAGAACTTTTCATTGAAGAGAGAGAGTTCTTCAAGCACTTGCCACTTGGGGCATTACACGGACAAGGACCTCAAAGAATATGTCCTCCATCTGCTTGGAAGAACTGAATGACGCACCCGTGATTACCCGAAAGTCTCCGTGGGTGTTGCAAGGATCTTGTGCGTGGACAACTATAAGGCCGAGCACTGAATGGAACGTAGGAAGCGCAAGAAAATAGTCATAGAGGAGTTTATGGCCCTCGACAAGTCCTTGAAGTTCAAGGACTCACAGAGGGAAGTGATCAATGAGGTCTGGAGGAAATGGAAGCGCACGAACAAGTTCACTTCCGCTTCATGGAATTTTCTCCTCACTATCCCACCCAATTCTTTTTTTGTGAAGCGTCTAACGAACGAAGCAAAAAAGAAGATTGCCGTAGATTATAAGGACCACTCGAAACTATCTGTGGTCTATCCCATCTTCAAGAGTTTCTTGAAGATGAAGAAGAAATCGTGGAGACGGAAGGCAATGTGTACATCCGGGGTCACCAGTGCTATCCGTAGGCTTTTGTGATGAGCCACCACTGGCCCTACACCAAATCACCAATAGAGAACTACGGCTTGCTGTCATTGACTTTTGAGTCCTACCTAGATCGAAAGCTGGATCCAATGATGGTCCTCTGTGTTCTCCACTACTTAATTATTTGGCTGCTCATTTGAAGCCCATAATTACTACACCAGACACTTGTTTATGGATTGTGGGAAGTCAATACAACTTAGAGGCGTCCAAAAAATTTGCAGCTTCACAGTTGAAGGACTACGAGATCAAGGTGTCCACATACTAGCCTAACAAAGCTGAGAGGTTATACAATACCACGACACGAGCCACGCTTTCCGTGGTGAAGCTTGTATTCATGTTAAAGAAAGGGATCGACGGTGAGCCCAAAAATCTAGATGCTGTGAAGAGGGTTTATTCCACGGACAAAATCCCTTACTACAAAGAATTATAGAAAATACAGAGGCCAATTCTTTTGGATCAAAAAATGTTGAATTGCATCCATTTTTGCCTTCATGATGGGTGGCTAGGGTGCACATCGACACAACTGCCAAGAAGGACTTGCAAAGGATTTTGATTTTTGGAAGTACATGATTCATGCTATGAAAAGGTAGCCATGCATGTAGATTTTTTGTTGAACAATTTTACAAGGCTTGAAATTTAGAACTTGGACAATGATACTTAAAACAATTTTTATGTCTAAACTAATATTTTAGAGTCTTTGCAACTATAAGTTAGCCACCTAGGCAACTTACAAATGTCCATTTCATGAGAAGAACATTGTATTCAAATAGCAATATGGAATAAGGTCACATTGGTCTATTGCAAATATATGCTAGAATCTAGCAATATAAGGCTTGGTTTTTTATTTCCCTAAGTTTTGGACCCATGTGAGTTACATGATATGTCCATGACCTTGTATACATGTATTCTAAGTTGTACTTAGATTTGTGCCAACATCCCCAAGTTTGTTGGCAAAACTATTTAAAGCCAACCTAAAATAAACAAAGCAAAGTGTATCACAAAAAATCCAATTTATTACTTGAAGGTTGGATATAAGAAGTTTTCACAAAATGAATCTAAAGCCAACTTACTCACTAATGTCTTTAATAAATCACTAAGAACAAGAATTAGATAAACTAGAAACTTGTTAGATGCTCCAAATTAAGTTTCTACAACCATAGGTGATAAGGCCAATTTTCATCATGGCTACAGGTTTGTCCTAACTTCTAGGGTCAATGCTAGTCAAAATAGTCTCACGTGTGGTGAAGATCAAGGTGGAGGTAGCCAAAGTTGTCTAGTGGAGTTTTTTTCTATGAGGTGTTGTAAAATGTTGGCAATGTGACATATACCTCCTTTGTATAATGCCTACAAACCAAGGGACCCTTGAGCATTCAGTATATGTCCTCATGCTCTTCCTTCAATACCTCTATGGAGACCACCAAACCTTATTTGGGAATGGAATTTCAGTTCCTGTAAAAAAATTTACTTCATTTGGAACGTTTGAGTTCAGAAGTTCAATAAGTATACGTTTGGTCCTAAAAAAGAGTGTGCATTGTATAATTTGCTCAAATGTTTTACACTCTTTGGCTTGTTGATAATACTCTAGATTGTCATAATACAAGGTGTATAGGATGGACGCTACCCTCTCTTGATTCAGTGGAGACTCAGACGCCATGATTTCCAACCCTATAGATGCAAGTGTTTCATTTTTGCTATTATGCTTGGAAGACCTCCATCGATTCTTAGAGTTTAGTAACTTGTTTTGTAGTGCCAAGGCTTCCTCTAACATTGTCAACATTGAACATTATACAACCAAATGTAAATAAGTTGCTACATTCACAATAAAAGTCCTCAATATAAATTACTGATTGCACTAGCCTTTATAATTGTAGGAAGTTGGACTAACAACTAAGATCATAGCATTTCCAAAAATCCTTCAAATATATACAATTCTATAAATCAATGAATTGTACAAAACCAATGGCTACAATTGCACTATCATACAATCAACATGGAGATGCTAAGAGACTATTGTAAAGGAGGCAAACATACGCCTCAAAATTTCTATGTGACGACCCTCCTAAAGCTCCTACTTTGTGAGCTTTGGTCTTCAATTTTTGTACATTCTCTCGCACAACGTTGATTCCTAGGTCGTACATCAAGCTTTTGGCCTTCTTCTCAATCTCTTCTTTGCTCACAAATCGCAAAGGCATCACATCCTCGCTCTCTAGCTTTTCTTGTGTGTATGTTCTTCCCGTCAACTCAAGCGCCACTTTCACTGTGTCCACCAAGAATCTGTACAATATTGACACTTGCATTGACAACCTCAACTAGTTACTAGAGACCATTTTTTGAGAGGTGGCAACCAAGCATTGGATTTCAATACAAATGAACCTCTCTATATATGTAACAAATAGTATACATCTAATACATACAACATTATAACATGTAACAAATAGTGTATATTCAACTTTTTGGCTCTTTTCGCAAAGTACATATTTACAAAGGATGTTGTGAAGAGTTAGTAATGTTTAACATCTAACATTTCTCTTTGAGGATCTAAAAAGCCTGGGTGAAATTTTGTATCATAAATGAAATTTAATGCTTAAATAAGGTATGTTATCACTTGGTGTTAAAGGTGTTGTTATTGAGGGTCTTAGGAATGAATTTACACCTCCTTTTGAGCAACATTCACATTCCAAACAACACCTCTAACACCAAGTGATAACATACCTTTATTGAGACATCACGTACAGAGGTCCGACTGCAGCATCATTGTATTGTTATCTCATGGTCACCTCCACTTTTTTATGGGCTTATTCGGCACAACCTCGTTTGTAGTTAAAAAGAAGAGGAAAGTTCAAAATCAAGACCCGATTGCCCCTATTTCCAGTGAGCTCATTCACAGTCCCCGAGGATTCTCGACCTTGAACAAGGATGTAATTAATCTGAAATACTTAGGGACCGTGTGGACTTTGGAGTTCTATTCCAAACTGAAGTTATAAAATATCATTCTGAATTCCATTGCTGCGCAGTTATGGATGCACAGTTATGGAATTCGGTCAATGGACGTTCTCGATTTCTCTGGTGCGAGTGTCAAGATCGACAGGAATTGAACAAACCTGCGATTCAGATGCTGCTCGGCGAAAATCGGCCACGCGAGCATCGGCACACCAGCGCAGACAGAGTCCAGCGTAGAATTCCACCCGCAGTGGCTCAAAAACCCACCCACCGACGGATGCTTGAGGATCCGTACTTGCGGCGCCCACTGGGAGTAGCAAAGACCGCGCTCCCGCACGCGCTCCTCAAATCCCGAAGGAAGAAACTCCTTGACGGACGCCGTCTTGGACGCCGCAGAGAATCCAGGCGCGTTCGGCGGTCGCACAATCCACAAAAACGACACCCCACTCGCCTCTAATCCCAGCGCCAGCTCCCGCAACTGGACTGCCGAATGCGTCGCATTGCTTCCAAACGAAACGTACAAAACTGAATTCGAAGCTCGCGTGTCTAGCCAGCTGAGACATGGGTCGGGATGTGTCTCCTCCGGCGACGCGTTGTCATCGTTGTAATAAGACTCTGGCAGCAACGGCCCAATGTCGAGAACACACTTCGCCTGCACATCTGGGGATCCCAGGACGTCGTTCCGCAAGGCGTCCAGCACGGGCTTCTCGAGATCGTAGAAAGTGTTGACCAGGATCACGTCGGCTTCTCGGCTTCCGTCGTAACGGCGCTGCACCCAGTCGTACGTGGACGCGTTCAGAAACGCCATGGGGAGATCCAACGCTATCGTTGGAGGGAGACCGGGAATGTCATCGAAAATTCGCTCTCTCGTTTCGTGAGTGATGGGAACCAATCCTTTTTGGAAGAGTCGCTGCGAATGCAATGCGCAGGAGACCGCCGAGGCTGGGTGGACGTACAGCACATGCTTCGCAATCTGCAACCTGTCCGCCACGTCTTGCGACCAACACTCATACATGTCATGTAAAATACACACCGGTGGAGTCGCGGGGTGCACCCCCCGAAGGGAGTGCGACGCCGGCGAGGTGAGATCCGTGATGGTCGATTCCAAGAGATCAATCACGCGACGCTCCTCCGAAGGAACATCTCGCATTTGATCCAGCCATTCCCTGTGGGAAAGCTTGAGCGAAGTCTTGTCACGCAAACTGACGATGCGGAGAGGGTAGCCTTCTTGCGAAGTGAAATCCGTCGTCCCGAAGGAAGCTTCAAGATCCAGCAGGAGCTTGTCGGAGGTGACGACGGTGATGACGACGCCCGCGGATGCCAAACGCCGCGCGAATTGCATGAAGGGGATGATGTGGCCCGATGAGGACCGCGGGACCATCACGACGTGCGGCGATTCCGCCCACTCGCTCCCTGCAGCTAGAGACCCCATTTGTTTCCCCGGACGCTACTCGATCGCTCGCTCACAAATCTGTCTAAATTTGCAGCTCATACACTGATCCACAGTTGGAAATTCAGCTGAAGCGACCTATAATTCTGCAACTAGTGAGTTATGATCCCGCAACCGGAACCAATAATGAATTTTGCAACAAGTACATGCATGAGCTAACGCGTTTGTTCCTCATCTGCTGGTAACGGTAATTAAATGCGTATGCTCGTTGCGTGCTGTTGATTGCACCGGTTGAGCTTGAGATGCAGAGCTCTTATATGTGTTTCGATCTTTGCTTGCAAACCTCCCCAGTGCAATCTTTTTGAGGTTATTTCAACAGGGGGACTTAGTTGAAGTGCATTTGCACGTGGGATCTGCTGGAGGTCGTTTCCTGGTTACGAGTGCGACGCGGGTGCCATCATCCGAGATGCCAACTGTACGGGAGGAATTCGCGAAGTCCTGCAGAAATGATTGGCTCCGTACTGACTGGCCCAGATTCGAGAACTACACTCGCCAAACTCTCTGAATCCCACATGATCTTTGAAAAAGTTTCAAAAAATCACGGCTAAACGTGACCCTACAGGAGCCTACTCTCACTTCTTTTTTCCCGCCCGGGGGATAAAAAGGAGGGCACCATAACGCAAGAGCGGCTCCGTGTTACGGCAAGGAACTTGCTTCTTACGAGAGGCTGCGGAAATGGTCCTCACGGAAGTCATGCCGATGCATTTCCTCGAGTTCATATTTGACTCATGACAAAATTGGTGAATGCTTTAGTTCACATGTGACATTCAACCGTGGCTTTTCATGAAACAGCCTGGAAAAACTACCCGTTATCCCTCTCGTCCAAGGGAAGTTTATCCTACATGAAGGTCAGATTCGGCATAAACAAAATCATTTTTTTGGGAAAAAAGTGCCGCGTGTCATCTTGTGAATGTCATCTTGTGAATGATGTGAAGTGAAGTGTCATCTTGCATGTCATTAAGAATATGACATGAAAATTCGATTTTGGAACCGAAGGACAGAAACAGACCTTCACGTACGGTACCCTTCATCGTGAAATTCTGCCGCAAAGGCCATATTCATTAAAACACTACAAGAGAAAGGGGTGTTTTAAGTAGTGTCCTAGACATCACGTCTTTTAAGTAAGTTTTTAAGTAAAATTTTACTAAAAAGACAATCTTTTTAATAAAATTTTACTTAAAAACCTACTTAAAAGACGTTACTTAAAAGACGTGATGTATAGGACACTACTTAAAACACCCCTTTCTCTTGTAGTGAAATGACACGAACTAGTTGGTATGAGAACCTAAGTCCCCTCTTTTCAAAGCTAAGTTATTGGAGATTTGGAGGCAAAGATAAATATGGACAGCCTGTCAGCCTTACCAACAATTAATCAAGAGATTGCTATTTTAAAATGGTTATAAAGATAAATTTTTGTTACATTTTGTTAAAGCTTAGAGCAATCACAAACTCAAACAATGCGAAATGGAATTCCACATGGGTGGTCAAAAAGTATGTGACATTTATAACAACTGAAGTAGTCAATTTACGTTGAAGAACATGAATCTACTTGAGATCCCATCTAGTCATCTACATATGAACTAATTTATCCCGCTTATATATATACCGTAATGCCTAGGAAACGAAATCATTCCTGTAATTCTAATGATTCAATGTAGTAGTGTAAAAATATGAAGGCCATGTGCACATGAAGCATTTGCTTTTGCTAAAAAATATATGTGAATGAATATTCTATTAATAGTAATGGATCCTATACGAAATTAATTGCATTCCAAAAGGGAACTAATCTACTAACCATCATTCTTGGTGGAAGAATAGCTTTTTGCTGCTTCATTGGTTGCTTCTACTACTTTCAACTTGCTCAACCCTCTAAGGATATCCTCGCGTCAAGAAGGCCTTGGTCGTTCACTCGCAGAAAGGACACGGCCAAACATGCCCATCTGCATTAGTTCCTTCACTTATTTTCATTGCTTGCATTTGCTTTCGGCTATGCCATCATTAAAAAGACATCTGGACCTTCGATGAGGCGGCCTTGGAAACGGTCTATAGGTAGTACTACTTATGTACGGATCAGCAATTGTTGTTGATCATGTGTAATTTGACCCTCAAAGTTTCAAAGAGCTGTTCGGTGGGATACAAGTACTCCAGAAGGCGAAGATCTGCCTCCTATGGATTTGGAGGGAATGGAGCCAATAATCTTTGCAATGCGCGGAACTTGACATGTACTGCATGCACCCAATGGGACCTTCCTCTTGCAACCTCCTCCTACGGAATCTGTATTGTAATCATCGCCCTGTAGAGGGTGATATGTAACCGCTACACGTGATTTCAGTCCATCCTCAAGGCGAGGATCCATTGCCTCATTGCCTGGTGTTCTTCATCTACATATAGTTTCATATGCAGGGTGTTTGAAGTTCGTAGCATTGGCGATTGCGAGTGCAATCGACTAGAAGTAAAGTCACTCTTCTTAAGAGATGAAGGCAAGCAAATCGAGGTCCTCATTGATCCTCTACTCGATGGGCTATCGACTATGCCTTCTTCCACATTCCCCTTTGAGAAGTCAATGGCTACGGAAGCCGCTTCAGCTGCAAAGTCCAGAAGAGAAGGCCTAGGATAAGAGAACAACAAGAAGCTCCCTCCGGCGGACGTGATCAGATTTCCTAGACATGGATGCATCTGATCCAAACAACAAGCTCCTAGTGTTGAGCGGTTGTCTTTGCTGCAATAGGTGCATTACGGACCCTCCGACCTGAAGAAAATGGAGAGTATATAATCCTAACACAATTTATCCTCGGTCCAAAGATAACAAACTATTTGCACAATTAATATCTTTAATTCATTGATAAAACAAAGCCTCCACAATTACTCTCCAACCAAAGAGAACAAAATCTCAAAGATCACAATTTATCCTTGACCCAAAGATAACTCAACATAGAAAAAACATGGAATTAAAATCAAATCAAACTTCAAAATTTTACTAATACACATGAATGAAATTTACATAAAAATTTGTATTCATAATATGTACAACACTTTCTACGATTGACCAATACACGGAGAAGTCTACTTCTTCCTATGTCTCTTTGGCTCAATCACTAGTCTCATCCCTGGCAAGACAAAACGAGATCCAAAATTATTGACGGACTCTTTTATGCCGCCTAACACTCCATCCACAAGATGGGACTCAGAAGACAAGGAGGGCACGCCAATGTGGTTTACATCAACGAACTTGCGCAAGCAACCAAGTGGACATTCTTCATGAAGTCGCCTCAACTACGGACCCAAACTATCCAACAATACTTTGTCTCCACGCATCTCATCATTCAAACTCTCAATGAATATCGCATTCCCGTTTTCATTGAGGATGCTCTTTTGTGGAGAGTCGTCAGTGAGAAGAGTATTGTCCTTGCTAAAGGACGTTGGATCATCAGGATCTAGAAACAATTTCTCTTCAAGCACTTTGAGAAGCAGGCTCTTCCAAGGGCTCCCAACCTGTTTAAGGTATTTTTGCTTGGAGACTTCTATCATCCTACACTTGTCTTGGCCTAGGATATCAAATGGCTCCTTGCTATTTTAGAACAAAAAAAACAGCGACAGGTTCCACAATCTTCTTCCACATGGAGCTCTAGACTATAGTGCGATTTGAGATCCTAGAAAGCTCGTCTAAGAATTTCCTCAAGTTGGGACAAAGAAAGACAGCCTTCGGCTCATTGATAGTGGAGATTCGGTCGGAGAATATATTACCGTGCACTGTGTGATGCCATTGTTTCAAAGATGGCCTTTGAAACAAGCACTCACACAATATTCCATTCAAATCAAATATGATGTTCAACTACTTCTGCCGTGGTTGAAGAACTAGCATGGATTCACTCCACAGCACACTCTCTTTGCATCCCCTTGCTACTTTCTAATCAAACAAAACAAATGTAGTTACTTGTTGAAATGCGAAATCAGGTGACTCATAAAATAACGAATAGTACTTAACTCCACTAAGCGACTGTAGAATCCCTCCACTAAGAGGTAGTTTGAGTAGCAACAGTCGAAGCAAACTTTTATTTTTTTTGCGCTGAGTACAAACATGGTCAAAATGAATCCATTAGACTTAAAATTCACCAAAAAATAGTACCCCATTGTCGAGTAGAGAGGCCTTGCCTTGGGAAAGCGCCGGGCTTCTAGCTGCAAGTAGACTTGGCTGAAAAATAAAGGGGCCCGTGATTCAACAAAAATGTGTGTGCATGCTCATAAAATCTTCATAATGCACCATAAACTCCCAATATAATATCACATGCTTATAGAAAATAGTTGGAGTTGCTCATAAACCGAATAGTTCTTTTCTAGGGAGATCTCGTCACTAAAATGAATGCCACAACCTCTTCAAAATTCCAAATTGAGAATGAAACATTTCTCTGAAAAGCTAACAACAATATCTACAAATCCTCCAAAATTCAACTTAAATTACCATACTGTCCGATTTTTATAGTCGGTCAAAATTTTCTCTCTTCAACTCCAAGGCAGCTCACTACTACTCTTCTCCCAAGACCATAACTCTCACATATGAACTCCAAACTGATTGTGTGATGTCTCTATAGAAAGATAACACAATAATCTACACATATAATAAGTTTCAGTTCAAAATAAGATACTGTCCGACTTTTATAGTTGGTCAAAGTTTACTCTCTCCATTTCGAAGGCAGCTCATCATTGCTCTTCTCCCAAGACCATAACTCTCACATAAAAACTCCAAACTGATTGTGTGATGTCCCTATAGAAAGATAACATGCTAATTTACACACCTCCCAAAATTCAACACAAAATAAGATACTGTCCAACTTTTACAGCCGTTCAAAGTTCTCTTTCTTCAAATCAAAG
This sequence comes from Antitrichia curtipendula, assembly GCA_951230915.1. Classification (NCBI taxonomy): domain Eukaryota; kingdom Viridiplantae; phylum Streptophyta; class Bryopsida; order Hypnales; family Leucodontaceae; genus Antitrichia; species Antitrichia curtipendula. The sequence continues at coordinate 1,034,340 of OX579633.1, read as the reverse complement.
GCAGCCTCTCACTACTTCGCCTCTAACCCTATAACTTTTGCATGATACCTCCAAATTAAGTTAATGATATCTCTTTAGAAATCTAACATCTAGATACACACTCCCATAAAATCTCAAAGCAAAAAAACTTCTCACCCAAAAGTTATGAGCCCTCAAAAATTCTGTCCTCTCGCTTCATGGCAATTATCCCTCTTTCACTCCATCATGCATAACTTTCACACAAAAACTCCAAATTGAGAGAGTGATAGGTTTTTGGAAACCTCAAAACAAGATAAACAAACTCACAAAATTTCATTACCAAAACGTCTCTATACAAAACGCTATCTCTCTCCAAAGTTTTGGTTCCCTTAAGCAAAACTAAGAGGAGGAAGAAGAAGGCCCTCCACCTTATCTTCCACCTCACCCCCCATCCCCTCCACCTAAGCAAATTGTCACATGCCACTAAAAGCCACATAGACCACAATTGGTCCATTGACCACCCCTTTTTCCCTATAACTCTATCCTTATCTCCTACGTGGTGACTACATGGCCTTCAAATCTCTTTTAAAATCCAAAAGAAAGATAAAACAATCTTTATCTTTTCATTTAACAACCTTTAAAATCTACAAACAAAGTTTAAAATGCTTTCAACTAAAGAAATTAAAGAACTAATGTCTAATGGTTGTCTAATAGAGGTAAAAAAGGTAGAATCTTTTCCATGTGGATCTTTAGACTCTCCAAAAAAAACTCTAATTTGATAACATTTAGTTATTTTTACATAGTGTATGTATACGCGATGCGACACCATATATTAATTTCTTAAGAAATTAAGATACATCCGGTCTACCGGTTTTGATGAGTTACTATCCAATTTGATTAAAGTATTCACTACACTTTGCTTGAGTATCCACACTATTTTACAAGACGAAGTCACAGAGTGTAATTTGTCAACGCCAAAAAATCAGAGCCTACCCATTTCTTCTTGTCAATCAGAATAAATTGGCATAAGAGATCCCTCATAAGAAATCCACAACACGAACATCCATTATATCCCAATGGACAAACTCATGAATAATCGTAAGGGTCTGAAGATGTTGGAGACTGTGCCTGACCGAAATCCATGTTGGACATGTCTTCGTCCATATAACCCCGTAGTCCACACTCTCCTCTTCGTCAAGCAAATTCTCAAATTCAACCACCATTTTGTAGACAGGAGAGGCAATCGCAAGGGGTATCGATTCCACGGCAATCTCACCTTCCTCTTGCATCTCTAGCACTGACTCCCCTTGGAATCCGATATCAACAAGTCGACTTAAGTTATCCTCGCATCGAAGATAAGCTATTTGAGCTTCGGGTCCTGCTGGTACAGTTGCAGAGGACGAGATCTCGTCAAATCTCTGTTCCACTCTTCGAACATCGGGTAGTGCCGGCTCAGCAGGCGTTGGTATAGTACTGTCCTCATCCAAATTAGGATGAAAGACAGCATTATCTTCGACTCGAAGATCCTCCGAGGTATTGGCCGAGGTTGTTCGCTGAATACGGACATGAAGTGAAGCAGCATTATCTTTGCTTTGAGGATAAGGCTGGGTATTGACGGAAGTTGACTTTTGAATGGAGACTTGTGGGGATGCAGACTCTCCAGAATTAATTTGTTGAAGAGATCGAGAGATAGACGGATCCTACGTCATTGTTTTGAGAGAGACATTCTCTTTCTAGAGTTTTTCAAGTTCCGCCTTCAGCAATTCCTTCTCCAACTATTCCGTTGCCCATTTGGCTTCTTCTTCTGTTTGCTTTAGGGCCTTCCTCACTGCCCATTCCTTCAAGAAGTCCCTATTCTCTTGCTTCACCAGAAGTAGAATCACTACAAGAAAGGGGGTACATATGTGACTGCAATATATGACTTCAAAATGACTGATACTAGTCATATCAGACAGTATCGACTGTAGAATGACTTTGTGGCTTGGCAGTCATTGTGGACAAGTTGTTTATAAATGACTGGCTATTTTATTATCACCAACGAGTTTAACTGGGGATGTTCACATGGATGAAGGTTCAGGATACATCCAAGTGGTAAAGATGGTTCAGGAGAAAGAAATGATTGTGCAACTGACACGTGGAGAGTGCAATTCTAAGGTATCCTACATGGACATCCACGTGTCTAGTCATGGCAAAGTCATGTCGTAGTCATGTGAGACCCCATAACATTTGACGTGGACAGCCACGTGGCCAGTCACAGCATAGTCATATTATAGTCATGTGAGACCCCATAACATTTGACGTGGACAGACACGTGGCCAGTCATGGCAAAGTCACGCAGTAGTCATGTAAGACCCCAGAACATTTGACGTGGACAACCACGTGGCCAGTCACGGCACAGTCATATTATAGTCATGTGAGACTCCAGAACATTTGACGTGGACAGCCACGTGGCTAATCATTTCAGAGTCACAAATGAGTTGTGACGGATTTATTCCGATGATGCGGGGTTCAGTGACACATGGCAAGACATGATGCAGTTATATAGCAGTCACAGGAATTTAGGTCTACGGTGACTCTACAAAGACTCCGGGAGTTATTTCCAAGTCATGCTTGCAGTTGCATTTTTTGGGGCGACAACGATGGCGGACAAAGGCGTGCAAGAACATGTCTCTCATTGGTCATCGAGCAGTCCGTTTGCATTTACAGTACAGTCATACAATTATAGGGAGTTGCATAGTAGAGCAAAAGTAGTCAGCGGGTAGTTGTGTTGTTGTTTCAACAAGCACGACGACGAGGAGGAAACCAATATGATTTTGATCAAAGCCAGGGTTGTAGGATTTAGTAACCTTGCAACATATAGTAATACTCCAACTGAAGCGGTCATGTGTACTCAAGCAAGACCAAGTTCAACTGAAGCATGTGCAACTTATAGTGAAGACCACAGCGATAATCAGAATTGAAAATGGAGAAATGAAATTCTGCATTTACAGAAGGAATAGCGGCTACCAGTCTCCAAGGACCCGGACACACAAAGGTTTGTAGTTCTGAGGCTTTTCAAACGCCGTCACTATGTACCACCTACTCATGAAATTCAGGATTTGCACATGACAGGAAAAGCGTAATAAACATCTCCAAAAAAAGGGTTGGAAGTCCAAGGACAATAATTTATGTCATTCAAGCAATGGCTGAACTTTTTACCACGGAGATCGAACCAACAGTTGGTAGTGAGATCAAACAGCATGCTTCATATACTTCGCAGACCAAAGTACTGGGGCTCCCTTTGCATGTTGGATTTCCGTCTGCTCCGCTTGCTCATTGGGGTACATCAGCGCCACCTTAGACTCTAAAACGTCACGTACATCCACTTTGAACCATGACGCAGGTATCTCACGAAAGTGGAACTTTGCCTCCCCTGCAATCCCGCTAATCGTGCCTGTAGCCACTTTTTGCCTTTGGGCTCGCGGGTTGATGAAGAATACTTTGTCGCCCATTTTGAATTCCTGCATACAATAAAGACAAGGCATTGAAGTCAGAGGGTTGCAAGGTGACATGATTCTTCCAACACCAGGTTCATGGTACCTTTGCCCAGCACTTGCACATGACATTCAAATGACTGGACCGCGACGTCTAGGGCACGACAACTCTAGCATGACTACCGCCTGCTTGAATGACTACAAGCACATAATTTCAAAGACGCAAACCACGACTTTAGAAAATTCCAGGGTTGTCCCCGTCACGTCCTGTCAGTCCGTCAGGATGTCCGGACGGACGTCAGGATTCAACCCCGGCGTCCGTCAGGATCCAGAATTTTTTTTTATTTTTTTTATTTTTTATTTTTATTTTTATTTTTTTGTGGACAGTCTGTCCGTCCTGTGGACAGCTGGTCCGTCCCTGTGGACAGCCGGCCATCCAGGTCGACGGACAAGCCGTCCTTGAAAAAAAAAAAAAAAAAAAAAGAATTTTGATCTTGACGCAACTCTGACGCATCGGGACTGACGCCGACGGACATCCGGACGTGAAAACCCCACGTCACGTCCGGATAGACAACCCTGGAAAATTCCGTTCCGATACTCATTGAAGGATCACTTGTATCTCATATACGCCAAAAATTTCTGCTACATTGTTGCAAGGGCTACTACTACAGTTGGCCATGTACAAGCGGATTAACCGACCACCACAACTTATTCAACAGCACTGAAATACAAAAGCAACTCCAGTGCATCTGAAATTGTCTATTCACAAATTAGTGATTGGAAGAAGCACAATTGAAACTCTAACTACCTCACAACTTCATTTGACAAATGGGCTGAACCATACAACAACGAAGTTATAGAACAAGACCGTCAATGTAGCGGTTTACTAACACCTTCACGAACCTCTTCCATGACAGATCAAATATACAATCCATCCGAACTATCTTAAAGGCGTGGCCCTTTAACTACTACCGAATTGCCCATGACTACAAGACGACTTCCAGACAGTGGCGGTCATTCATGTGACTTAGGGGCGACTATGTCGCAATGATTGCATGACTGAGAAGTTAGAAGCAGGATGGCAAGACATAAAAATCATAAGGGTTTAAAAAAAAAACTTCTTCACACGAAGTTCACGCTTCTTCTCCACGGCCGATGTTGCCTTGCTGCGCGTTTCCCGTTTTTGTGGTTTTCCCTACACACACATAATTAGATTGTTAGAGTTGCTAGTAAACTTACGGTGAGGGGACGCTCTCTTCGCGCAACCTCAAGGTTTGCGAGTCCCCTCACCTGAAACACTGTCCAGAAATGCATAGGGTGAGCGACTTCTGCGTTTTCGAAGCATTTCAACCATTGATTCGGTCACAACTTGTGGGTACTCTGCACAAAATGAAGTGATGTCTGGACATTTCCATAGCGCCTCCAAAACTGGCCACAAGTAACACTTTAGGTAGTCTTTGTCGTCAGTCAAGGATAGAAGCCACTTCACATAGAACGGCACTATTGTTAGAACATTGGCATCTGGGTTGCAAGCTATCCGATAACTCTTACTATCTACAATTATAGTATTTGCAGCGCTAAAAGCAGGTCACTTTGCATACACTGTAGACAGGTTTTTCTCCCCCCCTACTTCTCTTGCATCTGTAAGCTCATGGATTTCATCTGATTTAGATGACCATGAAAACAGAGGTGTAGGATTCAGACACCCCTTCAGCCCAGTAAGTATGGTAGGGACAACATCCTCTATGTAGGAAGCGCTGCTGCTGCCCCAAAAACCTACACGGAAGTGAATGAAGCATCTGGCTAAAAAGGGTTTCAGCCAGGGTCGGAATACTATCCTTCTAACCTATGTTTTCACGGTTGGTTGTATTTTCCTTATTGGATTCTTGGCAGTAAGCAGACTGCAATCCACGAGGGTACCATGCACATTAAAAATAACAAGCTTCACCCTCCCGTCAATACTTGCACCTCTGAACTTGTTCACTACGTCCCTCAGATACTTCACAGGCCCGAACCCATGCAACCTAGAATTAGTGACGTCGGTGGAGGCAATCACTACCTTTGCGGGAGACTTCGCAGGCCTCCGTGCCTTTCTTTGACAGGGCTCGCCGGAAATTCCGGCTACAGCTGGGGACTTCACAAGTTCTTCCACCGGTTCATTTGTGGAAGTCATCGCCATCGGCTCGGCACCCTGCTCTGCAGTTCCGGATTCGTCACCACCCTTCTTCTCGTGACTATCTTCAAGGCTTGGACTACCCGATTTAGGCGCAGTGCCATTTGCCGGTGAGTCTCCTTGGACTTCATCCAAGCCTCTCTGTAATGTTGGTGGGCTGGCCGGGGCGACTGCTGCGACGACCGAGCATGTAGTCATTGGCCCCTCCAAGATAATTGCAGGGGCTAACATCTCGTCGGCTAGGTCGGGGGAGTTGGGCCCCCTTCCCGCTACCTTCCACTCTTGCGAGACCAGCCCGGGTAGTGGGGCTACAACATTGTGGACATCAAGGTCGGATTCTGATGAGATGGTGATGTCTACAGCTAGTGCCAACTGAGTGGCTTCACGGCATGAGACAGCCTGTGACATTGCCTCCGACTTTTTCAAGGGCGTTGTCAAAGTCTTCTGCATCACAGTCTTCATCTCCGCCACTTTCTTCTTTGAGTTTGGAAGGGTCCCAGGCGCTTCTCCCTTTGGTAACCCTGTGGACTCCTCATTTTCCAAAGCAGAGTGTGCAATGGATGGACTTCCACTGTCGCAATGCTTTGATGTCTCCGTGTACTTCTAGAACATGCGCCGTAGATTTTCAACAACGTCTGACGTCGCACTCGATGTTGCCATGACTTGAGTGAACTTGTGGTCGACATCTTTCTTCCAGTTGTCCAACTGCGACCAACGAGTCATATCACCCGCAGGCACCACCTGTAGGAAGTAGTACAATGCACATGAAAACTTAAGTCAAGCATGTCAGAGGTCAAAATATTTTTAAAGATGCAAAACTCTATGAACACGGTGGACATGGCTAGCCACGAAGGCACGAACTGAATTGCCAATGCTAGTCCCCTCATGGGACATCGGGATAAGCGCTCACATTTGCAATGGAATCATAGGTTTTCAACCTCCTGCACCCCCTCCTCCCACCTCCAGTACAAGGGGATCACGGAATAGCACATTCGACCACTCGTGCAGCTTTCAGATGGAAATGACTCTATGCTGAATGCAAATACAAATAGAACGGGCAGAACACTTTGTAACAACCAGCAAGCTGGCATCATAGGAGTTGCGGTGAAGTCACTCTAATGTCAAACCCCAGTCATGGCAAAGTCGCGAGGAAGTCACACTAATGTCAAGTCCCAATCATGGAAAAATCGCGAGGAAGTCACTCTAATGTCAAACACCAGTCATGGTAAAGCCGCGATGAAATGAAGTCATGACTTACATGTGACTCTGATACTTCTAGCAAACTAACATCCCAAACTTGTTTCATGAGTCATACATGGAAGGACTGCCTATGCATTGCACAGAGGCAAATCACTTTCTTCTCTAGAAAGAAGTGACAAAATTCATATAATACTATACTATACGAAGTCTTTTAGAGACTCACCGTCGTCCCCTCGGCATCTCCTCTAATAACCCGCATGCCATCAGCAATGTCCGTGATGTCCGGACTCGTCTCCCTGCCCTCCCTCTACCACATGACCACAGAACCCAAATTAGTGGTCGAGGGCCACGATTATGCCCACCACAAACTTGACACGCATGCAAGTGAAAAAAGGCACAAATATAAGCTCACTAAGAAATACAACGGTGGTAGAAGCACATTAGGGACCTCACAATCTCAGCTTCCTTCCCAGCTCTGCCCTTCCTCCCCACCTGCGTGAAGTTTTTGACGCTCTATCTCGCAGCCGACATTTTCTTGGCCTTCATCTGTTGGGACGGAGTCTTCCAGTATTCAATCAACCTATCCCACTGGTCCTCGTCAATGTGAATTGGGCAATCTTCCTTGCCGCCCAGGTACTTTGCCTTCAATCGAGATCTCTCCGACTTCATGGATCTTGTAACGGCCGTTTGGAAGCCCAACATGCTCAGGGGATTCCCCAAATACTCAAAATCTTTGTCCAATTGCGATCTCAGTTTGTCCACTGCGGACGGATGCTGCTTAGACCACTCCACAACGCTCATATCTAGAATTTTCGGTACCAGATAACGGACTGTTGCATCCCATGCATTCTTCCCTTCGCATCTAGCATCCACTTCACCGCTCTCGGAAATGAATACACGATTGGGCTTGCGTCCGGCTTTCACGCGCTCTCGACTTCCCTATTCGTACGTGACCTTCCTCTTCCGCCTAGTAAATCGGTCATCGGCCTCGAATGAGCCTGCAAACGGTGCGTCACTCCAAGAACCTGGATAAGCCTATGGCGGACCAGCAGACCAAGCAGGTGGTGCGGGTGCGGATTCCCGTGGGACGTAATGCCCAGGAACCCAATAGGAGCCTCCATATTCGACACCTCCCAGTGCCCTCTCCCGTGCTACAGGTCCTGAAGGCACATAACGAATTGGCGATTGTACCTTGGTTGGGATTCTCTTCCTCTTTGTCCTCCTATCTAGGAGAGGTTTGGACTGAGGGATCTCCTTGTCGCTGGAGTCGACCTATCTTTGTAAACCTGCACATACAGAGGGGGGTGGTAGGTCCTGCTTAAGTCATTCAAAATTTTGGTGGTTGCTCTAGCTGCATACCCTACAAGTCCGCATCTCCAACTTCCTCCTATGATTAGTTGCATACGAAAGGCACTGATGGGGTAGCCCAACATGGTTAGAATCGACCGCAGAAATCCCTGTTCTTCCTTTCCTGAACCCTAAACCCAAAGCAATAGTATAGGATGCCAAATTACCTGCGGCAGCCGCTTCCTTGGTGGATTGCTGCTGCGCATGGGAACAAACTATTGCAAGATTCATCATACTTGTGGCAATGGCCTCTTCATTGGACTCTGTGGCCTCAGAGGAAGAATCACGTCCGCTGCTCATCTCGCTCTCCGTGGTTGCTCCTTTTCCACCACGCCGCGGGGGTCGCTTCTTCCTGCCAACACGTCCTCGAAGGCCCCGCCACCAAAGTTACCTCCCTGAAGGCTCCGTGGCCTGTTTTTCCACGACTGCGGCAACTCTCTTCTTCTTTCCTATCGCTGTGTCACTGGTGCAACAAAACCTCATTGTTGAAGACCCTAAAACACGTTCTCAGATGGACTTGCAAATGCAGCGAGCAGTTACGAAAGAGGACATCGGGATAAGCACTCGAAACACCAGCGGGAGGTTTCGAACACAATGGAACTATGTTAGGGTTCGGGGGGGACTCTAACGGTGTTCGTCCTGGAAGACAACACCGCCAGGAAGTTCCACGTGGCTGTCGGTAGTGATGACTTGAACAACGGACGAGTACGGGCATGACACGACTACAACATTGCTTCTCCTCGACTACCGAATGACTTGACGTTGTTCGCAGCTTAGGATCATTACTGTCTCACGGCTTGACAATTATTTGAGCTCGACTACAACGTGACTTCTCTTGAAAAAGGAGCCCAAATTATGAGAGGTCGGCGCTAAACCCTAGGCCGCCGCCAATTTGGAGATTGAGTACCAAGTTTACCACAGCTTCTGAAGTTCTATAGAATTTCAACGCCACTCATGTTACACAACTGCTTTTCAGTCACGGCCTTCGACTCCACAAATACGAGGGACATATAGCAGGGGAACAACACAGATACAAATCTTCCTACATGAACGCCTGTGTAGTGTAGTTTTGCAGACCACCTAGAATTAGTGTGAATGAGGAAGAGCAGGCAAGATTGACTTACTATACAGCTTTGGCAATGAGCACCGATGCCAACACTTTCTCCATAATGGCCTTGTTCTTGTCCCGTAAGAGCTCGTACTCTGTCTTTGGGTGAGGCGGACTGTTCGGCGTGGAGTCCATGCTTCTATTTTGCAGGTGAAGGCGTCCACAGCGACTAGAAGCGCAGGTGCGTCGCGTCTCTCTACTTCTCCCCTCCGTGGCCTATTTCTGCCCGCAAGTAAACAATAACATGCACAATATAGGCTTGATCGAAACAGTGGCATGCAGTTGAGGACCTGCACTGCGAGGCAAGCCAACAACTGAGGCGTTGAAGTGTGTTTCAACTCAGTGGAAGACAAAAGTGGACCCAAGTGAGGCAAGTCCATCATTTGTAAGTGCAAATACTAAGGTCAGGTCGTGGGCATGATGAGGTCGGCTTCAGTTGGCGGCTAAACATTAATTTCAAGATACGGTCGTTAGTTCCGCTTTACTTTGGATTTGACAACCTAGGACATATGGTCATATATCCTTGCTTTAGCGGTAGGCACAGTACAGGTGGAAAGCATGACTTACCACGTAGTCATGATCTTCATAACCGCTCTCGAAATCTGACCAGAATTGGGTAGATCCAGAGTCAGAACTTGTTGCTCAGAATTCCGGCAATTTGGGAGATGCAAGTTCATGGAGGGCCTTGTCGACGGCACACAGGGCTTTAGTGTTGTATGCGGGCACAAGAAATTAAACCATATTGATTCATGGATCCGCGCACGTGAATTAGAATGCCAAGCTGAAGAAGACCCCTGTGTGATTCCTTGCAGCCAAGGGTTGTGTAACTAACCCAATCAGGCTGTGACATTTTGTCAGTCAAGTTTGGGCTCCTGCTGTGGAAAAAATTGGTGGCGAACCCTATGTATGGCGTTCTTGGTCCTGCAATTGAGGCCATCTTTCTTAATTTAGGATCGTCATTATCCAAAATCTTGCAGAAGTACATTGCATAGGCACAGTATCTCCTTTCTAGTTTTAGGCTGTCGTACCCAAGACACTACTGTCTTGAATTGGTTTGCATTGGACGTACTAATGCAACCAAGTCCTTTGTCCTCGACCTGCGCAGGTGGGATCCAGTAGGCTGCATTCCTGAAGACGCTCAAGGGTCACCAGCAATCATTCCCGGCCCCACGAACATTATATAGGACATCGTAAGAATCGAACACACTAGGATTGTAAAGCATAAAGTTCTCATAGCCACACCATTGTTTTTAGAGACGAAGAATGTTGAGTCGTGAACTCGTGATGTGGGTGCCGAGAGCATCAATGGTCTCCAGATGCATTGTCATTGCAAGGGGTTACCATAAGTGTCGTAGGTATTCCATTGCATGTTTGTACTTAATTTTTGAAAAATAGTCTCATGGTATGAGTTAGTATGGGATCAACATTAATGAACAAGGAAAACTATTTCCGTTGTTGTGTTCCTTCAAAGTGTGTGAAGTTTTTGAAGCTGCACCCTTGGGTTTGCAACGTCCAACTTCTAGTTGCTGAGAGCTTGTGGTGTTCAGAGTAATTGCCTTCAAAAATGAGAACTGTAATCGCAAATAATATTGTAACTTGTTACGGGTTCCAGAATTAGGCATGCCATCCTATCTTGTCCTCTACTGCCATGAACATTGTTCTCAGTCGTGTTATAGTCATTCAAGAGTCATGACCACCTCTGGCAGGAAGTCGTGACTTTTCCACGACTTCTGTGAGTAATTAAGCAGTGTCGGATTCCAATGTTCAAGTCATTCTCAAGTGGGGTTGAAGTCGTCGAGTCATGGCGTACTCTTGTTTATTCATGGCACTCTAGACTTTCACGTGAGAACATGAACTGATGTCGTGCTTGCATACTTGGCAGCTAGAGGTTGGCATTGTAAATCAGTTAATTAGGAGTACAATGATCCCTTCCAGATTGCCCCTCTCGGATTCCCGTAGGCAACGACTTCGCGACGACCGGCTTTGGATTCGAGAGCATCAAAGGGCTGTAGAATACAATTAAAAAGACTTTCATGTCCGTGCACTAAGTGTCGAGGCCGCAGGAGGTTATTTGTACGCACTGTGAGGGACCACCTGATTAAGAACGGCAAAGATCAAAATTGCCGTATTTGGAGGGGACCTGGCCCTCGCGACTCCTCAGACGACGAGTGGAATGCAGAATTTTGGGCCCTAGAGCCAGAAGTCACAGTGGAAACTGATGGCAGAGGACCTAACATGGTTGATGCGGATGTTGATACGCTTGGGATTCTAGGACAAGCGTCGCACGAAGACATTTATCAAGAATCTTCAGAAGAGAGAATTTGTCATGAGGTTACAGATGCTTTTGAGATTGCCGACTCAATCCACGAGGATGCAATGGAAGCGGAACCCCAAGAAGGCACGGAGGCTGAGGAATGTCGGGACGCACCAACTCCTGGCCACACGTTTGTAGATGGCAACGAGGAAAGCTCCCAGTTTGATGGCGCAGTGCTCGAGGATTCCTTGGAGTTGTTATACAACGAGTCCAGGGCCAGCAAGTTGGCAGCTACAGTGTTGCTCATGAATCTTTGTACAGTTCATGGGGTGAGCAATCATTGTGCAAATGAGTTATTCAGCCTTCTACACCTCCACATTCTTCCACCGGGAAATACTTTGCCCAAAACGTACCATGCTGCAAAGACACTTACCACCAAGTTGGGGTTGAGTTACAAGACCATACACGCTTGCGAAAAAGGTTGTGTCCTCTTCCGTGGATAACATGAGAATGAGCTTCGTTGTCCAAAGTATGGAGGGCGTAGATACAGAGATGAAATTGGACGAGCTCTACCAGTGAAAGTTCTTCGTCACTTTCCGATTATTCCACGACTTCAGAGAATGTATCGTAGTCCAGCGATTTCGAAGTTGATGGTTTGGCACTCTAAGAACCGAAGCAATCGGGATGGCGGAGACGGTCTTGTTAGACACCCATGTGACTCGAAGGCTTGGCAACACTTCCATGAAAATGTAGATCCAACGTTTGCAGTTGACCCTGGAAATGTTCACCTCGCCCTTGCAGCGGATGGAGTCAATCCTTTCAAACAGAGTCGCTCTTTGTGGTCAACATAGCCAGTACTTTTGCTCAATTACAACCTCCCCCTTTGGTTGAGCACAAAGAAGTTTTTCATGATGTTAGCTCTACTAATTCCTGGCATGGAGTCTATCACATCCAAGACATTCGACGTCAATTTGGAGCCACTAGTAGATGAATTGCTCGAGTTGTGGGGCGGAGTACCTGCTTATGATGTCACACGTGAGCGTGGGGCTAGGGCATTTCAGCTCCGCGCCATGTTGTTGTGGACCATTCATGATTTTCCAGGCTATGGCACGGTAGGAGGTTTCTCTCACCAAGGCTATGCAGCGTGTCCATGTTGCGGTGTGGATTTAGATGCTGAGTACTCCATAGAGCTCGGGAAGCAAACGTATACTAGGACTCGGCGGTGGTTGCCTCCAGAACATCCTTACAAATCGGCAGAATGAAGGACCACTTCAATGGTGCCATTGAGGATCGTCCAAAACCTCGTGCGGTTACTGTAGAGCAGCAAATGCTACACGCAACGGAGTACGAGGCGTGGGAATGTGCTGGAAATAGAGAAGGCTCAAGTGGAGACCCCTCAAAATTGCACGGCATGAAGAGGATGAGCATTCTCCATCGACTCCCGTATTGGAAGGTGTGCAATATGACTCTGCCTGTAAACCCCCCGAAAAAATTACTTGAGCATGACTTTGACGCTACAGCAAAGTCGCGCAGAAGTCACTTTCTAGTATCAAAGTAGAAACAATGACACGTCCCTTGACTAGCGTGCGACTGGTCCTGCATATGAGTCAGAGGGAAGAGTCCACCTACCTTAATCATGAATGAGACCTTCTCCTGCCAAGTCTTGTAGCGACGTGAATTCCTCAGGATAGAGTCCCTTAATTCTCAACCAGTAGCGCTAATATGCAATGACAAAATGCTTATAGACATTGACTGCATGTGATGAATGCTCGCTTGGCAGGATCTACTCATTCGGTACATACTAGACCTTATGCATTGCGAAATGAATCTAGCAAAAAACTTTTTGAAGACGATCTCAGGAAAGAAAGACACCGTTAAGGTCTACAGAGACTTGCAGAGGCGTAATATCAGAAGACATCTATGGTTGACCCCGAACCCGCGCAAGCCGGGGAAGATGGTCAAGCCTAGAGCAACTTATGTTCTCACTGAAGATGAGTTCGAGAGGTTTGCTCGTTGTCTGCAGTCACTGAAGACACCAAGCGGGTACTCTTCTGACTTGGGGAAGTGCATCCGGAAGAAGAACTTTGGGGGACTGAAGTCACATGATTATCACATACTAATGCAGCAAGCCTTGCCACTTGCTCTTCGTGGACTCATACAGAAAGGGCCAAGAATGGTTGTCATGAGAATGTGCAAAGTGTTTCGACGCCTTTGCACAAAAGTATACAATCCGGCGGAATTCCCATCACTTGAGGCAGATGTGGCTGAAAGTATGGCACTCTTAGAGATTGAATTCCCACCCTCTTTTTTTGACATCATGACCCATTTGCCCTACCATCTAGCAAAAGAACTTGACCTTTGTGGCCCAGTAAGCGCACGTTGGATGTATCCAGTGGAACGGTATATGAAAGTCCTCAAAAACCACGTCCGAAATATGGCACAACCGAAAGCATGCATGGCAAAGGGATACCTAAAAGACGAGTGTATGGGCTTTATCACGGAGCACATCCACAAATTTGAGGCCACGCATAGACGAGTCTGGGATGAAGACGAAGAGTATGGCGATGCAGAGGAAGTGCTCCAAGGCGGTGGCAAGCCATATCTCATGAGCTCCGAGCTCCGAGATATAGCGCACAATTATGTACTCACAAATGTATCAGCCATGCAGGATCTGTATGAGTAAGTTCGTGACCCAAAGCCATTGTGTTAGTCTTGTAGAGTATGCCAGCGTTTCCACCTTAGAACTACTATTCCGTAGTTGTTTTGAAACTCTCTGCTTTTGGAACACCTATTAGCCCCCTCAAAGTCACGCAATAGTCGCAGAGGCGTCCTTAGCGTCAGTCATTATCTTGACGCAACTGTAAGTTGAGTAAATGTAGTCACGTGGAAATCATGGAAGTCGCCGTGGAGTCACATTTTCTTCCTGATGGGATTGCACAAGAAGAATAATCTTGTGGATATTCATCAAGGGCTAGGTTCCTCCCTAAACGCCATATAATTGTACGTGTGTGCAGGCAGTGGAAGGCCCTAAACCTGTCAAACGCGTCCAGCCCGTCGTTGGCGGAGTGGATTCAGAGCACCGTCCTTCATTCTGAAATGGACTTTACTAACTCAGACGATGTGGATCGTTTCTTGTTGAGCCGGAAGCCATCACAACGTGCAACCCGATATGCACGGGTCAAAGCTTTCAGTAACCACTTTCGAGTGGAAGAAGAAATGACAGCTCGATTGCTAAGTTACAATAGCGGGGTAAAATTTTACTAAAATTTTACTAAAATGACAAGTGTTTCAAATAAATTCTTACTAAAAGTCTCCTAAAAAGGTCATTACTTCAAATCTTATCTCTAGGACTATACTTAAAACACCCCTTTCTCTTGTAGTGAGAGCAATTTTCATTTGTTAAATAAACAATTTGTATCCACCCCATCCTTTTAGAGTTAAATATAATTGAACTTGAAGTTATAATAGGTTGGTCTTGCTATTAGGGTCTCAAGCTTTGCATGAAAATTTTAGTCAAGCTTATCTAGGACCTTCCTTACACCATTGGCCTATTTGTGTGGCCTATAGGCTCTCATATGCTTTAGCACTGCCATCCTTATTTCATGCCTTTTAACATTTTTAATTAACCTAGGAGGATTCGTAGACACAAGTCCCTTGAATGAAAGAACTAGAAAACAAATATATTTTTACGATATTCATGGGATGTCATATGTGAATTAAATCACTAATTTTGTTATGTATGTTAAATAAACTATATAAAAAAACATCTACAACCTCCATGGAGTTCATTGTAGAATAGATGAGAGAATCTCACTGGTTGGGTTCTTTTCTTTTAACGTAAGGTTGCTATTGTGTAGTGATGTCGTCTTCATAATTTTGGGGGGACAAATGAGAGATTGAGTAGGCTGGGTTCTTTTCTTTTAACGTAAGGTTGCTATTGTGTAGTGATGTCGTCTTCATAATTTTGGGGGGACAAATGAGAGATTGAGTAGGCTTTTATACTCTCACTTCCAGCCATGAGTTTCTTAAATTTTCTCTAGGGATATGGAACTCATAGAGCTTTGCATGTCTACTTTTTACTAGACATGAAGTTATGATTTACAAATTGGAGTTATATTTTTGTATAATTGAATTTGGAGGTCTACTAAGGCATGAGAACATTCTTTGGCTTTACTTAGGGAGGAAACAAATGGAACAAGGGAAAAATCTGGAGAGGGCAAATGGTTGAATATATAAACTCGCCATTTTCAAGTGTTGCTTGTGATGCACACGACTCAAAAATGTTTTTTCCACTCAAAATGTCAAAACATACTCCAAGGTGTGATTTTTACTCAATCCAGTTAGGCTTGTCTAAACATTTGAATCACTGTTTGAAGTGAACAAAATCCAACAACTCCTCCAAAAACAAGGTTTACTCTACGCCACCAACATCCACTTCATCATCTAAAACAAGCCTAAAGTTGAATTGGTATGAAACGGCACAGCAGACAGAAGTGCAGACACAAGTTCCACAGTAGCCAAGCCGCATGAAATGAAACAATCACAGGTCTTCGATCATCAACATAGAAAATTTCACCTGGCAACTTCAAAATCCAACAAAACCAACTGACATTCATGCAAGGAGGTATCCGATATGAGCATGTGAATCATTCTCTGATTCCAGACACATGAAACACTACTTTACAGCCAGTTTACAGAAAGAAAACTTTGAAGAAAAGAATACACTTCAAATAACTGAAACAGGAGAATACTCATCCACATCTTTTATGAAAACAATGCCTGGGTCACAACTACAACACCCAAACGGGTGAGCCTGCCACAAGCTGAATCTTCCCTGACAAATCCCCTGCGAACATGTCATGGCAAGTAGGGTGACTTACTGTAGATGTCACAACCAAACCACCCTTAAAATCCGCAGTCCAACTCTATCAGAAGTGCCCTGATACTTTTCCAAAAGATCTGAAACCATTTCTACACAACTCTAATGATCAAGGAAAAAAACTAGGCACAATATCAGTAGAGGTATCACAGTGCGAGCTTTCAATTCTGATTTTCAAACGCGACTTGAAAACTCCGCAAAGCAGTAATTCTGGGACCAGATTCCGGCGTTCAAAATCGCACAGGGCCCAATATGAAGAAAAAAGTAGTGAAATCTTGCACTTCTGGAATTCAAAAGCTCCGACCAACCCCCTTCATTTTCTCTTGAAGCATTGCTTCACAACTCTGTCGGTACAGAAATCCACTAGCAACACCAGGGTCAGGAGGTCTCACATTACCACCGTTCGGTTCCACAAGAAGAAGGCGTATCTCAAAGCTAAACCCTGAACCCGATTTGAAAACGGGTAGCACGTCTGGGATGTCATTTTCCGGGTCCCGAATCGCACGGCGTTCAAAGTGGAAAGAAATAATGATCTCTCGTCCAAAAACCCGAGATCTCTCAAAACCCTAAATCTCACAGGATGCGCCATACTTCTTTAATTCCAAACCCTCAAACGGACCCCTGAATCCTAAGTCCACAGAACGCGCGATTGTTTCTCAATTCCAACCCTCAAACGGACCCCCGAACCGTAATTTCACAGAATGCACGATCCATCTTCAATTCCAACCCACAAACGCAGCCCAAACCCTAATTTCACAGAACGCGCTATTCTTTCTTCAATTCCAGCCCACAAACCACCACCCCAAACCCTATTTCGGTTCCACAGGCTCGGTTACAAACCCTCCACTATACTTGAACGACCCCACTTGCCACCCCGAAGACCCCCGACTCCCACTCCCCTTCTCATTCAAAATCCTGTCCATCTCCAACGACGCTCTTCTCTCCCGACTCTCCATCCTCTCTTCCATACTCCTCCCCCTCCTCCCAGGCATGAGCTGCGCTTTCGGCCCCACCAACGCCTCCAACTGCTTCACAACCTCGTGCATACTCGGACGCTCCAGAGAGCTGTCTTCCACGCACACGAGCGCCATCTTGAGCAAGGTCTCCTGCTCCTCGGAGGAGTTGCTGCTGCCCCCGAGGAGGACTGGGTCCAGAAGCTCTTTGACGCCGGGCATGCCGGAGGAGTCGTAGCGGGTGCGGATGGTCTTCACGATGTGGCCGCGGTAGCTTACGGGAGGACGGGCGGTGAGAAGCTCAAGGAGGACGACGCCGAAGCTGTAGACGTCGGACTTCGGGGAGAGGACGCTCGTCATGTAGTACTCCGGATCGAGGTAACCCTAGAAAATAAATGGCATCCAAGCACAGGATGATTGTCAATACGCAGTGAGTAAGCAGTGAGTTCAATTGAGGGAAAATGGACACTAAAATGTGCAAAAACTCAAGATTAGGTAGACGTTAATGCCTGGAAGGATGACTATGTATCCATTACCAAAAAGCACAGAGCAAAATAGAGTATCAAGATCTGAGTAAGTGCAGATTTAGTAAAGACATCGTAAGGACAGAGGTAGCAAGCGATAATCCTTGTTGGAGAATACTTGACGGAAACAGGAATGGTAACCCTAACATGTCATCAACCACATCATGCCAATACGCCGTTCATTTGAAGGAATGTGTGCATCAGGTTCCTATAACCCATTATGGGCACTCTCGCAATTGCGTCCCCTATGTACACAACTCTTCACATTTCAGCCCACAAAAGTCCTGGGCACGTGTTCAGAGGTATGCTAAGCAAAAATGTGCAAAAATTCTTGGAGGAGTCGAACGTTAAATTGACAGAGGTAGAAACCGACAGAGTTAGCGATTGATAATCTATGCATCGCCATTGATTGTCACAATGTTACACAATTCTGCAATCATGCATACCTACACTGTGACATCAAAGAGATCTGTGCGTATTCTGTCCAAAACCCGTTCTGAATCGATCTCATGGCACCAAAATCTCTTGAGGAATGAAAAACTGCTGGATTTTGTTCTCCTCTTTTAGACCACTTCTGATTTCGTCACTTGTTCTCCAACAAGGAGTATCACTTGCTACCTCTGTCCATGTCAAGTGATAGCTTTAGAGGGGGGTGAGTGAGAGTGGTGGTGTACCATGGTTCCCTTGATGGTGGGCTTGAAGCTTCCGTCTTTGGCATCCGGCACCAGCATGGACAAGCCGAAGTCCGCCACTTTGGCATTCAAGTCCCCGTCCAGCAGAATGTTGCAAGACTTCACATCACGGTGGATGATTTTGGGGTCGGCGTGGTGGTGCAAGTATGAAATTCCTTGAGCTGCTCCCAACGCTATCAGCAGACGCCGGTCCCAATCGAGCGGCTCATCAGACCTGTCGCCTGCAAACCATTCAACAACAAAATTTCAACATCAACCTTTAGGTTCTATTCGAATATCATCTTCATAATACAAAGAGGCTACGCGAAGAGAGGCTGTATCCCTGAAGCACTGGCTCGCTTCTCAAGGAAAGTAGCTACTCAAACTTCTTCAGGGTAGCTTCAAAGCCTCTGACCCTTTGTTCATGAACTAACAAACAACACTAAAGAACATCGCATCGTTGGATTTGAATTTCAGGTTACATTAATAGCTCTTGAGTTCATGTTATAACACTCAATTCACATCAATATAACATCAACTAAATCCTGTAAGACTGTTCTTTTTCTGTGTTTTTGAAAAAATTTGCTTGTACATTTATACAAATGCATTGCTTACCCCAATTTCAGCAAATTGGTTATGCAAAAAGGTCTCTTAAAGATTCAAGTAGTACTTTGATTGAATGAGAAGTTTTTGGAATGAAATATTGCCTTGAAGCATTTTGTGCATCATCCAAAATATGGACTTTGGAGCAATTACGGTAAACATTGGCATACTAGGCCTGTTAGATTGCTAAGGTTGTAGAATTTCTTGTAATGTGAGTGAGGTTTCCAACAACCTGCACAAACAGTTTTCCCATTCCCATTTTCTAGAAACAGATGGAAGATTTGGAGTAAGTTGGCAACAACAATCCCTTTTGATGCTAGTCTTCTACTCACCGCGAAGCCAGTCTGTCAGCGTTCCATTGGGCATGTACTCATACACCAGCATTTGCTCGGACTTTTCAAAGCAGAAGCCCACCAGCCCCACCAAGTTGTTGTGGTGAACTCTAGACAAGATCTCGATCTCCTTCTTGAACTCCGCGGCACCTTGTTTGGAGCCTTCTTGGGCCCTTTTCACTGCGAGCATGGCACCTGTGCCTGCTTGAATGCCCTTGTACACCTGCACAAACACGTGTGCAACCAATGATATGAATTTTAAGACAATTAACATGGAAAAATTCTACACAACATAAACCTCCCTTGGCCAGGGTTGTGAGCTTAGTAAAGAAAAACTAATATATACCAGAGCTTGCCTGAATGTAGCCACATGACGGTTCTTACTTAAAATTCTCCCTTCAAAGACTAATTAGTACTCAAATTCTGCCAATTTATGATTTAGTGGAGGCTAGTTTAATAGGTGGTCATTTGCACTTGAGCCAGGAAGATACAACACAAACCAAAGCTTGAGTGACCCATATCTTGTGTGCGCAAACCAGAGTTGATGACATAAAATTTTGACGCACCTTGCCATAACCTCCAGCCCCAAGTACATTGTCCTCACTGAAGTTATTCGTCATTCGCTTAATGTCATTAAAAGAGAACCAATGAGCTCCTTTAAGCTGGGGTGCCTGGCCATCTTCAGCCCTCCCCCATGCAGCTGCAGAGCATGCAAGCAACGCACCCCATTCAACCTCAATGAATTGAATTGTATCAACAGATTTGTAAGCACATGCCAAAGTGAAGGGTTTAGGGTTTACCAAATGGATTCTTCTTCCGTTCCTCCTCAGCTCGCCGTTTGTGCTTCACAGCCAAGAGAGCCAGAAGTCCAATCACCAACAACGCCAGTCCACCTCCCGCAGCAATTCCAATAATGGCTCCCGTCGAGATCTTACTTGAGCGTTTGGCAGTTGACGCTGCAGCACCATCACATTGCATGCAGCAGCATCAGAATTGTACCAAAACAGAACTGAAGTACATGATTCTAGATCAAAGTAAGGACGAAAACGGAGAATACGAAAGCCAGATCTCATTCAATACGATAAGTTCTAGATTATGCAAAATAAAAAAACACCAAAGTACGACCACAACTACATTACGACCAAATTGTTGCAAGATTTCTACATGACACTCACCAAGGTAGCCAGATTTCCTAAAAGAAATCCCCGAAGTATGACCAGAAGTACAAGCTGTCCCCAAATTGTGTGAAAGAAATCACCAAATCATGACCCACAACTACAAGTTGTTGCCAAATTTTGTGAAAGAATTCACCAAATTGTGACCACAACTACAAATCCTTGCTAGATTTCGACATCACATTCAACATGATACCCAGAGTTCGTAACTGAAGAACACACCAAATCCTAACCACAGCTCCAAATCATCCCCACTCATTTCTACACAAAACTCAACAAGGGATTCAAAATCCAACCAGAAATCCCCAATCTACAACCACGCCTACTAACGCTACCAAATTCCTCCATGACATTCAACATAATATCCACATTCAGTTAAAAAAGTAAAAATAAAAACAAAAACCTTACCATCACACCTCCAACTCACCACCCCATTCCATCACCAAACTCAATAATCCATCCAAATCCTAAACCCAAAGCCAAACTCCCATTCCCAAATGGTACACCACCACTGCCAACCCTAAACCCTAAATCCTAACCCTAACCCTAAAATCCCCATCCCCATCCTCCAGCCCTACCTTGCGACACCTGAATGTTCAGGACAATCTCCGGCTTGAACGGACTCTGATACGACACCTTCTGCTGCGTGAAGCTCCCCATAATGAAATTTTGCATCCCCTTCTCCATCACCTCCCCTTCCATCGGAAAGAAATACAACCTCACATCCACTCTCTCCGTCTCATTACCATAATACGCGTCATGCACCCACAACTGATTACTCTCGTAGGGAATGTTCATTGCAGCTGAAAGTGAGAGTAAGGAGTTGTTGGTTTGGAGAGCCAGTGTGTCCCAGAGCGTTTGGTTGTCGATGGTGGTGAACGTCGGAGCTCGAATTTCTAAAGTGATGACGAGAGGGTAAGAGCAGTTGCAGGTGAAGGGGTTTTGGGTTTGGCTGGGGCTGCCACAGTTGCTGGAACAGCTGCTGTTGATGACTAAAGGGGAGATCCATTTTTGGACGGGAGAGGTGAAAGTGGTGTTGCAGAATGTGGGCGAGGCGGTGGTGATGCCGCCGCCGGTGCAGATGGGGTTTTCGGAGAGTCTGCGAGTAGCAAGAACATTGTAAGAAATTGGGGGTGGTAGGGGAAAGAATTAAGAACTGAGAATGGTTTACAACACAGTGCGGATTGGAGATCATGAATCCGAGGAAAAACATTGAGAGTTTTCTGAATCTGTATGATTTTAGTATGAATTTCGGAAGCTCAACTACAAGTTCTGAAGCATGTCGGATTCCGGGGACTCGGTCAGTGTGAGAGCAAAGGAGCAACACTTAAAGAAATTTCGCATCCGGGTTCCGCATACTTCAGGAAGGGATCAGCAACTAAGACTGTTTTGAACACATTGGTGATTGGAAATCATGACTTTTCCTAAAAACAAAATTGGTAGTTTTCTAAATCTAGATGAATGGACTATAACTTTTTGAAGTTCAACTAAATGCACGTTCGACTGCCTGCTACTCCGCATTGTGAGAGGGAAGAACCAACCCTTAAATCCATTTGGAATGCTTCGGAGTGGAATCGACACTATTTCGAACACACTGGCAATTGAAAATCATGAATTTTCTGAATCTGTATGATGTAGTATGAGTTGTTGAAGTTTCATTTCCGACATGGTAAAGTCTGAAAACTCCCTTCTGAATGAAATGATTTGTGAGTTCGTGAAATCTTTCTGACATAGCATGTGCACACACCGACTCAGAGAAGACAACTTACTGAATTTCAGGTAACTCCGCATTTTGATCCGCCACGTTGATGTTTATGATCTTGTTGTTCTGGAGGTAGACGTAACGCAAATCCGTTTCCAGATTCAAAGGGATGTTCAAGGACCCATTGATTTCATTATTTCGAAGGTACCTGGTCAGAAAAGAAAAAAAGTTACCCATCAGACTTTTGCACCTGGCATGAGCTCAAACACCTCGAACGAAGAAGGAAAAGCCCTCAAGTCAAAACTAAAGTTTAGTAGTTGACTTAAAGTAAGCTTTAAACCACTTTTCTATTGTTCAAAATTGTAGAATATGCTTTCTTTGGACTATTGATGCATTTGGTTATCATCTTTGAAGCATCTCTAATGATGTATTTCAAACCACTTTAATTTGACCATTTGGGCACTTGTAGGTTAATGAAAACAAAATAATGTTGGAAAAGGATGAGAACACTCACAAGCCCTGGAGCGCGGGAAAGCTCAAGAGATCAGTAGGCAATGGTCCAATCAAGTTACAATTATCCATGAGTCTGCAATTTCCCAGAGTAACAATCCAAGATTAATTATCAATGCAAGCCAACACTTGACTTATCACAACACCAAATTGTTTGAAATCACACTAAGAAATCTATTATGTACTAAAAGCCACATGAATGTTCAAACTTAAAAAAATTCTTCCTCCTCTACTCACTTTCTACTAACTTACTAAAAACTACCTTACAAAGCTTGTCAATTCATTGCTTCATGCATGAGTGTCAAGCACAAGCCGAAAGCAGCACTCTAATTTGCCAACTTTAATTTTGAACCAACTTTTTTCAACAATTATCTTGCATCCACATATTTCGAATCTGATGCCTTGATAACAACACTATTCACACTATGCCTCAATGACAAGTTACTTTAATTCGGAACCCACACTGAAAAGACCCAAAAAACTGTAATTATGTCCACATGCACAAGTGGAGATCTGAGGGTTTCTAAGTCGCTCTTTCTAAGGAATTTGGAAAATCTTACATCGTTTCCAGAGAATACTTGGACTCATTCAACCATGAAGGAAATGGTTGTGGATCAAAAGTGTTATTGCTGAAATCACTGCAAGACAGAAATTCACAGACGTTAAGCCAAACAAATTCAACCAACGATTAAATTGCCGTGTCACATAAATGAAAGCTGCAATTCATTATGCAAGGTAAGCAAATTACTTGGCAAGGAAAGGGATCAAAATTTGCATGAAATCAATTCAAATTGCATGACTTGTCACAAGGCATCTGGTACGCTTGCTTCCTTACACATATTCAAGATGGCTGAGAGCATCAAAAACTGGAATAGTCCCATTGAGCCGGTTGTTACCCACACGACTGACAAGCACAACATGAACACAAGCAAAAGATGAGTTGAACTTAAAAACAAAGTCATCCTTAAATTTGCAGCACTTTGCAATTGAACCACCCAAATAAAATTGATGAACGTTTTTTCTCGGAACATAACATTCTTGAACTCCCTTTGCCTCTCCAGCATTGCAACCCCTTTTGATTTTATTGAAACTCTTGAATTGATTCTTCCCTTCAGAATTCATGTGGCACTATATGCGGCACTAAATTCCATCAATAGTGCCACTGTAGAAGGGAAACCCTAAATTTCATGTTCAAGATTGTTATGAAACAAGATAATACCTATTCTTAGCATTGTTCAATACAAAATTCCATTGCTTTTTTCTCTCAAACAAGGTCAACACCCCACTTCAAATGATTTTAAATTTAACTCTATTTTCAAACTATGAAACAAGCATATGGATTTTTAAATATTCTCTTCAGGCAATTCTGAGATTGGTAATGAATTGAACGTACATTTGATGCAATCCAGTTGCACTTGAAACATTTTGGACAATTGAGTTCAGGGAAGCAGGGATTGGCCCGGACAACTGGTTCCCGTAAAGATTTCTGCAAAGACAACAGTAAGCATCTCTCTATTTCATAAAAAAATAATTATGATCCAAAACTATTTGTCACGTATCAACCTTCCATTGGTTGCGAATTGGGAGTAATCTAATGTGGCACTCAAAAAAATCGCAAAAATAGAACGCTCTCTACAATACAAAGGGCAATGTAGAAGACAAACAAAGGCACTAGCATTGAAGCTCTAAAAAAAATGCAAAAGCAACTTCAAACAAGATGTTATGGCAACTCTACATAATGCAATTTCCGTTAACAGCCCAAGTTGCTCAAAACACAGCTAAATGGGCTACAAATTCAACAGAATGGCCTTCACAAAATTTCTTGTAGCTATAAAAGCAAATCCTGCCGAATACTATACCCACGAGAGATGACCACTTACAAAATCTGAAGGCTAGACATGTTGCCAAGAGAATCAGGAATTGGTCCAGTGAATTGATTATTCTCCATCAGCCTACACAACCCAAGAAATATGAGTCCAAATCCTTCGCATCCTTTGAACTAGAAAACATAAAAAACATCGGATTTTTTAGTCAAATTGGACTGCCGGTATTTCAAAAAAATGAGACAACGTCGTAGGGAGAATTTTTAATTGCAATTTTTTCTCTTGAATTGCAAGACAGATTAGCAACCGTGTGGAGAAAAACTTACATATGCAGGACCTTCGAGGCGAACCCAATTTCCGGTGGAATCTGGCCTGTGAATGCATTGTCATTAAGATGGCTGCAAATCAAACACCACTAGAATCAGTAACCTAAAGTAATTACAAAACAGCTACTTCATTATTCAGATTTGAATCAAATTATGTATGAAACGAAATTGATGGTAACAGACTTATTCAAAAAAAAAAAAGACTCAAGAGAGATCGAAATTTTTTATCTTACTAGTGTTGAATATTTGGCCAGGAATCAATACCCAACCCATTGGAACTGGTTTTGGAGACAGGTAACGGTCCCTCTAAATTATTGTAAGCAATATCAAACCAATATAACTTCGAAAGTGCACCAAGTTCAGGAGGAAGGGTTCCACTGAGCTTATTGTTATTCAAAGCGCTGCACAACACAACACACAACACAAAGATAGTAAGTGCTCAAATTCTTTAGAACATATTTAAACCCTAAAGAGCTCCATATTCTAGATGATGAACAAAACAGATATTCTAGTTCATCAAAAGTAAGCCTTGCATCTTAAAAAAAATATATATATATTTTGTGACCCAAATTGAGATAACTCATGTATTTGAACAAAGATGTAAACAAAAAGAATTTGCAAAAAATTCAGAGAATAATGTGAGCTCTACATTCAATCAAGGTTCTTCTAGTTTAGAACTTTTACATAAAGGTCAAGTTCCGTAGATTCCCAATTGTGCTAGGGATGGATCCTGAGAGACTGCACCACTGCATATTCCTGTAACCAAATCAAACACAATCGAATTCAATTATTTCCTGCCGAAATGTACCATTTTTCCAATTGGTGTGCCTCATAAGCAATATATATGATTTAAAATTGCGACCATAAAAAGACCTCCCCAACGAATAATGAAAAATATCGTCTTTAACATGTTCCAAAGTTCCTGAAACAACCTAAATTTTTGCTGGAAACTCTAGTAAAATCACTGTAAATGAGGTATGCAGAAAGTACCAAAATAACATAAAGACTCATACTTGTCTATTTTTTTTCTGCAAGTCAGTCAAACAATTTCTAGGGTTTTGGCATGTGTGGACAGTACCCATCAAAAAAACGAGCAAAAATTTAAAAAAAAACTTACAGAGTAGATAAGACAGTTAAGGAACCAAGTTCAGTGGGTATCTCGCCTTTCAAACGCTTGTTGAAGGAGAGATCTCTACACACACCAACATTACATCAAAAAAAAAAAAAAAAATTTCAACAAATATAAAATATAAAATTTTGAAATGCATAGCCTGAAATCAACCAAAGTTCTAAATCCAGGAACCACAAATAAAGTGCACTTACAGATGAATAAGAGCTGAAAGATCTCCAATAGCGGAGGGGACAGTTCCTGTGAGTCCAAAGCTTACCAAAGTTCTGCACAGGTAGAGAGTAAAGACCGAGGAGTAAGCGAAATCCGTATGGAAAAAAAAGTAAAGCTGACATTAGGTAAGCAGATGAGAAAATGAGCTCCAATAATGAACATAAATTGTTGTAAAGAGGTTTAGACTAGCTCTATAAGAAACCAATGATTTTCTGATGTCTAAGCAAACGTAACATCTTCATGTTGTTGTATTGGACGCCAATGTTGACCAAAAAAACATGGGTTGTTACACTGGATGCGCAATAGAATCCGTGTGCTTAGACACAAGTTTCTTGCCTATAGACAAGATGAGAAAGTAACACATGTGCATATCGTTTTTAACAGCTTTGGGTGTTGTAGAAGTATTCTATGGCAGCGATAGCCATGGTTAAAAAGCATTTAGCGAGAATATCGTCACACCAAATGTGCATGTATTCGGTGTAACATGTTTCTGGATTATAATGTACCGACAAAGCTCCCCCATCTTGACCTAGTGATCAAAATTGTTACAAAACTGGTAAATAATAGACATTCAAAGCGTTTTTGTTTTCATTCAAAATTGTTGTGTATGGGCAAAGTACTTACAATGTTGTCACTCTGTTGTTGCTGCAAACGACACCGACCCAGTTATTATTTGCACAAGGATCGACCCCGATCCACCCTATCTCAGTGCCCCATTGCGCCTGCAAGATTTGCATTGCCGCCACTGGCACACACACACACCACACCAAAGGAAGGGCAAAAAAAAATCACCAAAATCAGAAGACAATCGGCATAAAAAAATTTTAAAAACTGACTCCATTAAAATCTACATATCCACCCTTGGAAAATGGAAAAAAAAAACAATCACCATTATCAGCACAAAATTGCATACTAATTCTGAAAATACAGACGACATTTCAAGTATGCCATTCATACACTGATTTCATCTTCACATGTGCCTTAGCTGCAAATTCAAGTTGACAACAGAGTTGCTGATACTACTAGCCAAAGGTACAAAACTGCAAAATTTGAAAGGTTCGAAGTCCAACTTTTTGAACAGCCACAAGTTTTTTTATCTAAAAATATAAATCCATTGATTTAAATTTTGTGTAAAACTTAAAGACTTGTGCCATTAAAATTTGCATATCCACCAGAAAAAAACATCTTTTTAAAACTCCGTAATCAGCACCGAATAGCACTCGAAATCTGAAACGGAACCAGCAAATCTTTCTAGTTAACGCCACTTGCTCCACTAGACTTTCACATAGCCACCCCAAATACTCAGGAAAAGTCACCCTGACCTGCACAAAATTGCATCCTAATTCTAAAACGCAAAAACAGAAGACCTTTTTATAAGTAACCCAACTACCTCGGTCCGCAAAAAGAATCTCCCAACAACTACAATAGAACGCTGGATTTTGCTGCATTTTGAAGCTCTCTTAGAAAACACCCAAAAAGAAAGGAGTACTCTTCTTCCATATCCGCAAGCTTACCATCGTTGGGGTCAGTCTGCGCGCACGCGGAGTTCCAGCACCCCGCGGCTATTACTAAACCAAACCAAAGACGCCGCAATCGAAGCACCAAACACTCCATCTTCGCCTCTCGCGCACAGTTTCCAAGGCGGGTACCAAGTCGGGTACCACCAAGTCTTCACAAACACTCCCTTGGGAAAACAGTTGCAAGAGGACGGGAGGCTCTTCTTCTTTCAGTCTTCTTCACAGAAGCTATGGAAATAATCTCTTTGATCATGTGCTTGCACACTATTTTGGTAAAATTTACTCCGGAGAATCTGAGAAGTGATGTTGTTATTCCGGAGCATACACCCCACCTAATTC
Organism: Antitrichia curtipendula; assembly: GCA_951230915.1. Taxonomy (NCBI): domain Eukaryota; kingdom Viridiplantae; phylum Streptophyta; class Bryopsida; order Hypnales; family Leucodontaceae; genus Antitrichia; species Antitrichia curtipendula. The sequence continues at coordinate 1,006,131 of OX579633.1, read as the reverse complement.
CATCCCACCTGTAATGCAGAAGAGCAAACTAATGCAACTTACTAACTAGCACACCCCTGCCAGCAGTCCCTGTGATCATGAAGCTACTCCGTGTCCACCTCGATACCCGTACGAGCTCTTCATTTCGTTTTCACAAACTTCCTGGATTGTCGACCCCAAGTGTGGGTTCTACTCCAGTTTGAAGATTAGAAAACTGGATCCCAAACATGTGTGGAATGCTCTTGGAACAGGAAGCGGAAGACGACGGATTGAAGTACAGTATGAAGGACGGTCGGGAGAGTTGGAGACATCGGGTTGGAGAAAAACAGATTGATGAAAAACTTTGGTTTCGTCAGTCTCTGGATCGTTGCCCGGGGTGGCATCTACAGCATTCGACAACGACTGAGGACAATCATGAAGGTCGACACTCAATTGAGAAACCTGTTGTAGGTGAAGAAAAAACCGGGTGAGTGGGTGGGCGGGATCCAAAGCTGTATCCAATGTACGTTGCTAAAGGATTTCAAAGCTTGAAAACATTTCGCCAAGTGGTAAATGCACTGGAGTCGGTCATCGTTGGCGGAGGGAGAGAGAGAGAGAGAGAGATATGGTGAGATGCATGTGCTCCCGCAAAGTGTGAGATATGCTTCAGAAGGGGAGTTTGCGGTGCAAGCAGCTAAGTTTACTAGTGGTAGTCACAGCTTGTTCACACACGGCGTGAACAATGAATATTGAGGATGTGGCGGTTTTGGGTTTGTTGCTCCCCAACGGAATATTTTATCATGTTATTGAATGTTCATGCCCAATCTTCTCCTCCGGAGGTGAATTTTGGGCATGAACATTCATTAGTAAGCTAAGTATATTCCTTTGTGCTCCATGATTCAACCGCTCATTGGCTCATTGGCGCCATATCACACCTTTTCCACCCATTGTTCATTGTCCATTGTCGACACATCTTTGGAGGGTGTCACACCTTGTTCACCCACCATTGGCTCCTCCAAACCCTCACCAACTTCTCAATATCCATTGTTCACTCAACTTGTGAATATGGTGTGACTACCACTAGTGCTTCCCACTTTCCGGGGTTGCAGGACTCTGGGTTATGACTTACTTGAGAAGAAGGAAGGAATAAATAAATAAACTGAACACAACTAGAAGAAAAACAAATATATAACTAAGTTCATTGAAAAAAACTTGAAGAATTTCATTTGTTTAAAAATAAAAATAAAATTGAAAAAATTGTTGTGCTACTTGTGGATCTCCATTTGTTTCAATAAAATAAAATCAATTTAAAACACTTGAAGAATTTTTGCAGTCGTTACAAAAGTGGTAGTCACAACTTGTTCAAGGTGCGTATGAACAATGGAGATCTATGTGGTGGCGACGTAGGGTTGGCTTCTTTTTATTGGAATATTCTTAGCGTGATATTGATTGTACTATTTGTGGATCTCCATTTGTTTCAATAAAATCAAATCAATTTAAAAACACTTGAAGAATTTCTGCAGTGGTTACAAAGCCTTCCGTATGATCCCCCAAATTTATTTTTTTAAGAAACGAGAAGGAAAACTGAAACCTCACTTGATTCATCAACTGTCAATGTGTGCCGATTGAAGGAGACGATGGAGAAGTCAGAAACCAGTGGACTGTTTTTTTACCCTTCTTCAGGCATTGAAATATCAGTGATTTAAAAAGAAATAAATGACTTTTTAAACACTCCTTCTGGCACTGAAAATTTCAGTTCAGTTCAGTTCAGATCAATTGATTGTCGTGTGATTTTTAAAGAAATAAATGAATTAGTGCAGTCTGTGGAAATAGTCAGGTAATCATTAATCGATAGTTGCAACCTCCCTGGCAGGCATGTGTTCAGGGGATTATTCTATTTGCATCTACACTGACTGTCTGTTGAGTGGTTTGGGCTCTCATAGGGAAAGTACCCCTCATTGCTTCAATATTGTTGCAATATTGTTTCAATGGGTTAACAGTATAGTATTGAAAGTATATTGTTGCATTACTGCAAATAATAATGCAACAATATTAAAGCAATGGGAGTCTTTCATTTTTATTAAAAATATATTGTTTCAATATTGCAACAATGCACTTTCAATATTATATTGTTAACCCATTGAAACAGTATTGTAGCAGTGGGTGGCTTTTTCCTGATGCCTCATCATTCACGTCCACCGATTCTTCCGGTTGCGTGTGATGGTTTTGTTGTTCTCAGTGGAATCAAAGTGTACCTTAGTTTCAAAGGGGAAAAAAAAAAAGACAAAAAGGAGGGCTCCACACCCTCTTCTTTTTCTTCTTCTTCTTTTTCCTTGTGCGTTAATTGAATTTTGAATTGGTGGAAATAAAGAGAATTGGTGTATATGGGGGAGGTGGATTCTAGGGTCGATATATCGGAAGTTACCAATGATTTGAGAGAGTTCAATATTTTAGGAAGAGTTTGTCTTCTATGTGTGCATAGTAGTGCATACAGTAAACTTGTCAATCACCGCACAAACAAAATTCAAATCCTTCTCTACATAGATATAGGAAATTGCATGTTTTGAAATTTGGCGTGATTATTTAAATGTTGTGTTAAGATTCACCTTTTGAAAAACAGAATGCAAAAAAAAAATTCATACAAATTTTATTGCAATTGAAAGGCAATGCACTTGAAACCTAGTAAAACATAATCTTTATAACCCTTCGCCGCCCAATGTGTGGTCAATGGGCGGTGATACAAAATTTTGTTCCCATCACAATTGAATTGGTAGTTGAATTGTGTTGTTAGTGTGTGGTAGTTGGCAATACTTGTTGTGCGTTTCTTGGATGTATACAATGGCCGGTTTACTCTAGGTGCACCTAGATGTGATTGGATATGGAATTTCCAAAGCCTAGAATAAGATACATCAGGATCTAACAAGAGATTTGAAGTAGCTTGCTTTGATAGAGTTGAGTTTAATTAGAGTGGTGTTTCACTGAGGCTCTTTCAAAGGGCAAGGAAAGACCTAGGGATTAGGACATTTAGAGAAAACTTGACATGCACTGGGTGTTTTAATTTTCCGCTAGCAACTCGGGAGGGTAGGAAGGTGAAATATAACTTCACGAAGCTTTTCCCTCACATTTCAGGATTCATTTTTTGATTTGTCGATTTGTACACGACATATTGTTGTTGGTTGCCTTCTTGCATTGAAATCAAATTGTTCCTCTTGCAATCCAAAAAATGAAAATAGGAGATATCTTTTGCAATGCACAATGTGCGCATGTAGTTGTATACCACATCCATAATGAAGACAACAAGGATAGCCTCGTCTACCTATGTCCACAAGGCATAAGGTAGCCAACTTACTTCTTTCCAACCATTTAAGCAATTTACTATATTTCTTGTCTGCATTTGTGAGGGGAACACACACACACACACACACATGGAGAAATAGATTTGAGGAGGTTTCCAAAATTTGTTCCTTTTTTTCATCAAAAACAAATGTTTAAGAATCTTTTTTTGTAAAGATTCTATTCAACCCATTCTCGTTATATAGGTCACCATACTTCCAACCATAGGCTAATTACAAAATCGCCCATGCTTCAATGTAGGTGATAATTGTGGATTCCAATGTACAACTTGTGATCATTGTATGCTTTCAATGTCCCCCTCCCCGACATTTCTGTTACGTGAGCTGTCACCCTAAACCACAATTGATTAGGAACAAAGCAACCTAACTAGCGAAAATAGATGGAGGTCAAAAATAGGTCGACTACCTTAGCTAGTGGAACTACCCTAATTAACTCTTCGTTCACAATAATCTGAGGACCACCACATTATTATTCTAATGCACATGGAGAGTTGTTTATTCACAACGTCACATCAAAGTCAAAAAGAGAGTGGGTTCATAGGATAAGGGTGTACAACAAATCTAAGTCATTCCTTTTTTTTGAAGGATGGAATCAAAACTGAATTGCTGTGTAGAAGAATTAAGTTCTGGTACAACAGGACAGCCCAATCTTCGAGTACAAAACTACCCTAAGCAGCTCGCCTTTCCTACCGTCAAAAAATTCGCAAATTACTCTTTCTCCTTTTCCAATGGAAATTGTCCATGTGTTTCAAAAAATAAAATAAAATGAACTCGCCAATTGTTCGATCTATTTCCCAAAATCACTGAGGTAGGTAACACATTCTTGATCAACTCCCATTTCCGTTGGGTAGGTTGCTCTATTTCCAATCAGTTGTGGCTTTAGGTGACAGCTCACATAGAGCAAGAACAACAAAAATGTCCAAGAAGTGTACATTGAAAGCATAGAATGATTACAACATGAACATTGAAAGCCACAATTATCACTTCCGTTGAATTTGTAACTAGCCCAAGGTTACAAATAGAATGAACTATGTAACAAGAATAGGTTCAAGAGAATTCTTGATAGAAAAAATTCACGATAATTTTGTTCTTGGGCTAAATTTTTAATAAAAAACTAAAAAAATTAAAAAAATCCATCTTAAACCTATTTCCCTTCATGGGGAGTATTTTCCCTCAACAGCTATACTCGATTCCTTAAGTGGTTGGAAATGGGCCGTAAGCTTCTACGTTACATTTTTTATTATTCACTTTGAAACAAATGGAATTTCCATTGCAAAGCTGAGTAACTACATGACATATTTGCATTACTAACCAAATTAAATTAAATCTCGTAGCCCAAATTTCAGTTTATTTGAGGAAAGTCAGTATTTTTTTGACGGTTTCTTTTATCCACATCGTCACCTGTCAACCATACTTGACTTTCAAAGTGGACCTTGTGGGATACTTTGTCTGCACTTGTGATTGCTACAGCAAGTGCGCAACAATTTTGCAGGAAAACCGCTGTGAAAATCAGTCTCACTGGATGATGTGGACGGATTTTCAATCAGTTTTTTTTATATTAAAAAAAAAGGGAATAGGGGAAGGGAGCTAAAATTAAATTCAAGCTGCAGGATCCACAGGTACCAGAAAAATATTAAAAGATTGGCCACTCAGAGAGCGGAATAAAGCCCTAAAAATAAATGTGTGCCAGCCACGAACCGCCGTACAGATTTGACCAGTCAAAGGAATCCAACTACTGTAACAGGCAGTCCAGTTCAGGAGTGACGTCAGCACTCAACTTGAATTGGAGTTCGTTGGAAGCTGGAACCAGCCCTCTTTTTTTTACATTTTAAGAAAGTGCCAGGATGGCAATCACTCCTTTTTTGAAATCCAATTTTGCACATTTTGGCTTATACCTTTGTACAAAAGCATCATTTACCGAAAATTCATGAAACTGGTCATTAAGGAAGGTTGTCTTTTCAAGATTCAAGTGTTGCATTGGATGAATGAGAAGTTGGTTGGACGAAGCAGTAGCTGGAAGTCCTCTGTTCATTGTCCAGAAAATAGACATAAGAGCGCTTAAGGATTAAAATTTGGTGAAGCACTGTATTTCTACATTCATCCATCTTTTGGATCAATAAACACTTTTTAGTCACATCCATACATTTTTCATCCAAATTTGGCAACTTCATCCATATTTCTAATAGAAATGAAAAAATTATAGCAAAAAGTAGATTTATTTATTTTGGCAAAAAGTAAATATTTATTTTGAAATGGTACAATCTAGCCCGGTGGTGCCCAAAAAACAAGGTTGGTTGGAACCAAGGTGGGTTTTTTTTTTTTTCATTTATTAAGATTGAGGCACTATTAGCCGATCATTTAAGCAATTTTGGAGCAGATTGTGTACAATATGAGGTGGTGGAAAAAAATTTATCCATGTAGGAAGACATGAAATATGGGGATAGCAAAATTTTCAAAATTTTATTCCCAAAATTGAAAATTACTATGAATTTTGGAAGCCCCAAAGTGCACTTCACCTATAGCCAATGTCTAAAGAATTTCAATTCCGATCATTCAAGAACTACTTTCCCACTCACTACTTCCAACTTTCTTGCTCACTACTTCGAAACATGTATCATAACCTTATTAGTTCCAACCTTATAAAAGACCAAAAACACACATTCCAAGCTTCTTTGGGAAATTTGTTTCCACCTTGGTTGGAAATAGTGCGCACCCTGCAAATTGGATGGTGGGATGTGGTTGACAATTGGTGCCTCAACCTTATAGGCAATGTAGAAAGTAATTCACATTATGAAATGAAAATGGATGAAATTTAAAATATATGGATGAAAATTTGTATATTCATCCAACATAATTTACATCCACCCTGAATAAAAGCAGTGCTCTTTTTATACACAATTTTCCACCATTTGACTATAGCAAAAAAACGTTGACTATTTTTTGTAAAAAAAAAAATCATTTTGTAGGTCAAATTAATTAGATTATTGTTGTATTTTAAGACTTGTAATCAAACTGTACCTAATTTTGATATAGATATCATGAAGTATCACCCAAGTATCACATGAGCATTGAGGAAATAGTTGACTACTTCTCCAAATTAATGCCTAAAAACACACTAGGTTGAAGGTCCTTTTACAATGTTGTTAACCCCTAAAGGACGTGTTTAGAAGCCTAAAACTACTTCAAAATACTCATCTCCAAAGCAAGGTCAAAATCTCCATCATTATTTATTTTTTAACAAATCCAACAATAGAATCCTTTAATTAACTTGTTCAAGTACATTGTCCCAAAATTTTAGAGTAAATATTGTCACCACTTGCGAATTCAATGTGCCTAAACTTCAAAATGTAGGCTTTTCTAGTCTTCCCAAAGGTGAAGTTTTATCTTTAAACATTTTAAAGAAAAAACACTTATGTCCTATAACTTGTGCATTTTAGTCAATAATTTGGAAAATGGGTTGAAAATATATATTAAAAAATTTTAACCAAAAAAACTTTCAAATTTATTTTTAAAATAAAAATAAAGTAGAAGGTGTTACTGAATTAACGATATAGCTAATATGCTTATAGCTTTTAGAATTTTTAATTTAAATGTTGAAAATATTCAAATAAACAATTAGTATCATTTAGTTTTTATTTATTTATTTATAAAAATTGAGAGCAAAAAATGACTTCATATGTGTTTTCTACCTTCATTGCTAACAAAATAAAAGTCTTTGTAACTTTTACCTCATTATTTGGAATTCAATAGTTCAATTTTTTTTGAGTAAGTAAAAATCTATAAAATCTAAAAAAAAATTATCAATATTTCTTTAGTATATGTTTTGCTACTCAAATTGACACTATAGTTGAAATTTTTTTTTTAACTTTTGCAATATTGATCAGAATGACATGAAACAAAGCTTCATTCATAGACTATAATGAGAAGCATCCATCTTTAAAAAAATTTATGCAAAAATTTCAAATTATGAGTCAATAGAGCCTGCCCGAGTTCTCAAAAAGCCCAAAGTGGGCTCCTTGGTTCTTTAGGGATTAAATACTTGCAATCATTTCATATAGAATGACCTACCAATGTTTAGGGAGAACCATCAGTGAGTTCTTTCTCATCCGGTGAAATTGGAAAAAAAAGTTGCAATTTGAAAACATTAGAAAAAAATAGAGGACAAAATCTATAAAAATTTATATTTGAAATAAAAAATAGCTAAAAAAACAAATTTGATACTTGAAAAAACAATTCAGTATGGGACTAAAAAAAAACCACTTGAAAATCTCAAAAATATCTCCAACACTGTGGCCCATGTTTCATAGGTAGACTTGAATTCAAGATTGCCTACAATGAAAGGTACCCCAATTCATGGGAACCAAAAAAAAAAAGTACGTGCATATGAAGAAGTTGGTTCAAGAATGTGAGAGTATCCACATCCTCACTTCCCAAACTTGGCCCCGCTCAAATATTCCATCTAATTTTGAAGAGACCTCAATTTCCTTGTCCCTTACTTTTGCTCACCAAATACAACTTATAGATAGTCGAAGGGACCTTGCATCAAGTAAAAGAAAGGATAATACAATTAAGCAGTTAGAATGGACAAAGATTTCAAGGATGGTTTCAATGATCCTTGACATACTAGAATTTGAGCGAGTGTCAAGAAAATATTGTGAGGTACTTGTAATACTTTTCATCCACATTTGACGAGAGTTGGACCTCTAGTGTTTAACCCTTAAACGTCGAGGAGGACGTTTGGCGTCCGATGGATGACAGGGAATCAACCTAGCCGAGTAGGACAGAAGTGCAACAATTCATCCTCAAAAGTTTGTTGTGAAAAGGGGAGGTCTTTTATAATTCTTTAACTTCCAATGAGTGCTTTTGCTATTTCTTAGGCCGATGATTTATATGGTAACGAAAAGGGATGGTTTCCAAGGTCACCCCTTCATCCTTCAAGGGTTAAAGGTGCCCTTTCTCTTGTGGCGGGGTGGGAATGTTTTGATATTTTTACAGTTGAATTGTAGTCACGACTTCTGTCAGCACTTGGGTGCACTGAGCGTGTTGGCCACACCTGGGACGGCTGGGAAGCAAGGCTTGAAAGCCACGTGTCAGTCAACGGAACTGTTCTCCACCATATAGAAGTCATGGGCAGTCAAAGTCGGTAAGAAGCAGCTAAGGTAGTATGCTCTTAAAAGCGACCGCTTAAGAGCAGATCGCCTTTTCAGGGAAGTTAAACTTATTGAAACAATTTTCAGTAAATTTATATAGGAAGAAAAATGGAATTGGCATCTAACCCAAGTCGTTTCATATTTTTCAGATCTTTGTAGCATTAGTTATGAATTTTTTGAAGTTCAAACACAGTGGTTTCTAAAAGCGACCACCTTCTGAAATGTACACAGTTCGAACATTGAAGAAAGCAAAATGTACCTCTGTGTCATGATCGCTTTTAGAACATGGGCGCTTTTAGAGCATACTACCTTATGTGATCTCATCTACTGTAGAGTTGAAATGTTTGGAACTATTTTGACAATAAGGGTAGTCACACCTTTTCCGAAGCCAAAATTTTGCTGAAGAATGAGGAGCTCAGGAGAGAAACTCGGAGCCAATTAGGTTCCTGAAATTTTGGAGAAGGTGTGACACCCCTTTTCGAGGAAGAGTGTTAGAATTGGAAAATTGCGTTTGACAGGGATCGTAGGATGAAGCGACAGAACACGCAGACAATGGGTTCCGCACGATGAAGTCACAGACGCGACAAGCATGACTGAAGAAACTTTTGCAACTCTCAATACACACCTTCGGAGCAGAATAACAAGCGTGGTGAAAACTTCGCAGAAACAGTATATTCTGCGCCGGACACTCAACAAGAAGCCAATGCAAAGCCGCCCCGTGCACCTTGTCTGGAGAATGCTCCAGCAGTGAACAAGGTGTGACTACCCTTAATGTTGGCCCATTAGTTGGGAAGCCACCCAAAAATGAGGGAGATGAGGTGGGTATTCTCAAACCGCCACTTTTCGCTACTATTTCTACACAAAATAGTGAAATTAGGTTCTCTCAACAATTAGGTCGCCTTACATTGAAAAAATTACTTTAGAAGTCATCAAAGTCAACAAATATTTCTTAAATATTTGCATATTTATACACTCGGAGGTTCATGAGTCCCAATTTACAACAATACCTAATTTAGGAAAGTAATACATTCTTGTGCAACAACTGGAAATATTTTATATAGTGTCAAATGTTGAGACATTAGTGTGGGGCAACCTAATTTCACTATTCAGTTGTATTTACTATTATTGGACTCATCAAATTTTAATATTTCCTCATTGGCAAGTGAAAGGAGGTTTTGTTGCATTCAAGAATGCGACAGTTGGATATCCTATGCAAAAGTTAGGAAGGTTAAAGTTTTTTCTGGTATATCAATGTTCTCAAATTATTTTTTCAACATATGTACATATTGATTTTGGAGATGTATAAAGTGATGATGGCAATTTTAGGTAGGGTGTGATTTTGGATGTATCAATCTTAGTGCTGTTGGAATCTCTACAAAAATGGTATGAGCGTTTGTCAAAGGAGGATTGTGAGAACTTATTATTTATGACAAATGAAAAAATAGAATATTTGAATTTATCTTTAGAATCAAGGATATGAATTTAGGAAGAAAAGATCGTGGAACATAAAAAACTAAATTTTACGAAATAGGAGGCAGTTTTTTTTTATTGCTCTCATATGTTGTACAACTTTTGTAGTATAAATTTAGACAACTTTGTGCTATAGGGACATTAGGGGAAGTCACATCTACAATAGGCCACATGTATTTTGTCCCCCATCTCAGTGAATCTAAATATATGGCCTTCCTCCCTTCTCCTTGTCACCAAATTTAATGAACTCAATTACAGCAAAGCTATAGTCAAACTTTTAGTTGAGTAAACCCTCCTTGACCCCTGCCTTGAACTCAAAGAAGCCCTAGGGAATGTTGTGACTTCCCTTATTGAATGTGGTGTGGAATCCATGGTGGCACCTTACAATGTTTTATAAGCTATTCTCCATTAATTCACATATTGAATCAATATTTCAAATACAAAGTCCATTTTCCTCTAGATTTTTTACATGGATTTTTTTGATGTTTTCAAATTGCAACTGGGTATTTTCCTAATTCCACTAGGCTAACAATGAACTAGTTGGCAATTCTTTCCAAAAATTGGCACCCTTATTTGAATAAGATAGAAGTATATATTCATGATAACTTAAGCATTTCAACTTGTACAATATGGGAAAGTTGTTGAGAAATTGAACTCAATGTGTGCAAATGTAAAGATGAAAAGAATGCAAAATAAATAGAATGATTTTTTTTCTCAAAAATATAAATGAGGATTTTTCATTGGAACCCATTTTGGTCTCATAGACACACCTATTGTAGTTAGCTTTGGCATTTATCTACAAGCATGGAGGGAAGAAAGATGAGTGGACAAGAAGATACAAACATAGAATCTTTCTCAATAAATAGTGCATCCAACTATTGTCCACAGTGGATCAGCCTTAAAAGCCATGACAAGGATCTGTCCAAAATACGTGCTTCTACCTTAACCTCTAAAGGACCGTGCTATGTTTTAATCCAAAACAATCCAAAACTGCCATTTCTTGTACAAGCACCAAATTTTAGGCAAAAAATATTTTTGGACATATATAATTGTATGATCTTGTAGTATGTTGGTTTGAAAATATGTGAAAAAATTTCAAAATTTCCATTGCATAGATTGCAAGATATTAGTGTTTGAAGTGACAAAATCCTTTTTGGAGGCCCCAAACTAGGCAGTTTACAAGATCACATTTGTATGAAAAAATGTCTAAAATGGTGGTGCTTATTTGGATTCATTTATCAAGGCAAGTTGGCTACATGCTTGGAAAAATTTAGATCAATAAGAATTGTACAAAATATAGGAAAAAAGTAGTAAGTAGAAAGAAGTAGAAGATGATTCAAATTACAAAATTGTTAAGAAATTTTGTTATGAAATTGAAAGCTGCCAATCCTAATGGTTGAAATGTTTTAATAAACATTCCATGTCCTATAATTTTATTATTTGATAAAAATATTGAAAATTGAGTAAAATAAAGGACTTCAACGTTTATTTTAGAGTAGAGGATCCATAAATGCTCGCAAACTAAAACTCCTCATAACTTTTCACTCATTGATCAAAATGGAATGATTTAAAGCTTTCAAATTACATATAACTCTAAGAAATCACTTTCAAATCTGTTTTTGAAAAAAGTGATTTTTTCTAATTTGTTGTCTTGACTGCCCATTTACGGGAAAAAAAAATTAACATATTAGGCCATAACTTTTGAGTTATATTTCCACATGTCAGGAAACTTAGCGCATATGAAAGATATTCCTTGTCCCTACCTCCTATTAAAATTTCAGCCTGAAATATGAAAATCTAGTTTCATGTACCAGCCAAAAAAATAATGTGCTGCTGGTCCTTTAGGGGTTTACTGTTTACTGTGACACTGTTTGATATGTTTTCTGAGCCCTTTGTTTTTTGTGTTTTAATAGCATTAAAACCATGCCTGCATTATCTTCCAGCAGCATTCAAACCGGCATCCTGACAAAACTTGAATGACAAAGTGTCACAAGCCCTAATCTCCTTAAATCCGACATGGGCTGCTCACTTTGCTCCTGCAACTTAGAGACATCACCACATCTGTTTGGAGAAAGCAATCTCACCTGGGACTTATTTTCAGTACACCCAAAACCATCACTTTTTGCTACTGAGCCTAGTAACTATTATTAGACTGGCCAAATTTTCATATGTTCTTGTTGGCAAGTGAAAGGAGGTTCCAACGCACCAGAGAACATGGCATTTGGATACCGTATGCAAAAGTTATTAAGGAACAAAATTTGGTTCTAAAATGGTTTCTTCCATATGGGTACAGAATTGATTTTGGAGATGTACAGAGAGTAAAGATGGCGGTTTAAAGTCACTGGCACATTTAGGTGCACCTACCTTAGGACGGAGAATGAATGCTACAGCTACGCACACAGATGCACTACCAGTTGAATAGCTCTTTTTGGGTCACTACTCTAAACAGTGAAATTAGATTACCTTAACAATTAGGTTGCCTTCACCAAAGAAGTTACCTCATGACTCACTACAATACTTGTCCAGATGGAGGCACACACAATTCTCTAAACCTGAGCCATGAACCAGTGCACCAACCCATGCAACACACATGGTTCCTACATCACTACATCCTTCTACAGTAACTATACATATTCATACAATGTAGAATGTTGAGAAATTAGTCTGGTGCAACCTAATTTCACTATTTAGTGTACTTTAGAGAAGGCATTTTAAGTGGAATGGACACCACACTTCTGTTCCTCTAACAATGCGACCAGTGGCCACTTCACGGTGCCCCCGGTGTTCCTCTAAACTCCTTTGTGTTCCTGTTTGTTTTTGAATTGAAAGAAGGCCCAGCCTTTTACCTTTCACAGCACAAACCCTAATCAGTTTCATTTGACAATCATGAGTCATGGGCTGTAATTTTAGAAAATATAAAAATACTGGTTCCCATTCACTTCCCTGCCACATGATATGACTCAACCTTCATTGTTCAAACAACCCCGACTGTCTTTCAGTTTGTTTGTTTGTTTGTTTCTGTTTGTTCAAATTCATAATTGATAAAACTAAACTAAACTTGGGCTGCCTGACTATCTGTCACTCCTCTTTGCCCACATAACTCAAATTCGGTGGTGTGTTCAAAAAGCAAGCAAAGAATTTTTTTATTTTTTAAATTTTTTTCCAAAAATGAATGGAATTTCATTACAAGAGTAGAATACAGGAGCGCAAGCCACAAGCAAAGGATTCTTTCGTTGAGTTTTGTTTTGCTGATTCTTTTATTTGGTATGACAGATGCTTGCTTCTCATCCTAATGTCACCTGATGTACGTGCTTCTCAAAGTCAGTTGTGGGATTGAAGATCAACAAGCGGTGAATCGCAAGTATCTCTACCCAAAAAAACATGCTTCATTTTTGTATGTTTCTTTCCACATGATCTTTCACACAATCTTCTATTTGATTATATTATATATATATATATATATATATAATCCCCCTAATATGTGACAATCTTCAAATGCTCCTATTCTTAAATATCCACACGTTACAATTCTATTAGTTTTAAGAAATCGGAATTCTTAAAAATGATGGGCCCTAACTTGCCATTAGTGCATGTGATAAATGTTTAACTTCCATTTTTTGGGCAACCAATGGGCCTTTCAAAAAATGAGTGGAATATCCGGTTTACTTTACAATCATGGGGTCTGAATCTTTATGATTTATGATTGAAGGTTTACAATTGGAGCTTCATGATGTTTTCCAAAGTCGGTACTACCAACCATTCTTTTGGAGTTTTTATATCTGCGTAAGAATTACGATCACCAAAGTCTCTAGAGCAAGAAAAAAAGATTGAAACCTTTGACGAGGTGTTATTAGTAGCACGGAGAGCAAATGAGCCCCAAATGCACCTAAAAAAATTAGTATACCCAAAAAGGAATGATAGAAGTAGATCAACTAATAATTGAGTAATGATAGGAATTTTAAAATATGTGCCAAACTATTTTGATCCATTATTAAACATGCAAAATTAGTGCCGCCATAAAATTGAACCCTTTAGTATTCCGATGTATTGATTCTAAACAATGAACATAGAGGTACCGAGGGGATTTAGTTATCACAAAATTTCTCATTCATTGAAATCAATGTCTATCTTTTAAATCCATAATTTTTGTATGACGGATTTGATGAAATTGAAATAAATAATATATCTATGACAAAGATGTAAGCCAAAAAATATGAAAAATTGAAGAAAGGATAAAGACACTGAAAGGGTCAAATGCTTTAAGCTATTTGGAACTTTGACGGTTTAGTCAAATGCCATACAAACCGGTATTACAGTTGGCAATTGAGAAAGTGCACCAACAACTACCTCCAATTAATTATAGACACGAAGAAAAAAAATGAAGAAACTCTCAAATTAGTGTCACTTGAGAAAGGCCACCCGCCAACAACGACGACGTAGACTTCTCGTCCAAGCGCGAAGTTTCGTCGTCCAGTGACCCGAAGTTTCTTCGTCCACGATTTCAGGAGAACTGAACTGCGTCATTTTTCCACGTTCCCACAAAAGGAACTTCGTTCTCGCCCAGTTCGCCGCTTCATTCGCTCTGGCTGCACACCCCAACTCCCAAGATCCCAGTTTTGTCTCCGAAAAGATTTCGTTTTTCCATTGAATTTTAAATTTTAAAGGAAAGAAAAAACTGAATGATACCCCCTCCTCATAAAAATTAAAAAAACAAGTTAAAAAAGTTAAGAAAAAGAAAAGAAAAAACCCAATTCAGAGTCCACTGATTTTCCAGTTTCAGCTTCCTCGTTTCCACTTCCTGAGCACTGGAAAGTCCCCCTGGCTTCTCTGAGAGTCTTCTATTATCAATGCCTCCTATGCCCTCATGGTGATGATATTCCAATGCTGGTTAAATTTTTCCAAATTTGTGGAAGAATTCTCTTGGTAAGAGATTTTACAATATGCACAAAATTATTATTAAATTTTTAATGGATTGGTTTATTATTTTCAGTTATCACTTGCTGCAGGTGCTCTGGAAACTGAGCCGTCAGAATTTTGTCAAGCCCCGTCTAACTTCATTGATTTCCTGTAAGTTGGGGTGATGGAATTCGGGTTTTTGGGTTTTGCTATCACAGACACACACAGCTTGTAATTTTAGGGTGCTCCTTGAACTAGAACTGAATTCGCTGCAAAATAAAGTAGGTCTTTAGAATTGTTAATGCAAAGACATGGTGCTTTCCTTTTCCTTTTTCCAAATGAAACTAGAATGTGGATATGTCATGTGGGAACCGCACACAAGTCGTTTTACCAGCTTCAATTTTCTTTATGGTTGTCATCGAAAGTTCTTGTTATGGCTGTGGCTTGTGTGACCCGGCCTTGAAACACTGAAAAACCTCGAGGTCCAAAATTGGGTCTTATGTTTTAGCGAAGCAGTGTTGTGTTTAACATTTGGGGACTTTCTTTACTCCAATTTGTCATTTATTTTTGAACCAACACACACAAAATATCCTTCACTAATTCTGGTGACATAATATTAAACCCCATCCAAATTACATTTTTCAAAAAGAGTTTTCTGAATGTTCAGGTGCAGCAAATTGTGAAAACCAACGAAGTTATGGCAGTCAAGCCGCTCCTGAAACTGGATTACTTCAGCGTGAGTTCCTCCCTTCAGCATTTTTGTCTAATGAATTCAAAGTCATCAGCAACCTCAAACTTTGAAACATAACTTATGATAATTCAAACTTATGCAATTGAAACATAAGTGATGAAAATTTTGTCTCTTTTTTACCAAAGTGAGGGAGCTCTCCAGTGAGCTCTATCAAGCGATTTTCTTTTGAAAGCACACATTTCCATTGATTTAGTTAAAATGCTCCATATTGACAGAAAGAGTATCCATTGCCCTTCAATGAACGCATTTTGAAAATTCTTTTCAAGTGGTAACTAAAGTATTGTTTTGCGCAGGGTCTGTTTTCCTTTGACATGTTTTATGAAAGCCTGGTGAAGGACATAGCGCCTGTAATCGAGACTGCAGCAGCTCACGACAACAGCTTAAAAGATGAAGAAGTTAGTGAGAAATTTGAATCCATGCTTCAATTTCCAGAGGCCCCCAAGTTACTACCACTCTTCAAACACACCCGGAACTCCCTCGGTGACCTCTGCTACAAGGTGAAAAAAAACTCATCCCAATTTCATTCAATGGGGGCATCATATTTAAATTCAAAGACTTTGGCCACTTTTTCAGAGGATCAATCTTGGTGCAAACAATTTTGTGAAGGTGATAAGGTAGCCGACCTCTTTCTGACCACCACCTATCTTCGCTAGTTAGGGTGCTTTGTTTTTTTTATCAGTTGTGGTTTAGGGTGACAACTCATGTGGTTAGGTGAGAGCTCACGCAACACAAATGTCGAGGAGGGGTACATTGAGAGCATACAACGATCACAAGATGTACATTGGAAGCCACAATTGTCACCTACATTGAAGCATGGTCAATTTTGTAATCAACCTATGGTTGAAAATGTGGTGACCTACATAACAAGTTTTTTATTGAAAATGTGGTAAATTGCTTAAATGGTCGGAAAGAGGTCGGCTACCTTAAATAGGTTTTCATGAAAATCAAACAATTGTATAAAGAAAATCTTCATCATCGTTTTAGTGGAGGTCTCCTGAGAGTCCTGATGGTCACAATGATCACATGGAAATCCTCACTAAAACCTAATTTTACTGAAAACCTTGTTGAGATCATTTCAACACGGTTTGCAATGGGTTCACTAAAAACCAATTGGGTACTTTTTTTGTCCATGACTTCATGACAATCAGGTCAATGAACGCTTGAACAAGCAACGTAAGGATATCGTAATGTACGAAAAGGAGCATAAGCGGAGCTTTGAGGAGGTGAAATTCGTGACTTAAGCTTCTCATTCTACAGAAAATTCTGAGTGAGCTTCCTGAATTCTCTTGCAGTTCAAACCCTTCCTAAAAACAAAGCGAAGCAAAATTGAAATTCCACATCACCATTTCATGGGTCTTCACCAATCAGGTGATGTCATATGGCACATTTCCGAGGGAAAAATAATTACTGGGTGTGCTGCAATACAATTGATTTAATACAAAAACATTATTGTTTGAACAGCTGCAAGATGGAGTAGAAGAATTGACAGAGAGATTTGATCGCTTGGACTCTCGGGTGGCAAGTGTAGGGCAAACTGCAGCCAAAATTGGGGATCATTTAGAGGTAGGTACCGACTCTTAAAGCCCTAAACCTTAAACCCTAACCCTAAATCCTGACCTTCTTAATAGAGCCCATTTTTGTCGAGGTTGCAAGTCAAATCAAACATTGGGTATGGCGAGCATGATCTTATCTCATTATCTTGGATATCATCACAGATTAGGTTGGGTGTTGTAATAGAAATCATTGTGAGGAAATTAAGATGAAAGTCTAATGAGACGTATTGAAATTGACCCCTGGGAATGCTTGTCTGCAGAGTTCCGATTCACAGAAAAGGGCTGCAACAGAAACCATCGACCTCGTGAGGGTGGGTACTCGCCTACACTATCACTCATATCTTAATGCGAATTTGAGTGTGCCCACATCATTTGAAATTACTCAGATTCCACATGTCTGAGCGCTGATTGAAATTCTTGTGCTTAACTATGGCAGTATATGATGTATTTCAACGAATCCGCGGGGTACTTAGAAGAGGAGCCGCCCTTGTTTTCTGACGACGATCGTGTTGCAGAGGCAACAGCAGTTGCACAGAAACTCCGTGAGTTTATTAATTCATAGCAAAACCGAATGGATTGTTGGGTTTAGAATGACCAATTTTGATTTGCCATATTGTGAAAATCATATTCCAAAATGGGGTTGAATTTCATTTCACCAGAATCAGTGAAGAACTGATTGCATGTGTTGCTCAAGGACAAGTCGCAGGATGAAAACTGCTACAAACAACAACTTGACTCCCATTTTGAGTTTCCATGGCAGGAGCAATTGCGGAGGACAGCGTAATGAGTGGAGGAACGGGAGTTTTACAAGCAAAGACCACTGGGAATGCAAATGGCCATTTGGAAGTCGCCGCAAGAAATCTACAGGCGTATTGCAACGGTCAGTTTAAAACTGTTGAATTTCCAAATCAACACGCAAACGTTTCCAATCAATTTAAGTCTGCTTTTTCATGAATTTCAATTTAACGAAAAGATGACACTTGTCTGACATTTTGGAATCATGCCACCATTTATAGAATCCCCGATCGAATGAACGATGGTTTTGAATTTTCTTGGGTGCAACAGTCGGTGCTTCTACTAAAGAGTCTTCTGTTTCATTTTGGCAGAGCTCGAAAATCGCCTCCTTGGGCAGTTTGATGCAGCGTCGCAGAAAGGGGACTTGCAGACAATGGGTGATCGTGCCAAAATCTTGACCCAAGTAAGAAAAGATTCCTATCAGCTCATCGTTCAAGAAAATCAACGAATATTACATTATTTCCTGTATGAATGGCCATCAAAACTTTGTAATGCAAAGGCCGGCCTTTGTGAGATCATTGGGATCATAAAAAAAACACTCAAAAGGAATCATCAATATAGACTAAAGATTCCTGTTGTGTGATTCATTGCAAGTAGTTTAACAAAGGGAGCAGTGTGATGCAAAGATACGTTGCGTCAAGACCGATGTTCATGGACGTGGAAGTGATGAACAAAGATGTGCACATGGTGCTGGGACTTGAGCCCGGTCGCATTTTAAACGAAGATGGCGTCTTGAGTGGCCTCTCATCTGTCTACAAGGATATTTCGGGTATGAAAATTTTCTGTTATGGGAGACACAAGTCTAGCTACATAAATATACACTGTAAGAAACACGAGGGTTCTTGTGTCTAAGTTAGACAAGAATTTTGAGGACATCCAATGTACCAATCCATGTTTTTTATGTCAACAATGACGTCCAATGTAACATGAAGACGTCATTGTTGACAAAAAAAACACGGGTTGCTACATTGAATGTCCTAAATATTTTGTCAATTTAGACACAAGTTTCTTAAAGTGATAATTGCTCATTACTTTCTCAATGAGAATCATTTTAAACCGGTTTGTGATTAGAGTCCGGAGATTTACTACTTGCAACTAAGTTTTAACAATGTGTGCTCTTGATGGTTTTGGGGACAGAGAGTGTGCAAGCAGAAGCAAAGACGATAGCTGCTGTCTTTCCATCACCTGCTGCAGTCATGTCCATTCTCATACAAGTAAGCTCATTTATAAATTTTTGGCTCCATTTTTTGTACAATCTCAACGTTGATGAAACCGGGAGTTTTGTAATTTTTCTTGAAATGACCCTCAAAAAATGAAGAAAATGCATGATGTTTGAAGGTTGTTAGGATCTTATTAGCATCTACAGTTTAGGTACTTAGAGAATTGCACAACACTAATTAGAGAATGTCACGGTAAAACTACTTCAATTTTGTTTTACTGGAACAATTTAGTGCACAAAGTTTCAAAAATTAGGACAAATAAAATTGATGCTGGAAACTAGAGTGGTGAACATGATATGCAAATGATATGCAACTTTGATCCAATGATATCCAAATATAATTAACTTTGATCCAATGATGAGCACAGAGAGTTATGGAGCAACGAGTGAACTTACTAATAGAGAAAATCCTCTCAAAGCCGTCACTCTCCAATCCCCCGCCTAGAGAAGCCGGAGGTATACAATACGTGAGTGTTTTAAACTCTCAAATATGCATTAGATGCTCAATTTTATGGAACAAGGAGATCATGGTAATTAATGAGATGTCAATTATTTAACACAAGGGGACCCTAATTCCAAGTTCCCTCTTTGTAGTACTTGAGGGTTCTTGCGGGAGCGTATGAAAGGACTAAAGGATTAGCAAATGAATTCCAAGCCTCTGGTTGTGGAGACCTAAATGTAGAGGGTATGTCATTCTATCAACATTAAATCATTCCAAAGATCTAGCACTACCAAAAGATGGTGTTGTTTTCAATACTCTTTTCAACGCTTTTTTGTACACTTTTGAGTTGAAAAGTAGATTTTTGAAACCAAACATTCAATGCTAAGACAATACTTTTTTTTGTTAGTAGTGTAGTTTCTACCATTGCTCTAATCAATGCACTAGATAATGCTTTGCACTAGATAATGCTTTCATGAGTGTTGGGACATAATACCAAATCATTCTACTCAATCAATAATGTCCAAAACTATACATTTTTGAAAATGGGCTTAGAAAAATGAGAGAGATTATAGACCATAATCCTCTTCTCACTCCTAGCCAATGAGATAACAACACAATTACCTCATAGCATTGTAACTTTGAACTCCAAAAGGATTGAAGCTTCAAAAATCTTGTCACCTATAGGAAGGCTTAACTATGAATAGTGTAGAAGAAACACAACACCAATCACTATTAGACTCCAGTTTTAGTGCTTCAATTTTAGTCCTTCAAGGAGTTTCCTGCTCCTAGTCCCTCATTGCACATACTTTACAATTAATTCTAATATGTGTCCTATTCTATTCAATGTGTAGCTTTTGCTGAATCCTTGTTCAAGTCCTATAGAGAAGATTATGGAGAATTTGAGCTAACTTCACTAAACCAACTCTATACAAACAAGGTGCACACTTTAGTTTCCTCTTGGAAGCTCTCACAACCGGAGGTAAAGCATCTTCACAACCTTAAAACTGAAAGTTGAGACTCTTACTAGAGGAGGGGTTTAAAACACTACAATGTAGAGCTTCCTTGTAAACGCATCATTTTTATTTTATCTAGACTATTGCAATGCATATGAATAGAATAGTGCTTGCTAAAACTAATATCTACTAATTTAGTTTGTTAAGAGATGCACATAACGTATTGGGTAATCCAATTTTGATAAAGAGTTATAAGATTTAAGGTAGGAGGTCTATAAATAGGTCTTATTCCCTAACTAGGAATAAGTGACATGTTCCTTGAAATATCTAGTAGGCTTATTAAAGGGACAATTTAATGGACCTCCTACCTTAATACATGCCTTGTCATGGAGTGACCAAGTAGGTACTACAACTTGTAACTCTCATCCAAGATTGCATTATCTATCATATTTTCCAAGATTCATAAACTATGTCTTTAAATTTCATTTTCTAATTGTACTTCATTACATTTTCCATAGTAAAAATATTCCTTAAATAGAAGTGCATGCCCCAAGTACTTGAGGAAGGTAGATGTTATGAAAATAAAGGTAGAGGTCATGAATTATAGAGTTCATATATATAACACATCCAGGAAGGAAATATGATTCAACTTACCAATTAGTTGATTTGTTTCTTGATGTAGACAATGGAGCTTAAGGCGTCACCAATTGCTTCACAGAGAAGGATGTCCCTCATGCACCCTTTCACTCCCATACAACCGCAACAACAACAACAAAGACAATCAACTATACACACTCACGCTCCCATCTCTGTGTCAGTGGTTGAAGAATTTGTGGATTGGAATGAAGAAGCTGTGGCCCGTTGCAAAATCCTCACTCTAAAGGTAAACCATAAGATAGGAGTAAGCCATAAGACAATAGACCCTAATTGTGCCACTTTTATAGCCACTCTCTATCAATAGAGCACAATTGAAAAGTTGAAATGTACACTATTGATACATAGAGGCACAAATAGGGTCTCTTATCTTGTTGCCAAGTCCAATGCTCAAGGCAACTACGTCAATGTCAATGTCTCGTTGGCTAGTTGAAAAAGAGGATTATAACCTATAATCTTTCTCCTCATTCTAAGCCCTTTAAGATCAACCGAAAAGTACAGATCTTCAGATTTTTGATAAGAGTAGAGCAACTTGGCATAATGTCCATTTGTGTGTAGTTGCAACATACGTTAATTAATCTCTTGACTGTAGCAGTAATT
Organism: Antitrichia curtipendula; assembly: GCA_951230915.1. Classification (NCBI taxonomy): domain Eukaryota; kingdom Viridiplantae; phylum Streptophyta; class Bryopsida; order Hypnales; family Leucodontaceae; genus Antitrichia; species Antitrichia curtipendula. The sequence goes on along the minus strand of OX579633.1, from coordinate 984,337 downwards.
AACCTGATGAGAGAGATGATGTTCAGGACCAGCAAGCTGGAATCCTTGCCACGAACGTGAAGGCCATTTTCACCTGCCTCCTTGACCAGGTTGTTGCCCTTCCCATTTCCAGCATGAAGTATCCTCTCCAAAGTTGTGCTACAATCAGACCACAAAGAGTTAAACAGTGTTTTCAGAAGAAATAGAATAATTCAGGAACTTTTAGATGGTCATATTTTGCCATGACTCACAGTGATCACACAGGGACCCATGAGAGAGGTTTCTGTGTGATCCCTGTGACCATATCTCTTTATGACATTTTGAAAAATTTCATTCCACAACTAGAAAAACAATTTTTCCATGGGTTTCAACCTTTAAAATCCATAAAAAAAACTGATCATTTATTATGGATTTACGTCAAGATTCGTGTGTTGGATTCTTCCTGACATGAAACACTCTAAACTGTACTGAAAACCCTGTAAGAGTGTTCTCTCGATCTTGGGCATTTCTGGATGGTTTAAAATCCTCCACCCTTCTGTGAAGCAGGTGAGCCAATACGTTACAGAAGGCCTGGAGAGAGCCATCGAAGCATTGAAGGAAGCTGCAGCACTGCGGGAGCGCTTCGGGTACAACACCACCAGTAGCAGAAAGGTGGCTCAAGCTATGGCTGCCTCAGTACGTAACTACTCTCTCCTTCCTCCTTCTCTAATCCAAGGAACACGTAGGCTACTTAAAAGATGTGTTCCGTGCTTGGACAATTTCTCAAGACCTTTTTCATAAACAAGACCTTTCATAAACAAGATTTTTCAGTAAAAATTAGACTGTTTCTGTAACTACAAGACAACGTCATAAAAGCAATGTTCGCCATGATTCATAAGGCAGTTCACAGTGAATTCCTGAAACAGTGTATTTTCCTGAGAATCCTATGTCACTACCTATTTAGCATTGAGCATAAGGAGTGAGATGAACCTGAATCTCGTCGTGATCATTGAAAACCAGGCAGAAGCTGCGTCTTCGGCAGGAGAGAGTAGCTTCCGTGCGTTCATGGCGGCTATCAAAAGTGCAACCACCAACATGGCCATGCTGCAGCGAGTAGAAACTCTAACCCTAAATAAATAATCATGTATCCCTGCATTCTATTATTCTCAGCTTTGCCTCTGCAAGTTGAGCTCAAGCATGATTTTTCTCCGGCTCGCAGTTCTTCACAAGATCAGTTTCACGTGTGCTGTTAGCACAAGAAGGAGGCCATTCGGTCTGCTGTGATGCAATTGCATCTGCCATGGCTGTTGCAGAGAAAGCAGCATCCACAGGTCTACGGGGCTCACTAGAAGCACTCCTAGCGGAGGTGAATCTCTCTCTCCCCGAGCTACAGATTTTCAGATTTCAGTCTTCTTTTCCGGGATGCATAAAAGGTTAGAAACTTGAGACCATCTCCTATTACTGATCCCTGTTACCAACAGCAACTCATCTCTTCCAATTAACACGAGACTGGACTTCAATTAGCAAGTGGTGTAAGCATGACTTGACGAATGCTTATGACCCTTGATCTGTGAATAGAAATAGGAACGTCTACTAATCCTGCAATAGTAATCTACACTTCGAAATTGAAAACGAAAATTCATACATTAATGGTGATAAAAATTTGATTTGGTTCTTGTATCCACATTAATAGTGATCTTTCCACAGCGTTATAGTGATCTCCTAATGAAAGCAGACTCCTAAATATTGATTAATATGCTTGGAGTAATGTACATAGTATCCACTACACTAATACTTTGGACGAATTGCTTGATATGAGCACCAGGTGGAGAGATTGTTAGTCGCAGAGCAAAAAGTGACGGACTACAAAGAACTAGACGAGAGCATCTCGCCTGAGCTCACAACGGCGTGCTCGAGGTTAGTGAGCCTCATTCCATCATTCCCACTGCAAAACTGAATAACCACTCAATCAGCACAAGTGAGCTTAAATCATGAACAATCAACAACCATGCTTCTCAGAGTAGTCACGTTTCTTACTCGGATGGTCGAAGTAGCAAATGGAGCATTGGACGGGATGAACAAAGAAGCCTTCATGACACAATTGGTGTGTTAGTATTCCCCTCGCCTTCCGCTCCTTGAACTTATCGTTTTGTTGAACACTTGCAAATTGCTCGTTGAGATCACAACTTCATGGCTGGTGACATAAAAATGGGGCATGACAGGGGTATGGACTGTACAACCGTTTGATTCAGCACTGGAAGAGGTTCACCTTTGACCCAAGGTTAATACATAATTCTGAAGACCTAAATCTCTTTGCATGTAAGAGAAGCTGTTGAAATCATATAGTCTTTGGCAGAAGGTTAACACCTAACACGTAATCTTAAGACCTAAATCTGCTAGCATATAAGAGAAGCTGTTAAATCATCGAGTCCTTGACCCAAGGCCGGTTAATACGTAATCTTAAGACCTCAATCTGTTTTCATATAAGAGAAGCTGTTAAATCTTCGAGCATTGGCTTTAAAGACTGGTACAGATTTGGCTTACTGGCACTTTCAATTGGTTGTTTTTTCCAGTGGAGGTCTGCGCTTGAAGCGAGATGTGTCAGAATACGCTGACTGCGTGCGAAGCTTCATGACACCAGCCATAGACGAGAAATTCGCTCTCCTGGGGACGTGAGTGATTCGATTATCCCTGACTGTGAGCTACAAAAATTCACTTGGATTGTATCTAACGCGAGATTCAGCCCTAAACCATAAAAAAAAACTAAATTCCTTGACAGGATGGTGAATGTGTTCATCGTGGCGCCGGAGAGCTTGCCTACCTTGGTGGACGGAACATTACGAGATGTGAGGGAAGAAGTCTTCAGGTATTGTAAGTTTGTAATCTTTGGATCTTCAACTGAGACTGGCTACTTAGGTTTTTGATTTTTAGAAACTATCAAACACCGGGAGTCTCGGTTGCGTGCTTCCCCTTCCCCCATCTCAAATGAAATATGGACTTCAAAGTCCTCCAGTTAGCTCTTCAACGAGCTGGCAGAAACCCAGTTTATAAGACATTTGAGACAAAGAATTTTTGCAAGAAGTATACACGAACCCTCCAAGAGAATAGGGGTGAAGTATAAAATTCAATGAGAAATTTGCTCAAAGCCAATGCTCAAATCCCCAAACCCTAATTCCTCGTGTACCTTGTCTTGCAGACTCATTGAACTACGAGAAGATTACAAGAAAGCGAAGGTTGCCAACATTGTCAGCAGCATGAACGGTTGAAGAAAATGTACCATACTTTGTGCCACAGATCCATTTCCGCGCTTGCATTGAGATCAATTCCCTTCTCCCGAGATTTGGGAGTTCCTGACTGAGCCTTCTACTTAAACCCTTAAACCCCTGAAGGACTGACCCTGGGTTTAGAGCCCAAAATTGCTTCACAATAAGGTAAACCTGACAAAATAACTGATTTGTCCTGTCGCCATTACCAAAAAATTCAGATTTTTTTTCATACAAAGACAAATGTGAGAAATGAAGGAAGCAACTAGAATTTTATTTTTTGGACAAAGTATGAATTTTTTTATGAATTTTTGAAGTGTGTTGGCCAGTTGGCCAAAATGAGTTTGTAGACTACCCCAAATTAGCAGAAAAGTGTTTTCATGATGGTCATCTTGTCACCTAAATTAGTCACAACATTTTCTAACATAACTATACGATTTCCTATCATGGACATGACATTGAAGGAATTAAAAATAATTTTTTACCACCACTTTACACTACAAAGGAGTAGGTGTCCTATGACAGTCATTAATAACTCCATGACCATCTCCAAAGGCTTTAATTATGGCCACAAATCAACCTAATGTAGTCCTAATCCTAGTTATTAGGAAAAGTTCCTACAGTTAATATTAGACTCTAATAAACAATTCCCGAGGTGCCTATCATGGGAGGTTTGCTTGTCATAGGTAGTTTTACTTTACTAGTACCCAAAGCAAGGCTAAAACAATCTCTCTCTCTCTCTCTCTAGTCTAGGAAAAGAAACATTTCTCAAGGCAATGAGTACTCAGTGAGATACGTGGCTTAAACGGACATATTTGAATACAAGTATGTAAGCTACAAGACCACCGTAACCAATCGTAGGGATGCACACACACAGGGGGATGACAATACCAAGGGTATAAGCATAAACCGGTACAGTGTTGAAACCCGGACTAGGCAGTGACGAAGTACAGCACAGACAAAGAACTAGGTGCAAGGGATGTGGACCAGCTGGACACTCCACCAGGAACGAGAAAGCAACTGGGCAGCCTATACGGGACAGCTACTAGAACTTTCTCGGTTCAATGAGCGTCCTTCTGTTCACCGAGCATCCTTCTGATCATTGAGCGTATTGGGTTGTGGCGCTTTTCAAGCTTCCAAGAAACACTAGTGTGGTGCTGCCGATCGGAGCAGTTACATTCCATGGACATGGATACGGTTACACAGGTGGTGCTTACTGATCGATCTCCGGAGAGCCAAAGCGTTTGGGCAGTGATTCGAACTTGTCACGAAGCCCACTACTTGAATTTCCTGTTGCTTGTATGTTTTGTACGCTTTAAATATGCGATTCGGATAACAACGTGTAGCCTTGCTTAAAACACCTCGTGTACGTTCACTGACACATTTTTTTTTTTTTGTCTGGTGGGCATGGGCACAGGTGAGGCGTGGCTACCTCATATTCAAGCACACATACATGCTTGCATTTAGCAGTGTTTAACTCCTTCCAAACCCTATGTATCTTGCGGAATCTTGCTATGTCTTGGAGTAATACACAGTTGATGGAAAGAGTTCCATACTGTAGTAAATAAATACAAGAAGTATGCAGTAGTATAACCTTGTGAGAATATAGAGTAAGTATGCACCTTGCGTTTATTACGAGGGAATATGATACTCTCAGTTGGAGGTACAGAGTGTACAGACCATCGGAGTGAGCAAGGGTCTGAGACTTGTATTAAAGTTAATAAAGAAATCCCGCCCCCCCCCTCCCGGACAGGTCATGAACGCAGAATTTCGTTCGAGATTGCAGAACCTTACTTTGTGTGACTAGTATGATTAGAAAGGAACAAGAAATCCCGCCCTCCCTCCCAGACAGATCACGAATGTAGATCTTGTTCGAAGTTGCACGACCTTAGCTCGTGCGACTTATATGATCTGGATGGAACAAGAAATCCAGCCTCACCTCCCAATCGGGACAGGCATTTAAATTAGGTAATTAAGGGAACTAGGGAAATGAGGTTTGTTTGGAATTACGTAACCAAAATCTATCTGATTGATGGAACAAGGCTTGAGTGATGAGTTTGTGTAATGTCAAGAAACGGAACAAAGAGGCTTGTAAGATTGGAACACTACGTGACTTGATTGATAGAAATTGCTCAAAAATGAGGTGACAAGAATGTCTTCTCTCTCTCTCTCTCTCTCAAATTCAACCATAAGATCCTTTACTTAAGGTGTTCCAGGTACTTCTTTCCAAAATGTTAAAGTGAAAATCCTTACCCATTGCAAGTTCAATGTGGCTAAAATTCAAAAAATAGATTTTTAGTAGAAAAAAATCTAAACAAAATAACTCTAAGAAAATTGTAAAAGTAGAAGGTGGTGCTTAAAACCTAAATCACCAATAACTTTGAGAATAAATTGACAATTGTAATTCCCAAAGCCAAGAGTGTCCTAATAAGCAACATATATCCATCTAATATTTTTGCATTTATTTAGAAAATTTCAAAATTAAATTTCAAAAAACCACTTAATATGTTTCTTTGACCTTTGATTGCCTACAAAATAAAATCTCTCATAAATTTCATTTCATTATTTGGAGTTGAATGGTTCAAATATTTTTCTTTGTAGGTATTAATTCAAATAATCAAATCAAATTATTTAATTTTTTTTCGAATCTTTTTCTGTTGCCCCTTTGACATTAAATCTAAAAAAAAACTTATTATTTTTATAATTATTTATTAGAATGATGTGAAGCAAAGCTTCACATGTAGATTAGGATGATTAGCATCCACCCTATTGATTTCATATAAAAAATTTGAATTCTAAAAGAATCTAAAGTGAATTCTTTCATTACATAAACAACAAGTTTGGATTTGAATTTTTCATGGAATAAAAATCAAGCCTAATGTGAGCTAATGCAACTTTTCATGCAATAAAATCTAGGTTTGAGCTTAATGTGACATAAAATAGCTTCTGGATTCAAATGTTTCATGAATTAATAAAGTCAACACAACTATCTTAACCAACCCTAATTGTCCAAATTTTTCATGAAATAATAAAATCAACACAACTACCTTAACAATACAAATTGTCCGTTTGAAAGTTGAGACTAATGTGACACTAATGCAAGTTCTAGATTTGAGCTCAATGTGCCATTAGCATAAAGTAGCTTCAACACTAATTGTCCATTTGACCATTTCCAACTTCACAAGATAGTGGCAAAAACGATAGTCGCATCTTTTTCAAGATCTTTGCCAACTAATCCGGTAATCATATTAACTCCTAAAAGCCCAAGGCCTTTTTGGATTCCAAAACATCATTGCTTTTGAAGTGCTATAGATTTAAATGTCACTAAGGTATAGAAATTTCAACCATAAATCTTGTTGTGTACATGTTGTAGCTGACGTGAATCAAATATGGAGTCATTTGGCCATATAAGTTGCAAGATTATAATGTTTTAGTGTTGAAAAAAGATGCTAAAATTTTCCTAGCAACACATTTGGAGGTGAAAAAACTTGACACTATAAAGTGATTCAAAACCAACATATAAGTACATTGCTGGAAAAAAAAATAATTTAATTGACTCATTGTGTCTGCAAAATGACTTTGAAATGTAAAAAGAACAAAAATAAAAACACATATGAGGTTAAACCTCCTATTGAGATTGCTTCTCAATCACTCATAACTTCTTGGATTGATATGAATTTTAGCCACACAAACTAGACTAGTTTGGGCAACTTTCCTAAAAACAATTATTAAAAACGGGCATTGTATGAAGAAGATATAAGCTACCAAAATTCACTGTAATCCAAAAATGCTCGGATTTTGAACTTTGAATTGCTCTCAAACATTCAAAACAACTTGGATTGACATGAAAATTTACCACAGTAACTAGAATTCAAGGGAAATATAATCCAACAAATTTTATTGAAAACATTGGATAAAGGAGATACAAGCCCCCAAAGTTATAGCCATCAAATGTAATTTGGTGAATTCAAATTGAACCTTTGAACTTTGATTGGTTCACACAAAATTAATACATCTTAGATTGATTTAAAAGTTTTATTACACAAACTAGAAGAGAGTGCAAATTTTTCAATAGGTTTTATTAATTCAAACATTGGATGCCAAAGTTACAATACTTTGAATTGGACTTAAAGTATGTGAGGACACTTTTGGTCCCTTAGGGCGTTCAGCAATTAAGATACTCTTTTAGAACATTTTTAGGTACTGGCTTTGCCATTTTGTAAATATTATAATCTTTTTATTATATTTATATTGCCATGTCTTAAATTTTGATTTTGTTATAAATATAATGACCTTTAATACAAAAGATTCTTTTGCAAACTTCTTAGTGAAGATTGTTGTTAATGTCAATGCATTGATTGCTAAGAACATTTTGAACCATGAGGCATTTAAAATAAAAGCCTACAAAAAATATTGAGTTGGTATGATAAAAAAAAGGCTAGGGAATAAGAGATGAGTTCTATTGCATCTTTGGAATTGATTGAAAGGTAATACATAGCTCATTTCTTCTGCTCCCATATCTCTTTTTTGTCTTTTCATTTCTAGTTATTTCTCATGAAATACTTTTTCATCAAATACAAAGATGCAATATAACTCATTTCTTAATATCTCCATTGCCTTTTGGATCATACCAACACAATATTCAATGTATTTTTTTGCCATTTCAAAGTTAATGCCTCATGGTTCAAAATGTTCTTAGCTTCTTTCAAAGATAAGTTCTTTTTTGTACAATGACACATAGTACACTTAGATATAATAAACACCAATGCATTAACATCAACAACAATCTTCATTTGTTATATTTCCAGAAGAAGAACCTTTTGTATTATAGGTAATAATATTGTCAAAATTCCAACTAGAGACATGATAGACTTGTTATTGTACTTCTTTGTCAATGTATGAGACCAAAATATATTTATGTTTGATTTAAGCAATAGTGATATGATATCAATATAAGTATAATAATGAAATTATTGTACTTACAAAATGCAAGACAAAATAGCAAAGCCAATAGCTAGAAAAGCTCTGAAAGAGTACTTTAAAATGAATATTGGCTTCACAAGCAAAGATCTTGAAAGAGGTGAAATTTATTGTCATCTAGAACATTAGTGTAACTAAGGTAACAATTCCTAAATGCGTTTAGAGTTGAAATGAGCACATTTTCAAGGCACAATAGGGACTAAGCATACTTGAGACTATATAAATATTTATCCAATTCAACATTTTCAAGGTACAACAGGGACTGAGATATCAAAAGATAACAACTAATTTCCTTATTTAAATTCTAAATTAATAAAAGATTTAACTTATATACAAGGTATGAGCACCTATTATTGCCACTTATTTCAATTCTTCATAGGCTTTTAGAATTTGGATAAAGACATGATGTGTATTTCTTTGTTGAAGTGGAGGCACACCACTCTTGATTCAACATTGTAATTTAGAGATTGAGTTATTCATTTCAAGGGTTCATTTGAAAGAAGAGTTTGGTGATCTTCAAGATCCTAGGATCTAGGTGATTGCTAATGTATGGATTGTTTGAATTGTTAAAACTTTTAAGAGATGATTTGAGATTAATGATAAGAGAACCTACTATACCAAGCTGTCCTAATCAACCTCATCAACCCGATTTGATCACCTGTTAAGGTGGACAGTGTGGCCTCGACCTGGTATTTATTATTATGAGAGCTTTAAAAGGATTGAGCTACCAGCATTCTTTGATAGAAAATATAATTTTTAGAGTTTATTTAGAGTTTTAACGAACTGAGCTTCACGTTTTTGAATAAGTCTTCACTTGTGGAAAATAAACTTGAAACATTGGTTACACCAATAACAAAAGCCACAATCAGACCATGAAATATGGCTTTGACTAGCAAGGTGACCAGATTGGTCACCTTATGAACGTGAAGTTAATCTTCCATCCACTTCACCAGCTTGTGTTTGAAATTTGGCTCAGGGAATGGCAAGGCAGCACTTTCGCATTGCACTTTCTCCCTGTACTTCCTCTCTTGATCCACAATGCCTGCAAAGCCGACATGCATTTGCTGAGCCTTAGTCTCTCATTTTTTTCATCAAAAGTACCATAATTTAAGTCTTGCCTAGGGTAACCCATCAGTTTCACTACAGTAATGCGATTACAATAAATGGATCGAAGGCATGCATTTTTATTTAACCATTATAAGTAAAACATCGAAATGCAATGACCTTCAAATTCAACACGCTTTTGTTCTCTTGATTTGATCTCTTGGGCTTGCTTATTTCTGAGCTGGTCCTCCAGCACATTCAGCAGACCTTGTTTTGACTGCAAACCGCATTCACATTGTTAGAGTTGAGCACCAAAAAGTGAAATACTTTCATCTTGGAGTCATTGCCAATATAGCTCTGGTGGTTATAGATCTACCCTTCTTTGTTCTTCCAATTGTCTTTCTTTCTCAGCTGCAGCCATTTTAGCCATTCTCTCATTGTTCTCCAAATCGAGTCTCTTCTGTGCTTCAATCTCATATCTTATCTTATCTGTATTCAAGTTCGAATGCACATCGCTGTGTCAAAATCGGTTTATGTGTAAATCATTGATGGTACAGACGAGTTAGCAGTTAAAAATGCGCAATGACCTACTGGACAATACGTGAATGAAATGATAGAGGAAACGGATAAATGGATGTGCATGAAGCTTTTGGAAGATGCTCAGTTCCAAAGCACCAGCGAAGCAGACTCAAGGGCTGGATTTCAGACGCGAGCAGTTTAAATATGATTCAACGTGTGTGGTTCACCAATGGTCAAGCAACTGATAGAGAAGTTGTGAGTATATTTGGATCTCTAAATTTAACATACCTTTCTCTCTGAGTTGGCTTTGCCTCTCCTCATGCACACGTTCCCAGAGACGCTGCCGTTGGTCTTCCTCTCGCTTCCACCCAGCCTCTCGCTTTGCCCATTCGGCATCCTCCTCGGCTTTGAACTGAGCATTTTTAACTGACTCGTCAGCATTGAGCCTACCCATCAGAGCTTTCAGATGGTTGGCGTACTGCATAGCTTCTCTTCTCTGAGCGTCTTTTAGTTCCTTCGCTTGCAAAATTTCGTGAGCCTCCCTGGCAGCTGTCATGGCCATGCATTCGGCCTCGAATTTCTTGTCCGCGTCTTGTTCCCTATTCTTCGTACACCTCAGACCCTTGTTAGTTTCAGATATCGACCTGGCTTTCGCATCCTGCATCGCCAATGGTTAAACAAGGCATTAGCCTGGTGGGGCAACAAAAATTCTTGCAATCAAAACCGACTTCGTCTTAACATGCGTATCAGTAGAATTATTGTCATGTGTGGAGTTTCGACGACGCTTTTGAATTGCGCAAACTTTTAGTAGAGCTTCCGCATGAAGCACGGCTACTTCTCACTGCAGTCAGCACGATCTCACTCAAGACAAACATTTACGAAAATAATTGCGTGCCATGAACCTTGTTCTTCAATTAGCCAAATAGAAATGTGTCCAAATAGTCGAGGCGTAGCAGCTTGACCGACTTGTGAAGTCATGTGACAGTGACGAAATATGACATCATTAACACAACGAGATTGATTATCGATAATACCAGGTAGCATTTCCTCTCTATTTGTTGTTGCTTGAGGGCCTCGTCTTCCTGCGCCCATCTCTTGTTCATGGCTGTCATCTCTGCCTTGATAGCCGCCTGCTCCTCAGATCTGAGTTTGCCAACCAATGCGATTTGCTCGTGCAAAATGTCAATGGCCTCCAGCCTCTTGGCCGCCTTCGTCGCAACCTCAGCCAAGAGCGCTTGCTCTTTAATCTTCCACTCCCTCTCCATGATTTCCTCCAACTTTCTGGTTTCCTCTTCCTCCAAGATCTTACGGGCAACCGCCTCCTCCAGCTGCCGCTTTCGGCCCTCAACGGCGCGGAGCACTGCCATCTTTGAATCCTGAACACGAACGTCGTCTGCGTTGTCACGCCACGCTTTGTCCAACATCTCCTGCACGTACTGGTCCTTCTGACATGCCTCAGCATTCTGCTTTTGCTTCAGTGCTCGCGAGCGAGCCTCTAGCCACGCTCGCCGTTCGGCAAGCGTCATTGAGTTCGTCTTTAACTCGTCATTCAATAGCTGCTCTTCTCCTTCCAAAAGGATCGCCAACTTCCCCCTCCGAATATCAAGATTTTGCTCTCTGCACTGGCGAATGGCTTCCTCCCTTGCCTCAATCTCACGCATCTCCCCCTTCTTGATATGCTGTTCAGCAAACTCCGCAGCCCGCATTTGCTGGTCGTAATCTCTGATGGCTTTCACATTGTCCGCGAGCTTGTTCTCATACATTCGCATCTTGTAGATACGATCTTCGTTTGACGGCATCCGCAGAGGTCGCCAATACTTAGCCATGACGACAGTAAAGTCTTTAATCCCTCACTACGCACTCCTCCAAAAATGGAACAACCGTCTTTAACATTTTCTGATTAACGATACCGCTATTACGAATAATCTGCTTCTCCTCATCGTCCTACTTGCACATTCACAGCGCATCAACTCAGACTATCTACATCTTTTATGGCCATTGTATTCTCATCACCAGACTCCACCGGAGAATTCCCCTTCCTCCATTCCGTTTGCACAATCTTCTTCGTACTCACAATGCATTTGAAAGGATCACGCTACTTTGCTAAAATGTCAATTTCCATCACGCTCCTCGACTCACACGCATAGTATCTGCCTCGATATTCCATCTTCTCCGAAACGATCAACTCTGCATACGCAACTTTCAAGATCCTTCAACTCCTTAATCAGTGCTCTTGCAAGAGCGCGATACATTTCTGACGCTCTCTTTCCTCGCAAGCCTCACAAGACAGCATCCTCATCGGAACCGAAAAAATCTCATCACGATACCAGCGCCAAATAACTATTGACAACAAATGATTCTCTCTTGAACACAACCGGCACACAAAAATCTGAAATCTGAAACCATCTCGCACACCTGCACCTCGTCTCAGATCACGACATCTCAGAGTCCCTTACGTCATGTTTACATACGCCATACGCCGTAAAAATCCTTCCCTTGCAGAATGACGCAGCCATCGCATCGCTCGAACTCCCAGGATCACAAGAAGCGCGCTCTCCACTGCCCTAGGCTGGAGTGCTGGATGCTTTCATCGCCAAGAAAGGAACGGGGTAGGGCCAGGGTGCCGTCGAAGAGTCTCGGGGTGAAGGTTCAAGGAAAGAAATTGAAAGTTGGCGGCAGGCGTCCTGGTGGCGGGGAGTCGTTGTCAGTTGGAAGCGGTGAAAGGATATTCGTAACTGCTCTGTGCAGGCCAGCTGAACCAGCTGGTGAGCTCTGCGAGGTTGCGACTATACTAGCGTGATGAGCCGTTTGCGGGGTCAGAGCTGGGACGCGGGCAGCCTCGGCCAAATCCTCCCCGCCCCCGCATTAGGCGCTGCTCTACCTCTCGCCTGACGCGCTGCACATCCGAATTTTCCGAGCGCACGTCGCTCGATTACAATAGAATTGAGAATGTAAGATTGCCTCTAGAAGATTAGGACAATTGACTGCTTTGAATTGGTCTCATTACATTGTGTTTTCCGTCTTTGAATTGAGAGTGAGATTGTAGGATTTTTGCTTGTGTTAGTAATTTTCTTTCTTTTGGATTTTGTTAATGGCATAAGTAAAATAAACTATAGCATGAGTAGAATCTAGACTTCAAATCATCAATTTTCTTTAGTTGTTGGGCCAGTCATTGTTAGGGTTGATGCATAATTCTGCTTTTGTCCCTGGTGGTATCTTACTGGGTTCTTTAAGTTGGGTGTTCTTTGTATAGGGCAATGCCCAAGGAGGAGGGTATTTTGGGAAATAATGGGCCGACGAGGAGGGCAAAGCCTGACAAAGAGGCCTGTTATTTCCCAAAGCATTCAATGACGAGGAGCCATTGTCCGACGTAAATCACGAACATAAGGATGAGAAATTGAGGATGAGAAATCGAAGTTGGATGAGTAATGCGTAATGCCCGATTACGCAAGAAAATCCGCGCAATCAGGCATTACGCCTCAAAACCCTCCTCGCAAATGTACAGGGAAATTCTTGCGAGTGGTTTATGGTTTTGATTAAAAATTCCCGTTAAGGGTGGTTTTAGAAAAAAAAAATTGGCAAAGGCTTGCACCTTTGGTCTGTGTACTTTTTCGTTATAAATGGAATTTGTCTATGTGTTTCAAAAAAATTAAAAAAAATCATCAATTTTCTAAGTTTTCAATTTCTTCCCATCTTTACATGAACTCATTCACAACCTTGTACAATACTCATGAAGCACGAGATGAACATGCTAGTCACATGATTGAAGAATAGACAAATTGTTTTTTCAACACTTGGATGCACTTCATCCATTGCCTATACCTCTGACAATAAGCTTTTGAAAACATTCATAGTGCACATATTAATAGATGTTAGCTTCTAAGGGGATTTATTTTAATGCGTGTTACGAAAAAAGCTTACATGCCATTATCATTTTACACCTGCTACTCATATTAAAGAGTCATTTCAAACATCATTGATAAAGTTATTTTTCCCTAGTAAAAAGGTATATAATTGCATGTAAGTCTATTTTTGTAACATGCACTAAGATAGGGTGGCCTTAAAGTGACCATTCAAGAACTCGTAATTAATTTGGAGATGCTAGACTTCTTGAAATATTTTTCAGTAAAATTTCTATTGAAAGACAAATTATGGAATTAGCATCTAACTCAAAGCCGTTTCATATTTTTTGGAGTTTTGTGGAATTAGTTATGAATTTTGAAGTTGAAACGCAGTGGACACTAAAAAGATTCACTTCCTAAAATGTACAAGATTTATACATTCCACCATGTACATTCCTAGTGTAATGAGAAAGCAAAATGTACCTCTGCGTTAGAGGAGGCTTTTAGAGCCGGTGCGCTTTATGGATAGGTAAAGTCCGTGCAGATGGGAATTGCTGGCGTGCACTTGGCCATCCAATCGCAATCCCAATACACAATCGCGTCGGTGCAAGTCCCCATTGCAAAAATTCTCCCAGCAAAGCACTGCCATTTCTTCAATTGCAGCATTCACTTGTTGCTTGTAGGAGTACAACTTTGGTTTCTTCGCAATTTCTTCTTGCCTGGTACAACGTTGAGAACATCGCTCGCAGTTCAAAGTTCGCACGAAAGTTTTGTGGAGAAAGCTTGATCCGAATCAATTGTAGTATTCACTTGTTCTTGTAGGAGCACAGCTTTGTTTTTTTTATCGAAATCTCTTCTCTCCTGGAGTACTCTTTCAAACGGAAGTTCAAAGTACACAGAAAAGTTTTGGGAAGAAATCTGGCGGAGTACACTTCCACCTCCTCTTGCAGACTAGCATTTGAGTTTCGCATTGCGTAGCTTCGGGAGTTTTGCAATCTTGAAGCTCGTCGGGTTCAATTCTGTTGTGTCCACTGTTACGTGCATTGGAGCATTCATTCCAGAAATATCAATTTGTACATCTCTGGAGGTGCTGGAGCGGTGATTCTAGGGTGAAAGTTTTGACGAGGATTTCGAACTTTGGTTTTGAAATTGTTCTGAGCTTGTCCTCGAAATCGTTGCTGTTGTTCATTCTTGAGGAGCGTGACGGGGTTGCATTTAAGGGAGAATTGAGGCGAGGAGTATGGCTGATCAGGTGGCACAATCCAGCGGGTCAGGTCCACAAATAGGGGAGAAGGTGAGACCTCAAGACTTCGAGGTGAAGCTTGCAGTTCTTTCGTATCGTAAATTTGTATTGCATTTCGCTGATTATGAGGTTTCTGTTCTTTTGGTATTTGAATTTTAGGGTTAGGAATTTCAGTTTTGGATTAGGAAGCGGACGTGGTTTGCACTCTTGCGGAATCTTTTTGTCGATATTCCATTAAAATTCGCAGAACTGAAAATGTATTGTGTCTAATCACAGAAGGAAAAACCTCGTCGCGCAAGTTTCATAATGCGGTTCATTTTCATCGTCTTGACTCTCGTGCTCATGGCGAGCGGGCTGGTTCCCCTCCGGGATGTACTCTTTGCCGGGTTCGCTTCGGCGTACTTCGTTTTGTTTGGGAAGTACGTGTATCCATGTCCAACCGAGACACAACCGTCAACTCTGTTCCCGAATAATCGTTTGCTGAAACGTTACGTTGCGTTCGCGGGCTTGATAGCTGTTCCCATGCCGATGGCGTACATCCTCGGGTCCTACATCAAGGGCGATCAAGTGGCCATGAACGCGGCCGCACCGCACTTGTTCCTCATCGCCTGTCAAGTCTTGTCCGAACTCATGGTGGTAAGCCTGTCAACGCCAGTGTCGCTGCCCATTCGGATGATGGTACCAGTATTCTACAACACGCGAAGGCTGTGCACCATCGCAACGTGGCTGGAGACTGAGTTTGCAAGAACAACAGACGACAGAGGATGGCTGTTTTTTGGGCGCGGGCTTGCAGTTGCCAACATGGCCATCTGGGCGTACAATTTGTTCTGCTTCTTGCTCCCCGTGTACCTCCCGCGTGCCATGAAGAAGCATGGCGAATTCGAGAGGAGCGCCAAGGAACATCAAACTTGAGCTTCCGGATCTGTCTTTTTGCTTCTGCGAATAGTTGGTTTGAGAATTGGAGCTTCACTATCCGGTCAAAGCTGAGTTTGCGCGACTCTAATATTTATGTACATAATACTTTTTTGCGGCTTCAGTTACAGAAGTGTATCGAATCTTGCAGATGATCTCCGCTACAACTTGCTCCCCGTGTACCTCCCGCTTTGCATGAAGAAGCATAGCGAATTTGAGAGGCTCTCCAAGGAACACCAAGCTTGAGCTTACATGTCTGTCTTGGTGTTTCTGCGCATAAGTGGATTGAGAATTTGAGCTTCACAATTCACTGAAAGCTGAGTTTCTGTGCCCCTAATATTTGTGTACATAATGCTTTTTTTTGCGGTTTCAGTTACAAAGGTGTCCCCAATCTTGCAGATGATCTCCAACTACAACTGCTCAGATGGAAGCATTGACGGAAATTGGTTTGAGTTAAAGAATGCTATATTTCAGCTGTAAAAGAACAAGATCCTGAGCTTGAAAATGGCAACCTTGAAGTGGATGATGGCGAGTACCTGCTACTGTCATGCAACAGCAGAATGAGTCCGGCAAGTAGCTTCATATTTGTCCAGTGTAGATTCGTAATGCATTTTGCCCTCAACCCTCTCTAATGACACTGTTGTGGGGACTAATGGGCTTCCAAACGCACTGTCTTGACAGACTCTTGAGACATCTCGATGGAATGTGCAATTGCAATTCCATAGTGTGTTCTTTGAGAAGGTTTGGTGTCCCCATTTTATACTTCCCTCTTACCTTGAAGTGGGAACACTACGAAATTTTTCGCTGACCCGCTGCAACTCTCGGCCCAGACAAGGAAAAGAAGATCCACTCCGTGATTGGACGTGATGCGGTCACACCAAGGCTACTACACCAGGTCTCATCAGAACCCTGAAGTTAAACGCCTTTGGGCGACCTCCCGGGAAGTTCTGGTGCTGCATCCATTTTCCAAAATTTTCTTCCTTATAAACTCTTGGAGGAGATTCTTTCTACTCTCTCCTGCGTGCCTTCCCAGGGTTAGTTAGAGAAACCCACAAAAACACTTTTTTGTAGGACCTGAGACAGAAAGTCGACAAAAGTGAAACAATTATATGAAAACATCAGAATGGCGGAAACGGGATTTACAATCTTCACTGGAAACCTATAAAATGACAAACGTCTTGATAGAACCTCTTAATGACATTCTAAAGATGTTTTCATTTTTCGTTTTTCGACCAATGGATATGTGGCCTTTCTTTCTTGAAAGTTATGAGTTTTCTGGTTCCTTCATTTTGTGGAGTTTGAATTGAAGGAGGTCAATTTTGAGTATGCAATTTTGAGTAAATAATTTTTATATGCAACTTCTGTATATGCTAACTCTGCACAATGAACGAAATGAGGTTTTGGAAACATTGGGGCAACAATGTGCAAGGTCACAATTGCTCTGCACAATGAATGGAATGAGGTTTTGGAAACATTGTGGCACCAATGTGTACAGTCATGATTATAGGCTGGCATTTTTTTAAGACATTTACCTTCTTTTTTCTGTAGGCTTGAAGCTGAACATTTTTTTGAGGCAATTGGGCGTTAAATGGCCTCAAAAAAACACTGCTCTAAAGTATCCTGCGCTCTTCAAGAGGTCAGCTTGTAAGTACCAGTACTTTCAGAATCCCTTCAAGTATATCCCAAATTTCTCACCGCCCACACCGACTCCGTTTCTTCTGTTAGAGTGCATCAGCGTGACAAGAGACGTAACGCGCATGGCTACATCTGAGGATTCCATGGCGGTACACAAACTCGATCTTTTTTCAAAAAAGTAGACCACCAAAGGAAGGCCTGTGCTCCACAGACCAGCTCTGCCACTGTCCTCTTCCCATGTACCAGATGCTGCTAAACTTGAAGTTCTAGCACCTTTAGCAGTGTTTATAGCATCCTGAGCTACTCATTAAAATCGCATTTGGGGCCACTGACCTCACTCCTGCAAAATTCAAACCAGGCGAAACCCTAATTCGGAAATTACGCTGTTGAAGGGACGTCAACGAGAATGCAAACGTGGTAATACAGAGAGAATTAAGTCTGAGAAGAATTAGGGTTTGGGACGTGAAGGTTTCAGTGGCTAGAGCTTTACATCTGTACCACTCTACAGTTACTGTATGTCGAACAATGTGAGAACATCTTCAGATTGTCACGGAGTTTGGTCTTGCCCAGGCATTATAGTTTGAGTACACATTAATTTTAATCAAACTCTACAGAGAAAAACTAGGACAAAATTCTGCATACCAATGCTCACAAAAAATGTGCTCTGAGCTCCAATGTCGTGCTGAAGATCCTGAAAAGTAGTAGTACTGCCAAGTGGTAAGAAAGTGCTCTCTCTGGCAATTGGATAACATTGATGTATGTTCTAGGGCACATGAGACATGCAAAAGTCCTTCCAGCGTCCAGATTGCACACAAAATATCCATCTCTGCCAAAATCTCTCATTGAACAGACGCGGAAAAAAGAAGGAGCAAAATTCCAGATGAAGAGGGAGCTTAAAATCTACCTTAACCAATTTCATTCCCTAAGCATTCCAAAAAAAAAATGATTACATTCTACCTGACATGAAACGGGCTTCACGGTGCTGGGAAGAACGTTGACTCCTAATGAGGCATATTCTATATTTCTTACTACATCGCAGCTGGAATGTCATCCAAGTTCAGTTCGTCTAAACCCAAAGAATCGTCGACTATAGAGAAATCGTTCCTCACTCCAAACCCACCCTGATGCACAAACACAGAAGTTGTGAGTCACTCCATAAGGCCAAACAGATACACAAGTTCTCAATAGAATCCGGCAATCAGAAAACTAAAACTAGGGATGACTCACAAAGAGTTGTTTCTAAATATTTTACAGAAAGAGAGCTACTCAAGGACAGTCACCTGGGCTTCACAACAGAATAGCAAGACAGGCATTTTTATAACATATAATCTCATACCTCTTGCTGTAGCCGCAACTCTTCAGCCCTAGCGGCCGCTTCAGCTTGAGCAACTCTCTGCCTAAATGTCTTCGCCATCTCATCAGCCTGCGCAGCAATCATTAAGAACCTCAGAAGCATGCCTCAAAAGGAAATATTTCATAATAGCAATTCGTTTATTCCTAAGTGACCAAATGGCCAAACGTGCTAGGTTGAAACAAATCATTTGGAAGCTTCAAGGAAGGTTCAAACTGTCCCAAAAGAACGAAAAAATCATACCCTATATTTCTGAACAATAGAAATATGTATTGTGAGTTAATGTAATCGATTATTGATTTCCAGTGGACTTTCTAATTTTAGTTAGGCGCTTAGGGATTAAATCACAGAATCATAGAAGATGTCTGTTGCAGGAAATCGATTACCTTCTCATAAACCAATTGCGGATTGCGCAACATGTCACCAGGCGTAGGTTCAAGCTTCTTGGTGGACAAACTGATACGGCCTCTTTCCTTATCCTGACTCAAGATCATAACCTGAAAAAGTCCATACAAGGCAGATTGAATTCTCCGTTATGTCGGTACCACTAACTAAAAGCACTGCGATACAAAGCACAGAAAGAAAATGAAGACATTAACACTCCTTTACTTAGGTTTTGGCGTACCTTCAACTTATCTCCGGGCGCCAGAACAGTCTCCACAGTGGTAAGGCGGTCGTGACTAATTTGGCTAATATGCAAGAGACCACTGACTCCTCCAATATCGATGAAAGCTCCGTAAGGTTTCACGGTTTGCACCGTTCCCTCCACAACTGAACCAACTCCGAATACGGACTGATTCTCTGCGACGGCTTTCCTGTTGCTGAGCACCAGACGCGTGCGCTCCTCATCCACCTCTAGATATTTCAATGGAATCTCCTTATTCACAAGCTCTTCAGGGTTTTGTCTCTGGAGAAAAATAGAAAAAAATAGATTAGAATACATCAATAAACGAGTCTCCAATGGCATGCACTACGAAATGC
The DNA here is from genome assembly GCA_951230915.1 of Antitrichia curtipendula. Classification (NCBI taxonomy): domain Eukaryota; kingdom Viridiplantae; phylum Streptophyta; class Bryopsida; order Hypnales; family Leucodontaceae; genus Antitrichia; species Antitrichia curtipendula. The sequence goes on along the minus strand of OX579633.1, from coordinate 964,609 downwards.
AAACGGTAGAGGTTAGGCATCCTAGTATCTTCTAAACAACGAAAGAGTCTTCCAGTAAAACGAGATCGTTTCAGAAATTACTAGACCAGCACACTATGAGGATTATCTCGCTAATAATTCATCGAGAGGTCTTCCTGTGCTCAAAGAGATCATTCAAATGCCTCCCACGAATAATAGGCTGGAGTCCGTAATACTCAAGAGGAAGACTTTTGTTTTCAATGTTGTCTAAAAGTTCCTGAAAAAGTTCCTGAAACAGCCTAGTTAATTGCAACATTGATTCGGATAGAGGGCTTTGTTGACAAGGACTTACAGCAGTAATCTGAGAGAATGGGACGAAACCGCGCAAACCCTCCACAAGCACCACCAAACCGCCTCTGTTGGCGGATAAGACCTGCCCTCGATACAGACCCATCCAATGTCAGCACTTAGAATCAAAATTCAGACTCTGATCCACACAAAATGCTCCAAATGGTCATTTTTGTGCTTAGAAACCAAGTAGGCGACCCAAAAAACTGGTGCAAACATCGATGAACCTGACCTAAAATATTACTCATCAAGGATATGACTGTAATAACACTATATTAATAATGATACAGCGATTTCAAAATTATGAAAAATATGCGAAAGAACGCTGCATTCAGAGAGCACGACCCCTTGAAATGCACGCATCTGGTACATTCTCCATCAAATTTGACCTAAACTTCCGATTCACGACTTCATTGCACTCCACCAGACGATTGCAACCAGCGCATGAGAATAACAGACACTCAATTCACTCCACATTCAAGAATTAGGGTTTGCAATTGCCCTACCGTTCCCCTAACGACGACATCGTCCGCCAACATCTGCGCGCTTCGCTCCCAGCAGAGATCATACTGAATCTTTTTCAAGCTCAAAATCATGCGGCCATTATCATCGTCATCCCTAACAATGACGAACTCCTCTTCAATTCCCGGGAGGAGCCCTACTTCTTCTACACTTTTCAGCTTGTGAATGCACGCTTCTTGCAGAGGCAAGTACGCGGGCGCCTTAGCGCCAATATCAATAAGCGCTCCGTTGTAATCCGCCTTAAACACCACACCCTTGACCTGCAAACACAGTCTCGAAAATTTCAAACCTATCCGAATCGACTCATCTTCAAGAACATTGTGATTAAACCCTAAGGGTTAACAAATCGAGGGTCACGGGACCTACCATGTCGCCAATTTCAAAGCTCCAAACGCAGCCTCTAAATTATCAAAACTACTTATAACGTCTCATCTTCAAGAAGCAAGGGACAATGCAATTAACCCTAAGGTCACCAAAACGAGGACCACAGCACCTACTATGTCGCCAACTTCAAAGTAACAAACACAGCCTCCAAATTTTCAAAACTATCCGAAACGACTCATCTTCACAAAGACAGGCACATTGCGATTAACCCTATGTTACCAAAACGAGTGCACTGGCACCTACCATGTCGCCCACTTCAAAGCTGAAGTCGTACTTCGACAGGGCTTCGGCGAATTCGTCGTGCGTGAACTGGACTCCGGCCAATGGACTCTCCTGCGCGGCTTCCCATCGCTTCTCGGCCTCGGCAAGGAGCCACTCGCGCGCCTTGGGTATGGTGAAGGTGGTGCGGCAGCTGATGCGGGAGCCGTTGGAGACGCCCTTAACGCCCAATTGGTTGGAGTAGCGGCTGCTGCTGGAGAATGCGAAGCTCTTGGTGGTTCCTAGCAACGCTCCGGCAGAGGCGACCGTCTGCGCCATAGCTGCCATTTTGATGCAATTGCGACGACAAGGGTGTGAATCCGGAACGCACCCTGGGATGGATTCTTGCTCACATTCGGAGCTTTGAATCAGGGGAGGTGATTCCTGTGGGAGCAGTGATTGGGAAGCAGGACGGTGGGATAAACGACGAGGGGGAAGGGGATAAGGCTTGGCCACGTGGATGTGTTTTGTTTGTTAAACCCCATATATAACCCTGTCTGCGTCGAAAAGTTCCAGTCGTTTCCACGTGGTTTCCGTTCATTGGCTAAACCCTTTGTTAAACCCTGTCTGCGTAGAAGTGCTCCAATCAGACACTGACAGAGTTCATTCATCCCTTCATCTTCATTCTGATCAAGCGCTGACTGGTCCCCTCATTGGCTCATTCCTGTGGAATTGTGGATGTGTTGGTTTAATATTCCAAAGACCTAAAACCGACCAAATAAGCAATTCAGCATGGTTACGAGTATTATATTGAAAATCTTTTGGTGGGGTCTTGTTGGTAGTCGAAAGGGGATTTTAGATTCTCTTTGAATGCATTTTTTGGACATCATATGAATAAACTATAAATATTCAAAGTACTGAAAATAGGTGTTTCTAAAACCAATCTTAGACTCCCATGAATAGTGGGAGTACATTTTAGACAAGAATTTGTAGGGTTTAGTTTTAGAAAGGGGTCAAAATTAGGTGTAGTTACTTTGAAGTGGTGGGTGGGTGGGTGGGGGTGGGGGGAGTACTATTATAAATAAAAAATCATGTTGTACCCAATCTTGTATTTGTGGAGCAATAATTTCATCCCTTGCTGATTTTAAAAGGATGAGATGTCATAGGTAGTCAACTCAAAAACTATCCAAATGCTCAATGAATAGGTGTACTCTTCATTTTCTACCTAAACTCTAAAGATTATCCATTATCCATTTTCTTCATTTCAAAATAAAACTTTAAAACTACTCATCAAACACTTTTTGTCTTTCACCAAATTACAAGGTCAGAAAGTTTTTGAATTATAGTAGTAAATGCACATGTCAAAGTGGCAATTTGAAAGTTGACGTCGAAATCTTCAATATTAATTTATGTTTTACTACTCACTTAGGTAGTGACAATCCATTAAATTAAACAAGACTTTAGCTTTATTCCCCACATTGTGTGTATAAGAAGGTTTCACGCTTTAAAGATCAATGAGTTCTTCAATGTTCATTCAATTGAAAAACTTATCCAAAATGTATCATTCTCAATTCAACATTGAACTTGACGATAGCTCCCCCAAAGGATGATTTCAACGGTGACCAGACCATCTTTTTTAGGGTTAATCAATATGATAAGTAGCACTTAGGATCCTCAAAAGTTTTCTTGCTAATGGTGTTGGTGACCATTATTCACACATGGAACACTCAAAAGTTTCTATATTATTCAACGTTGTGATTAGTTGAAACCAAGTTCAATCACTCTCTTTCAACGCCCATTTCCTCACTCTGAAACCCGCTATTGTATGTGGATCATTTTGTGGTTGTGTGGAAGCCCTTTAAAACGTTCCTCTCATAAATTAAGAAATGCGGACAGAGTTTTAATCTAGGTTTGGGATGATGCAATCGAACGACGTGCAAGGCAGTGCTCCTATTGAAAAGAAATGAGCTTTTCAGTTCGTATCTTTACTACAGCATCCGTCATGCGGAAGAGAGGTGACCAGTGAGTTTCGACACATAACTTACTCAGGTAACCGCAATATGAGAAAAAGTTGATCTTCACAAATTTAACCCCTAAAGGTTTTTGACTATGTTTTCACAAAAAACGCTCCCAAACTGCCATTTCTAGTACAAGTACGAAATTTTGGAAAAAAAACATTTTTGGACACATGTGACCGTAGGATCTTGTAGTAAACTAGTTTGAGAAGATGTGGAAAAAATTTCAGAAATTTCCACCGTGTAGATTGCAAGATATTAGCATTTGAAGTGACAAAAACCATTTTTTTGTCCCTGCAAAAAACCGGGCAGCTGCACTTCACATGGTCACATTTGTATGAAAAAATGTCCAAAATGGTGGTAACTCTTTGGATTCATTCTTCAAAGCAAGTTAGCTACATGCTTGAAAAATTTCAGATCATTTGGAATTGTACAACATATAGGAAAAAAATAGTAAGTAGAAAGAAGTAGAAAATGATTCAAAACACTAAATTGTTAAGGATTTAATTGTGGAATTGAAAAATGCCAATCCAAACGATTGTAATGTTGTAATAAACAATCTACACCTTGTGTTTATATTTTTTTCCCAAAATATTGAAATTGAGTTAAATAAAGGACTTCAAAGTTTATTTTAGAGTAGAGATTCCATAACTACCCGCACACTACCCACAACTAAAATTCCTCATAACTTTCATCTCATAAATCAAAGTGGAATGATTCAAAGCTTTCCTTGTGCACATATATCTAGAGAACCAATTTCAAATTTTTATTTCTCTAGAAAATGATTTATAAAGAATTTTTTTTTGCTGCCCGGGCTGCCCGCCGAACAATGAAAACTACATATCATACCATAACTTTTTAACCATGTGGTCAAAAGTTATGAAAATTGTTGGGCCCTAAAGCTACTCCTCGGACACATCTTGTGTGAAAATTTCAAAGAAAAAAATAAAAATTCCATTCGTGGTGAGCTGCCCAAAAACGCTATGTTGTCAAAAAAACGGTGTTTGGTCCTTTAGGGGTTAAATGACAAACGCAACGCGTCTCGATACAATTTGGGAACAACAAAAGATAACCAAGATCCTGTACATGCAGGTGGTTAGAAACAGATCAGCACTGAGCATCATGCATTGCACTGCGGTTTAAGATTGAAATCCACTGCAGGAATTTATTACACATCTCCCGAACACAATTTGGGAATTCCATTCGCTCAGAGCACAAAAGCAACTTCTCGAACGGTAAGCACAACTTCGTTAAACGGAAAGAGTGACTTTCATACACGTGAATGGAAGCCTGCTCAAAGAAGCTACAAGATCAGTTTCCTAAAATGAAACTAGATCCAACACATGAAAGTAAACTTGATAAGATTATTGTTAGCCTCCCTATCTCAGGCTGCTTGCTGAATTAGTTTTCAGAAAATCCATTCCAACGGCCGTGACCGAGCACAAAAATAGGTTCACAAACCCAATGTCGCTTCGTGGATGCTGGTGACATTGACTGCACAATGTCTTATTGAATAACCTTTGCAAATTGTATACAATCGGCACAATTGCGCACACAGGCAGTAAGACACACCCGTACTGTACCCACACATCTTCTCAGGTCGAAACAAAAAGCAGCTCAACGATACGATGCATTTTCACCCTGCACAAGGAGAAATAAGAAACGCGATGTGAGTTGACAAACCCAAGTGCAATTTACAATAGAAAAATTATCAGGGAAAAGTTCTCGAGTCAAAGAAAGAGAACTCGAGCTCCACAACTGCAGGAGCCCCAGAAAACAGAAGGATGAATCTGATTGCAATAAGAGCACATGAAATATTCACAACCCTCAAAACGGGCGACCGTAAAGCCAGAGGCATAATTTACGACCTATCATGCAACGGTCCGAGGGCGTTGATTCAACAGGGATTTCCTAAACCCCTAAAGGGGTTCCAATCTAAACCATTACTATGCTTGAACTTTACTCATAAACAAGCTGGGACAGTCTTATGGAGGACCCGCCATGCAGACCCTGCATGGAATGTATCCGAAGTACAGAGGAACCTTGTGTATTCATAAAAACCATAGGTCAAAGAGACCCTTAGAGGACCCCATATTCGAAAAAACCATACTACGCCATAAATGGGACAGCATGCATAGCCTAGCATTATCACGAACCCTATTCACGGCCTTAGGATAGGTTTATGATACATGACGGTCTTCAAAGAGCACCCTCAAGCCAGAATTAGGGTTCCCCATCAGTGATTTGCGGGGATCTTCAAAGCATCGTCTGGAGGAAGAAACTCTACAGTATGCTGGGTTCCTCCTCCATGTCTTCCATGGTACAAACTACTCAACAACCCGGATACGAGCAAGCTCCATAAAGGTAGGGCAAAAAACTTGAAACAATAAAGAACAATTGCACAAATACACTTCCATAGAACTGAGATACCTGGCAAAAAGCCCGTCAGAGAGGGCAAACAAGACCGAGGAGACCCGAAGCGTTACACCCCAGCAGCTTCAACCAGAAGTAACAATCCAAGCTCCAGATTTCTCAGCAACCTAAAATGAATGCCAAGATACACATCCATCTTTCAACTGAGGCTCGCCTTCTTCTGAGGAACGTTGCAGATGTGGACACGCCAGGAAATAACAACAGTGCCAATGGATTATTATCTCCCAGACTCGAAGCCTCAATAGATAAGTGCGCTTCCAGTTCTCCGCGCTTGACAGCAGCTCAAGATCATCACGCAGCAACACCCAAAGTCGCCAAGGTGGACATACGCGCCACTCGATCCGATACTCAGCAGGTGGACATCGCCCAAAAAAAAACATACCTATTGTAACACGAGCAATAAGAACTTCAACACATAAAGCATTCTTTGCTGCGTTCTAACTCTTTTTGGAACCGGAATACTTGGTAGTTTCTCTGGTGCATTGTAGCCAAGTAGTCCCATCGTGTAACATACGGAAGGTATTGAACAATTGTTCTATTTTCAGCAATTTTTTCAATGTAAAAAACCCTTATATAGGTTCAATCCACTCTCATTCATCAACAAAAACATATCCAAAACATGTGAAAATTCAACTGGACTAACAATGCGGATTATGCTCGTGAGCATGATTTCGTCTGTCTCTACCTTATCGCCTGTCACCTCCTTGTAGATGGAAATTGCGGAATCTCCTGATCACGACCCGAACTGCTCTTGCTGGGATTCGTGGTCCCGATGATCGACCTTGGCCGGCGCACCTGACGAGGCCACCCCGGAGTCCTGCGCGGCCCCAACACGTCCACCCCTTCCAACGCCAACGCCTCCAGATTGCGCCGGCTCTCACTATCCTGCACTTCCCGAAACCCTGTCCTCGGAAACCCTACAATCGCTTGCGGTCCGCTCCACCTCTCAGTTCTATCCAGAGCCAAAATCGGAGGCGCCTTCACCAAAACCCCACCACGCTTGTTCACAATCTCATCAATTCCCGAAGGATCGCTCCCCAACCACACGCCCATGTGCCGGATCCTCACTCCCGATTGCCGTCGCCCGCCGTCGCCGTCGCCGTAGATCACCGTGCCTTCCATGGGCGGATTTAGGGTTACATTTTCAAGCCCGTTTTCCGCCTTCCCGTCCAACGGATTGCTCGCATGGTAGCGCGGCCGATTCGTCACGGCTACGGCAGCATTCTTCGGACTCGCCTGGGGTGCCAGATTCTCCCCAGGCAACAAGCGCAAGCGAAAACTCGGATGCTTCACTGTGCGAATGCCCTGCCACAGCCACTTAGGGATAACAACCGGCACCTCAATCTCCCCGCGAAACGACTCCACGAACTGCGATTCCTCTCTTGAAATTTCCCCGTCTTTCTCAAACTGGCAAAACTCGGCAGTGGAGGTCGACAAATTCCAGCTCTGAAGCTTCCGGAAACACATGACCACCACGCCTGTGACATGAGTGCCATCCAAGCAGTGCACGTACACGGGAAGATTCTCCGGGCGGATGATGATCTGGAGAACTTGGATCACTTTGGCGTTCGTGAGAGTGACGCCATCGCCTTGGAACTTGTCCACGAAGAAGTTGTGGACGGTGATCCCTTCGTGCTCGCAAAACTCGCGCATGTCTCGGTTGGGATGAGCCTCCGGGGTGAGAGAGACCAGAGTTTTGAGGTGGAGGCGGCGGAGGAAACGGAAGTTCTTGATGGTTGGGTAGGCGCCGCGGAAGAAGGAGTCCTCGACGATCGCGTAGCGGAACGGGGGGATGAGCTGCCGCTGCAACGCCATCGCTGGGCGGGCGGGGCGAGGAGCCTGCAGGCGAACACACACAAGGAAGGTTGGACCTCACAAGTGCACAGGTTACGGCTTCGGAGGCAGGACGGCCAGGGAAGAGCATCTCCACTGGACCCGGCATATGGCCCCCAAACGGCAGTCTGGCCTGAACCCCAACTCCAAAAAGGCCAGAATTTGTTTTTTTCATTTATTTTTGGCAGTGCAGAAAGCGATCTTTGTTGGAGTGATGCAGCTCTTTACATCTACATAAGTCGAACATTTAATATGTCATGTCAAATTCCGCCATGGACACATAAGCAACCACATAGGAAAATTTAATTGATGAAGATTCATATAGGAAGATGGATGGTGATTTTAAAACCATAGTCATTCATACAAAAGACTTGTCCATAATGACTACATAGCCCAAAATTTTGCAACAGTCATTCATGTCCACAATGACTGAAAACTTAGTCATACACAAAGTTCTAGATTCCTGAAATTCTTGTAGTGTTAGGGGATTAAGATTACTACACATTCAAAGCACAATAGTAAGTGTTATATTTAAAATTGTTTGTTTTAATAATCTCGTATTCTCCTATGTTGACACTATCATTGATGGGTGGCACCTTAAAGTATGTGAGATTTTCTTTCAAAGAACATGTCATCCAACTAGTTTGTATAATGGGCCTTTGCTATTAGACACAATTATGCAATCTTATGTATCACTAGATTTGAATTTCCAAAGTATATAATTAGTGAAGTTTTAAAATTTCTAATCTATACTTGCTTCTCTCATGTCATAGTCATAGTGGCACTCCACCTAAAGTCCAAAGATTACGGAATATTGCTCTTATGTCATTCTTGAACCACCTTCCAATTCAAGTTGAAGGATTCCAAAGTAAGTAGATGGAAACTCCTTTTTGCTAAGACCACTTTTATGTCTAAGTAGCTCAATAGTTAGTGCCATACATACCTTAGATCCCAAAAATTTAAGAAATATAAAGATCTATATTTAAAGTTCAATTTAAATACCTAGATTCAATTCTAGAAAACAATATGATGCCCACAGCGACAATAATTACAGTTTTAAATGAATCCAATGGATGTGCAAGGCTTGTCAATTATGATTGTTAGAGTTGCTTTGCTTTGCCCTCACAAAATTTCTACCCTACGCTAGGGGATGACAAATTTATGGAATAGCCAAGTTGATGGTTGCGTTGGGCTGGAAGATCATTTTGAGGGTCCTATGATGGATAATAATAAAAATTGTAGTATGTAGCTTCAATCTTTGCACTATTATAATGTACAAAATAGTGCAACATATTAGGGTGATTGCAAGAAAGACTAGTACTATTTTTTGTCACACTTGACGTGTTGGACTTGTTATCGGCTATAACTTTTGAAGAATTAATTTAATTAACTTGAAATTTTTCTTGGAGATGGATAATCTGATCTTGTTTAGATCACTTATTTTTCAAAAAAATTTAAAAATCATTTTATATTTAAATTTCAATTTAGCTAATTTGTCACACTTTGCAGTTTAGGGTTTTTTAGTACTGGGGAGTATCCAAACTAAATGATCTAGATCTGAAATTTCTATGGTCTATTCCCATAGTAGGAATTCATGTTTCTACCAAAGGAAATTTAAAAATATTTTAATTTATGCCCTCCACGTACGTGCGAACATGTCTCCCTTGCGAGCGCAATTCTGAACATTCAAAATTGTTTCAAGATCATTCTTTTGGTGAAATCTCTTTCCTATAAAGTCCTCCCAAATGGCAAATTTTTAGTTTCCTTAAAAATTATTTTTCCTATTTTTTACAAACTAAAATGTGAAAGTATCTATTTTCATGAGATTTTGCACTTTTCTAGTTCTCCTACTTAGAGAATGTTTCTATGCTTTTCCTTCCCAGGGTAACTTCTTCTTAAAGGTGTATACATTGAACAGATTTTTCAGATTCTTTTAAAATTGTTTTTCTAATTATACAGTACTCCCAAAAAAACATGAGTATTGTGAAGAACGCTACGCTTTTTGGTCAGTCTTTCTTGCATTCACCCATTATATCAATTTATTTGTAAGAATTTTTTATAATCATCCATCAAGTTTAAAAGGACATGCTTTACATTTTTGTAAGCTATGACTTCAACATTCTTGTACAATGTTGTGTCTTTTCACCTGTAGATTCATGTATTGATATCACAAAGAAGCTCCATTGGTAGTAAATGCCATTGGACAAATCCTATTATTAATTGTAGACATGCTCATTTGCATCAAAACTAATGTTGCATCTTTCAGCCTCAAAATGATCATTGACAATTTAAGAGTAGTCAAGGACATTGATATTGTTGTTGTAAGGCAAGCTAAAGAAGGCTCGCCAAATCCACAAAGATTGGGTGCCAATGGCCTCGAAGGTCATGCTATAAGGGCCACTTTACACTACGGCACAAGGTCGAGAGTTTGTCGATTTCCACCAATCAGATTTCAGAAACCCAAGAATTTGGCCTCTCGAGCCTTCACACTAGGAGGCACAGTCCAAAGGCCGTTGCCCTCAAAACTGACAATATGTCAAAAAATTTATTCCATATCGACGGACTCTCGACTTGAGTTTGGGTCGAGCAAAAATGGGAACCCAAACTCTGGTCAAGAGGCCGTCGAATTTTGAAAAAATAAAATAAAAAAAAATAAAAAAATGAGAAAATCTCAGCCGTTAGATCTTGCCCTTGCCCTTGCCCTTGGGTTTTGCTTCACACTTTGGGCTCACTAGTGTGAAGTAGTAAAATATAATCATGTTTTGAGGAAGAATTCATGGCTTGGGGGGCCATGAAGAGACAAACCCTCCACCTCCCTCCTTCCCTTGATAAATGACTCCTTCATTTTTCATTTATATCTTCTATAGTCTTTGTTTCACAGTGAAAGCAAGTGCTGTAATTGTTCTTTCAATGTCGTTTTTGACTCCTTCTTCATGTTTTTTCAATGTTTTTCTTGTAGGAATTGATACCCCAAATGGCCAATGGCATTTCGGGCAATATCCGGCAAGAGAGCAAATTTTATGATGCTCTAGATGAATGGTAGCACCAAGCCGGGCTTGGACTTTGGGCTTGGCCTTTGGAGGCTTCACACTATGGCCGGCCAAAGGCTCAAAATCCTATCATTTATTGCCCATTTCTTTGGACTCTCACCCAAAGTTTGTCCACTCAATCCCACGGCCTCTCGACTTGGTCGGCCATAGTGTGAAGCGGCCCTAAGATCAAACTTTTCCTTAGTATTGTCCACAAGACAATTCTTCCACCTCCATTGTATGCAATCCAAACTCTCTAACATGCATGAGAAAGCTTGGTGTGTGTATATGTCAATTTGTTTCTACAAATTATTTTCTATTGAATGTCACAATAATGTAGTCTACAAGTAACTTCAAATAGCAATAACGAACACGGTTTAATCCCTAAAACCCCGAGGGTGTTTTCTGCCAAAAAACACTCAAAACTACTACTTCTATTGTATTCACTTAAGGAAACCAATTTTTTTTTTTTTTTTTTTAATTTAACCGTAGGATCTTGTACTTAAATTGTTTGAGATGATGTAGTAAGAATTTCATCAAATTTGACCGTACGGATTGAAAGATATTAGCATTCAAAGTTGAACAAAAAGTTTTTTTTCAAGAAGATGCTTAAATTGCCCGAAAACTAAGATTGTCCATAACATTTTCATCCCTAGTCCAAATAGAATGATTCAAAGCTTCACGTATAGTTAAGAACATAATCTTTTAGGAAAAAAATTTAAAAAAATTATTTTGACTTTTTGTAAGTTTTTTTGGGCTGCCCGCTAATCTCCATTTCTTGCTTGTTGTGCCATAACTTTTTCATCTGACATCCGATTGAAACAAAAATTACATATCCACAAAGCTCTTGCAAAGCTACACAACCTCAAAAAATCTCAAAAAAATTCACTTCAAATTGAGACAATAGGAACCTACCCGGACCCAAATTGTCCCCCGACGGGACAAACAGGGTTTTAGGGGTTAATGGTAGTGCTTTCACTTGTATGGTAGTACACATCTATGGTATCCGTCAAAAGATTAAGTGCAAGAATGTGTATTGTAGCAATACATTTTTGCAAAAAAGACAATTCTTAGCAAAATAATGCTAGAATGTTCTTCATTTTTTACGTGGGTCCAAAGTTGGAGGCAATAGGCTAAAATATAGGTATAAATATAAAGTGCATGGCTTGTCACAATTGTTTATATTTAGATTATTTTGCCAAAAACTCCACCATATAAAGCAATGAAGCTCGTCCTTGATATAACTTGTCATCTAAGATTCTTTGAGGCCCTTACAACAATGCCTCTTACATGTAACATTGCTCCATCAAAGTGTATACATTAGGAAAAAAATTTAGGCTTGTAGAGGGCCACGAGTTTGCATTGCAGTAGTACAATTACAACAACAAATTTATTTATTTAATTATTAGGAATTTGTGGGACACTACTAGTGCTATGTGAAATTGGCAATTTAAAAATAAATAAAATTAAAGTATACATACATATATACATATTTTTTAATTTTTTAATTTTTTTTCAAAATCCTTAAATTTGCATTGTGGCCCAAAGTCAAAAGGCCTTCTACAAGGTTTAAATTTTTTGTAATGATCGCCATTATAGCTCTTCTTCTACTCTTTGTAATGTCACATTAGACATGAACTTGGTTACCAAATGTCATTTCTAGGGCTCACTTTTTAAACTTACATTTGTGCCACCCTCATCAATAAAGCACATGTGCCCTAGTTACAAACTGATCACCATCATATTGATGCTAACTCTAAATGTTGTATTCCCATTGAAAATGCTTTAATCTTCAATTTCCAACTTCATGGAATGGTTGTGCTAAACATAATCAATACTCCTTCTATCTCAAAATAATACTAGTGTGTCCTTTATAAGATACATAGGAAACACCAATTTTAATTTGAGACAAAGGGAGTACTTCTTAAATCTCAACCATTCTATGTACAATGATTGACAAAACTGAGTACAATTTTGAAACATTTTCATTCAAACAACCATACCATAAGCATCAATGGACAAAGTCCAAAAGTAGATATATGAAAGTTGTAGTGTGCGACATACTACACGTCACCATAGAAGAATGAAGAAAAAAAATTAGTTGTGACTTGAAAGAAAATCAGTTTCAAAGTTAGCCATGTCAAAAGCTCAGTTTTGTTCAACATGATTTGGAATTACTTTATCTTTTGCTAATTTTTTTCTTAGAACTTTGAAAAAACTTTTTGTGCCTTGGCATGTAGGTATACATCATTTTAGATTGTTGTACACAAAATTGAAGGAAATTGATATTTATAGAATTTTAAATAACAATAGTTTGACAAACATGCAAATGATGTTGGTTCCCACAATTTTTGAATTTTTTTTGGAATTGAGAACACGAGATAGCATTAGCCATTGTAGTAGAGAGAGTATAGGGTGCAATTTGGACCATTGTTACATCTTAATGTCCTTGCATTTGAAACATTTGCTGAATTGAGCAATGCATTCAATTTATATTTCACAGCCATATAACTCCAAATTATGTTGAACAAAACTGAGTTTTTGACATGGCTAACTTTGAAATTGATTTTCTTTCAAGTCAAGACTAATTTTTTCTTCAAACTTCTATGGTGACGTGTGGTACATCGCACACTACAACTTTCATATATCTACTTTGGGACTTTGTCCATTGATGCTTATGGTATAGTTGTTTGAATGAAAATGTTTCAAAATTATACTTAGTTTTGTCAATCACTATAATGATCAATCAAGCTGTGATCTACAAAATCAAAATGTGCACATGCAAGTGTCATGAGCCAAAAAAGACAGTTGTCACTCAATTGTTCACATAGCTTAGGAAAAACTCAAATTTCTTCAAAAGATTGAGACATAATAATCACCAAAAATAAAATATAATACATTATATACAAAAGGGGCAACATAAATATAAAAAAAGTTCATTAATACACCAAGGGGTAACATGGTTCCAAGTTCATTTTGAGCACTACCGTACTCCTCAAGCAACAGACCTCCTGGCCCATCCAATTCAGTTGTCTTCAGGAGATTAAAAATAATTGCCAGATAGAAAATACAAACTGAAATCTCCAAATTTTATCACAATATTTCACCCTTTTACCATATCCATGCATTTTGAGAGTTCAAATGCAATATTTCATTTCATCCACTTAACTGAGTTTTGAAAACGCAAAACACTATTATTGTGCCCTGTGCCATTCCCATAACCCAAATAAAAGGAACAGTAATTTTCTATTTTTATTTATTAATAAAAACTTCGAAATTAATATCTTTTTTTGTTGTGAGTCGAAACTTGGAACGTCACAAAACCAAGCCTGTGCATCCTTCATCTCAAAGAGCTTTTTGACAATACCAAGAACGCGACCGGGGGACACACAGTCTCAGAGGTCTTAACCCCTCAAGGACCCAAGGCCTTTTGGGTTTAACCCCTAAAGGACCAAACACTGTTTTTTGACAACATAGTGTTTTTGGACAGCTCACCACGAATGGAATTTTTATTTTTTTTCTTTGAAATTTTCACACAAGATGTGCCCGAGGAGTAGCTTTAGGGCCCAACAATTTTCATAACTTTTGACCACATGGTTAAAAAGTTATGGTATGATGTGTAGTTTTCATTGTTCGGCGGGCAGCCCGGGCAGCAAAAAAAAATTCTTTATAAATCATTTTCTAGAGAAATAAAAATTTGAAATTGGTTCTCTAGATATATGTGCACAAGGAAAGCTTTGAATCATTCCACTTTGATTTATGAGATGAAAGTTATGAGGAAATTTAGTTGTGGGTAGTTTGCGGGTAGTTATGGAATCTCTACTCTAAAATAAACTTTGAAGTCCTTTATTTAACTCAATTTTCAATATTTTGGGAAAAAAATATAAACACAAGGTGTAGATTGTTTATTACAACATTACAATCGTTTGGATTGGCATTTTTCAATTCCATAATTAAATCCTTAACAATTTAGTGTTTTGAATCATTTTCTACTTCTTTCTACTTACTATTTTTTTCCTATATGTTGTACAATTCCAAATGATCTGAAATTTTTCAAGCATGTAGCTAACTTGCTTTGAAGAATGAATCCAAAGAGTTACCACCATTTTGGACATTTTTTCATACAAATGTGACCATGTGAAGTGCAGCTGCCCGGTTTTTCGCAGGGACAAAAAAAGGGTTTTTGTCACTTCAAATGCTAATATCTTGCAATCTACATGGTGGAAATTTCTGAAATTTTTTCCACATCTTCTCAAACTAGTTTACTACAAGATCCTACGGTCACATGTGTCCAAAAATGTTTTTTTTCCTAAACTTTGGTACTTGTATTAAAAATGACAATATTGGAGCGTTTTGGGTGAAAACATAGTTAAAAAACTTTAGGGGTTAAAAACACCATTGCTTTTGTACAAAATGTCACTTAAGTATAGAAATCTCGACTATACAATTTTATAGGGTATGTATTGAAGATGACATGAATAAAATCTAGAGTCATTTGGCCAGATAGATTGCAAGATTATAATGCTTTAGTGTTGAAAAAGGATGCTGAAATTTTCTTAGTAACACATTTGGAGGTGAAATTCAATTTCTAAACCCACTCAAATGAAAAAAGTTAAAACTATTAAGTGGTTCAAAACCATCATACAAACACATTGGTGAATGAAAATATCATTTAGTTGACTCATTGTGTCTGCAAAATGGCTTTGAAATGTCAAAATATAACAAAAAAAAGTTGCAAAAAATACATTTGCAGTTGAATTTCTTTCTACTAAAATGCCTCTCAATCATTCATAACTTTTGGATTGATATGAAATTTTAGCCACACAAACTAGTCTAATATGCACAACTTTCCCCAAAACAATTATTGGAAACATGCACTGTATGAAGAAGAAACAAGCTGTTGAAGTTCATTGTAATCCAAAAGTGTTGGAATTTTGAACTTCAAATGCTCCCAAACATTCAAAACAACTTGGATTGACATGAAAATTTTAGCACAATTACTTAGATTGAAAGGGAAACATAACCCAACAAATATGATTGAAAACAAACATTGGATGAAGGATATACAAGCTCCCAAAGTTGCAACCATCAAATGTGCTTTGGTGAACTCAAATTGAACCTTTGAACTTTGATTGGCTTCTAAAAAATCAATAAATCACACAAACTAGATGAGAGAGTGCATATGAACACTTTACATACTATCATTCATGAAGGACTGATTCAACACTCAGGTGCCGAAATTTAATTTCCACGTCAAATTCTCAAGTGTCCACGTCACCTCACACCATTCACAAGATGACATGCGGCACTATTTTTTAACCCAAATAACTTAGTGTATGCCGAATCTGACCTTCACGTACAGTAGGGTAGTTCCATGACTTACATCTGACATGCAATTGACCGTATTCCCTTCTTCTTAAATTGACCCAAACTTGCTCCCCAAGCATACAGTTCTCCAGTACTGTAGCCACAGTAGTCTGCACAACCACAGTAATTTACAAAAACCTGCAGTAAGCAATCTGAAGATTCTAACGAATAACATCAAGTTTGCATGGATGAAGTGCCTTGCGAGCAAGCCAGTGAGGAGCTAGAATGTCGGGCACGTAAGATTCACTGATATTTCATCAACAGAATTTAGTAGATGATAGTCACAATGGAGCTTTCTTCATTCGTCACTATCCAACTGTTGCCCCATTCTCCTCATATAGGCATCTCTCGGCATCAGAATTCTGTAGCTCAGCTGAGTGTCGTCGCCGCCGCTTGCACCGTTTTACTGAGGTCCGATAATATGTCTGCTCTGCGAATTCCGCTTCATTCTTTCTGTAAATGTTGGTGTATCTGTTTAGCATCTTGTGTGTTTCTTGCAGCGTAAGTTTTGGTTCATTTTGAGCAGTTTTTGAGCAGTTTTTGAGCGGTTTTTGAGGAATGTTTGGATGTTTTGGTGTTTTATAAGCTTGAAGAATTTGTAGTGGCATTGTTGAGTTGAAGCTAAATTGTGTTGTTTTTGTGTGTTTTGGTTGTGAAGGTTTCAAGAGGAGGCTGCTTGGTGGGGTTTTGTGACGGTACGGGGAGGTTCTCGTGGTGCACGCGTCGGCTAGGGTTTTGGTGCGGACGGGGTGAGAACGATGGCACAGGCCTGTAGAGCGGGGGCAGTGCAAACCTCAGCTGCGACTGCACTGGTGAGACCGGAATACGCGAGCAGCCGGGGCGGCGATGGAGCTCCTGCGGTGGCGTTCGCGAAGGTGCCGGCGCCGCAGAAAATGATTGCAAGTGCCGAGCTCAAGAGCGGGTTCTTCTTTCAAGGTGCGGCGGTGGTGAAGCACGGTGTCCAGAGGCGGAATGCGAGCAGCAGCCCAGCCGCCGGCCCTAGTGCCGTGTTGAGTGAAGAGAGAGGAATGGAGAGTATGGGATCCGTGGCGGTGAAGGAAGCTGACGTGGCTGCTCCCGACGCGATTGAATCCCGAATCAGCAGTGGCAAATCCTTGAGTGCTCCGTTGCCGAAGGATTTCGTTTCCAGGTATGCCGCGGATGAACCTCGAAAAGGCTCAGACATTCTCGTCGAGGCTTTGGAGAGGGAGGGCGTGCGTACTACATTCGCTTACCCCGGCGGTGCTTCGATGGAGATTCATCAGGCGCTCACAAGGTCTACGGTTATTAGGAATGTGCTCTGCAGGCATGAGCAGGGTGAGATTTTTGCTGCGGAAGGGTACGCCAAATCCTCGGGTCGCGTGGGAGTCTGCATTGCGACGTCAGGGCCGGGCGCCACCAACCTGGTGACCGGGTTGGCGGATGCGTTGCTGGACAGCGTTCCGTTAGTGGCCATCACTGGCCAAGTGCCGCGGAGGTTTATCGGCACTGACGCGTTTCAAGAAACGCCCATTGTGGAGGTGACACGCTCCATTACCAAGCACAATTACTTGGTGATGACTGTGGATGATATTCCGCGCGTCATTCGGGAGGCGTTCTTCCTTGCTGCTTCAGGGCGTCCGGGTCCTGTGCTGGTTGATATCCCGAAGGACATTCAACAACAGTTGGCAATTCCCGACTGGAATCAACCGATGAAGCTGCAGTCGTATTTGAGCCGACTCCCGGCCCCGCCACAGGTTTCTTTGATGCAACAGATCATTCGTCTCCTCGCTACAGCGAAGAAACCTGTAATCTACTCTGGTGGTGGATGCTTACACGCCAGTAAGGAGCTTCGAGAATTTGTTGAGCTTACGGGCATTCCAGTGACGTCGACTTTGATGGGTTTGGGGACTTTCCCTGCATCGGACGAGAGGTTTCTGTCGATGCTGGGGATGCATGGAACTGTGTATGCTAATTACGCTATCGACTCGGCGGACATGCTTTTGGCTTTCGGAGTGCGATTTGATGATCGTGTGACTGGGAAGTTGGAGTCGTTTGCAACCCGAGCCAGTATTGTGCACATTGATATCGACCCTGCTGAGATAGGAAAGAACAAGCAACCTCATGTTTCCATCTGTGCAGATGTGCAGCTGGCTCTTGCCGGGCTCAACAAGCTCATCAGGGAGGGTCCAGCCACAAGGCCGGACTTCTCAAGCTGGCGAGCGGAGCTCGATGGGGTCAAGTTGCAGTGGCCCATGAAGTTCCCTAAATTTGATAACCAATTGATCGTCCCGCAGTTTGCCATCCAGACCTTGTGCGAGATGACAGGAGGCAATGCCATTATTTCGACTGGTGTAGGGCAACATCAAATGTGGGCTGCCCAATGGTTCGAGTATGAGCAACCACGGAGGTGGCTCACCTCGGGTGGACTCGGAGCCATGGGTTTTGGTTTGCCCGCCGCTCTCGGTGCTGCCGCTACACACCCTGATGTCCCTGTTATCGATATCGACGGAGATGGGAGTTTCATCATGAACATCCAAGAGCTTGCAACGATACATGTGGAGAAGTTGCCAGTTAAGATAATGATCTTGAATAATCAACATTTGGGAATGGTGATGCAGTGGGAAGATCGATTTTACAAGGCGAACCGAGCCCACACCTATTTGGGAGATCCCGAGGATGAAGCTGAAATTTACCCTGACTTTTGCAAGATTGCGGAGGGTTGTAAGGTAACTTCGGCCCGTGTCACACGAAGAGAAGACTTGAGGGATGCTATTGCCAAGATGCTTGAAACTCCAGGACCGTATCTCCTGGACGTCATCGTCCCCCATCAGGAACATGTGTTGCCCATGATTCCAGGGGGAGCTAGTTTCAAGGAAATTATTACGGAAGGCGATGGTCGGCAAACGTACTGAAAGAGATGTTGTGGAAGATATAGTTTGGACGCTTATGTCTGAAGTTTTGGTTGAGTTTGAAAGAGAATTGGGAATATCACGACTTCTTGAAGGTGGAAGCTTTCATTCAAGGTAATGTCTTGTCTAGGCTAGTTTTCCGGAGTGTGTATCATGAGGCTTTCAGAGTCTAACTAATTTGAAGAAAGTAATAGTCGTGGTTTAGAAGTTTGAGCGACGACTTCTACGGTGACAGATTGTTCCGAGGATGATCAGCATCTGCCTTTTGAGAACATCGTGATTGCATGTGCCTTCAAGTAGTTTTTGAGGAGTAAGGTGCAGACCCTTAAGTTAGATAACCCCTATTCTAGAAAACAGTTTTGCACGTTTAACTACGTACTGAAATGAGGTTTATTCCTGTAATTAATTTCAGTGTTAAGTTATCACTTGAAACAATCATATTTGTTCAAGTCCTTCGACAAGGTTGGTTGTTTCTCCTTGTAATTGGCTGCCTGTCGTGCAGCTGCTTCAACCTCCCTGAGCATGATGGTGCCTGTTGCCTTCACTTCAGCCATTGTCTGTTTTTTATTGAATGAATCGTTAGTTTGAGGGTATTCCTGTGCGCACATGTGGAAATGAAAGAACTTGCTCTTAGGTACAAATTATCAAAGTGAAAATACCCTGACGTGTATTGCTGTGCTCAAGACATTATTTAGGAATGGAGGCAGGGAAGTCCTTTTGGTTCATGTTAGAAAAGGGAATGCAGTCATTCCCATGAAGAAAATAATTGTTGGAGACCATTTGCAAGTCCTGTCAACTCTATTTCTTTGTAGAGGCTTGTTCTGCATGTTGCGAAACTTTGGCTTAGGGTTTTGCACTTTAACTGTATGTTGAATCTTGAACCTTAAACTACTGTTGTGTACGGAGTAAAATGTTTTGCCTTTGATGTTTCTGAAGTTGAGCCTTTTGCCGTGCTAAATAATGTAATGAGTAGAAATGCTTGAATTGACTACAAGAGAGGCCAAAGTTGCACAAGTCAATCTCAAAACCACGAACTTGCAGGTGAACAAATCTAACTACCAGTACTAATTATACCGGTACCACACTGAAAGTATGTTCGCACTTGGTGTTAAAGGTGTTGTTACTGAGGGTCCTAGGAACGAATTTAGACCTATTTTTGAACTAGATTCACATTCCAAACATCTCTAACAACAAGTGGGAACATACCTTGAGTTGTCCTATTAGTGATGGAGGAATTAGCATCACCTTGAAAACTAGTGTCACCTCAAAATTATATTTCTGTAAAAATTGGAGCAATATAATATCATTTCAAACTAGTGTCACCATATAATTATATTTTTGTGAAAATTGGAATAATACAATAACATTTCAATTTGCAGCCATTCAAAATAGTGTAACCTTGATAAATTAGCCCGTGATAAATATAGGGCATCACACACACACTATTAGGACAAACTAGTATAGTACAATTACCTTGCCTATGAATCAAGTATTATTGTATGTTGACATTTATTGTTTTATTGAATTGCATATATCATAGGCATAGATTAGTTTTGGCAATCTTCTATTGAAATAGTTTATATTTTGCAGTTTGACAGGTTGGCAACTTGATTTGGATTTCTTGACTTTTGGCACTTTTTTTTTTCATTGTTAGACACTTTTCTCATTTTGGATTGATTTTTTTTGTTCATGCTTAAAAAAAATTTAATTTTCTCAAGAACAATTTTTGGATATTTGAAATTAGCAATAATTAAAATTTTCAGATTTTTAGAAATAGTTATAGAATTTTCTTGAATTTTAGACACGATCCAAATTTCCCCTATTTAAATCCAAAACTAACCTACATGTATGGTATTATTTTTCCTGAATGACAATTCCATGCATAGTTGCTAAGTGGTTTGTATTGTTGAAGATGCTATTGCTTAAAATTAGTTGCAAGTGAGGAGTGAGGATTATGGGTCAATAAGTTTTTTATGATGTATGCAATTTTGTATGAAGTTTAGAAGTATGTTTTCTACATTGTGCTTATGCAAGAGTGCATTGCATTAACTCTTAAAGGACGGATTGGTGAAAATCATCAATTTTAGTATTGTGTGAATCATTTATTATAAGAAATCTGCGTTTTAGTGACGAGCCTTAATTTTTTTAAACAGATTTTAAGTGATGTCCAATGCTTGTGCAAGGGTGTCCATTGTAATTTTGACTTTCCGTAGTGTTAAGGGCTCTTAGAAATGTGTTTCAAATACACTAGATCTTGGAGAAAAAATCACATTAGAAATTCATGTAAAAAATTGTAGACTAGATTTTGAAAAACTGTAAATTGATTGGGATTATGCATGTTAGACCTTTTATCCTCATATTTTTCTGGTGACCAACTCTTTAGATTTGACATGTAACAAGAGTATTGAAAGCGTTCCAATGACTTCCGCAATTTTAACACCCTTGTGATCAAACATTATAATCTTTCAATCTTTTATTTTTCTTATGGAATCTCTAACATGTCTAGTTTGAATTTGTACGGTTACATTTAAAAAAATTTGACACAATTTATCAAAATGTTGGCTTTTTGTTCAATTTAGAGCAAGTTCCTAGAAGCTCAAAAAGGCTTTGGACATTTAGAGGTTAAGGTAATAAGCTCAGAAAGCATGCATCTAAGGGAAGAAAGCCCCTTGTAGAGAAATGGGTGGATCTAATTATTTTTACGTTTTTGTGGGAGAAAGAAAAATGAGGAACACAACATTGTAAATTGTAAATTTTTGAGTCGAAGTGAATAAAATATGATTTTCCAAGGTCAAAGGTGCCTGGGTCCCTATTCATACTCATAGGCTACAACTGCGAAGACTCAAAACATACCTTTGAATGGAGCCAGTGAGTCTAAAAATGATCTTGTATACGTTTTCATTCAATTCACTCCTTATCGTAAATAAAAAACAAACTGCAAGCCATTCACTACACTTGTATTTTAACCTCAACAAATTCACAATTTTATTATGAGCAAAGACCACACATAATAGTGACCATTGTAGTCTAGATTTTGTCTACTTTGCAAACACCTAGGACTATAGTATAAGTGTTCAAAATCCAAGGAATGATCAAATAATCTAGCATATTGTGGCTAAAGTCACATTTAAAAATAAAAATATCTAATAAACTTAATTCTAATGGAAAATATAGCCAAAACAATCCATTGATTTTAGGATCAGGAATTATTTTCTCCTCCAATATATAATTTTTGTCCTTTATATATGGATGCAGTAATACAATAATTTAGTCTCCACCTTGTTCTAGTGTCTGGACTTAAGAAAGATACAAGCTTTTAGAAAAGGAAAACATAACATATAGCTTTAAGCACAACAATAATCATATCATGTTGCACTTGTCTAAAGCATAGGCTTACAACAACTGCTTAAAGTGTCGTTGTTTCATTCCACAAACCATATTAGCTCATTTGATTTTATCAATCAAACAGAGTTTCACCATTGCTTATAATATTTTGCTCATATTTTGCTCATATTTTGCTCATATGTTGCTCATATTTTGCTCATATTTTGCTCAAGTAATAGACATCCATCTTAAAAAATTGTTTTACGCTTGACACAATTTAGGCATCCAAATTCCTTCAGAAAATAGTGCTTATAGCATTCATCATAAGTTTACACCATTCAATAAGATAGTTGTTTAAAGCATTTACAACCACAAAGTTTCATCATTCCCTGGTACCGATTCACACTCCACAATTATATGGACTTAATCATAATACATTGACATAGCTTTAAACTACAATTTAGAATTCAATTATCCAATCACTGGGATTTTCACATACAAACGCACGAACTATTCACTCAGCAAATAGATCTCTCATTCAATTACAATAAGCTTTAAGCCATCAAACTAACTCCATCAATACAACTTTAAGCTTGTCCACAAATCACACAAAACGTTAACTTACTAAGACTCTTTCTTTATTAGGGAGTTGAATCCTACTAGCAAATATAGAGGACCTAGAGGATAATGGGTTCTTAGTTGCAAACTCACATGGAGGAGTTAGGTACAGGGATACCAAAGGGAAAAACCTCCAAAATGTATTGGTGATGTGATCCAAAAAGTTTGTGTAAGAACTATTAAATTCTTTTTACTGTTCTTTTTTACAAATAGTATTGAAGGTTAGCTATTGGAAGTTTTAATCTTTTACTGAGAAAAACAAATATTTGATTTTAGAGAGGTCTTTAAAGGCACATATGCACCATTAGTGAAAGAGTAGAGCCTTCCAATATTATTTGATTTCTTGGCTTTGAGCAAAGCTTGCCAATTTTACTTGATTTGGAATGCAAAAAATTGTATTTATCCATTTGCTTTAAAAATGGTTTCAATGGAAAGAAGGAAAAGTTGTCATTATTTTCACCATTGAAAATTTAAACACGCAAGTGTTGATTTGGAGTTATTTGCAATTTCTACTTATAAAAAATTCCATTTCAACAATTGTAAGGTGGATTATGTAATGAGTTTTCTAGTGAGTGTTCTAGTTCTTTTATTGAGCTTAAGGTTGTTGGAAGTGTATTTGAGTGCTAACACAGTTTCTAGTTGTTTGTGTCACCTCCAATCTCAAAAAACTCTTACATGCAAATTTCTCAAACATTGTAGGGAGGGACAACAAGCTAAAAATAAAATATGTACATTTATCTTGTTATAATCCCACAACTTCTATGCATTTTCACACTCAAAACTTGTATACACACTTATAGGCAAGCTTTTTAGACACCTATATTGTTAGATTTTGAAAAAATAATAATTTACTTCATTGGAGATAGTTATAAGCCCATGCTCTTTTTTCATAGGAAAAACACACTTGGAAAGGCTTGGGCACTTAGGGGTTAATAAACCTCTAAATGCATTATCTAGCTTTTTAAAATTCAAGTGTCTCCTCTAAATATGTATGTGATTTTTGAAAGCATACCAATATCCTTTAGACTATCTTGATGTTTTTTATAATGTCATATTCTTTCCATCTCAAAAAAAATTTGAGATTGTAGAAAATTGGTTATGTTAAATTATGTTTGATATTTTAATGCAGAATTGTGCATTTTTTCAAAATAAATCCGGAATTGCATAATTAATACTTTATGGGAAGATATTTCACACCTCCCCACAGAGTAGACCAGCCCAATTCTATTCATTGTCCAATTCTATCCCCTACTTTGTCCCTAATTCCATTTAGAACAACATTCAAATCCATTCATTTTTCAAAATAAAATCAATGAATTAATACCTACAAGGAATAACGTGTCAATCCTTTATTGACGAGTACTTAACCTCTAAAAATCAGAGACAATGTTTTCACTCAAAACGCTCCAAAACTGTCATGTCTAGTACAAGTACCAAATTTTTGAAAAAGAACATATTGGACACACATAACCGTAGGATCTTGTAGTATTCTGGTTTGAGAAGATGTGGGAAAATTTTCAGAAATTTCCACCATGTGGATTGCAAGATATCAACATTTGAATTGACAAAAATCTTTTTTTTGTCCCTGCAAAAAACCAGGCAGCTGCACTTTACAAGGTCACATTTTCATGAAAAAATGTCCAAAATGTTGGTTACTCTTTGGATTCATTCTTCAAAGCAAATTTACTACATGCTTGAAATTTTTTAGATCATTTGGAATTGTCCAACATATAGAAAAAAATTAGTAAGAAGAAAGATGTAGAGAATGATTCAAAAAACTAAATTATTAACAAAATATTTATGGAATTGAATAATGCCAATCCCAATGGTTAGAATGTTGTAATAAATATTCTACATCCTATGATTTTATTTTTTTCAAGTAAATATTGAAAAATTGAGTTAAATAAAGGACTTCAAAGTTTATTTTAGAGTAGAGATTTCAAAACTACCCATAAACTACCCATAAACTACCCATAAACTACCCATAAACTACCCATAAACTACCCACAACTAAAATTCCTCATAACTTTCATTTCAATAATCAAAATAGAATGATTTAAAGCTTTCCATGTATAAAAAAATCTAAAGAACCAATTTCAAATTTTTATTTTTAAAATCAGTGATTTTTAAAGAATTTTTTTTTGTTGCCCAGATTGCCCGCCGACCAATGAAAACTACATATCAGACAATAAACTTTTTGACTATATCGTCAAAAGTTATGAAAAATTGTTGGGCCTCAAAGCTACTCCTTGGACACATATTGTGTGAAGATTTAAAATAAAAATAAATAAAAATTTCATTCGTAGTGAGCTACCCAAAATCGCTATATTGTCAAAAATACGCACTCTAGTCTTTTAACCCATTAAGGACCGGTCAACCATTTTGTGGTCGATTTGGGTCCTTTTTGGTCTGTAGAGAGAGCATGTCAATGAATTTGATGACGTGGCGAAGGAGATGGGTCTGGGGAATTGGGAAGTGGAGAGTTTAGGACAATAACTAGGCCAATCTGAGGTGGCATGTGGCTAGAGGGTTGAAAAAACCAAGACAACAAGGGCTGAAATTACACCAAGATTTGCTAAAAATTCTTGCTTTACAACACACCTTCACCAAAAATTTCAATGCTAAATCCTATATCATGCACAACACTTCCATCCGTATGGTTAGATTTACAATAGGCACTTGCATTCAAAAGTTTTAAAATTGCTCCCAACTGGCTATACAAAGGATTGCGTCCCCTCCCCCCCCAAATCAACCACGGTCCTTAATGGGTTAAGGATTAAGGTGGTTATGGGTTGTTTATAGGACATTCATGACTCCACTCTATGAGTCGTTTTGTGATTTAAAGGCAGAATACCATAACATTCAAGAGCCTTCAGAGAAGCTGCCTTCGCCTCTCTGAAGTCTTCATCCACGAAATGCATCCACGAAATGCATCCACATATTATTAATGTCTGTTTCAGGACCGAGACAATGGCAGTACATTTATGGTGCGATCTATTTTTTTGGCTAATTCTAAGACAAAATGTACAAACAAATAATTATAAAGATAGATGGTCTGTCTAAACTCAAAGAATTCATTGAGTATTTTACCAATGAAGTCTAATCATTTAGCATCATTAGCTTGTTTTGATTTTTTGGGAGAAAAGAGAAGCTCTTTATGTACATTTGGGGTGGTAGGAAATAGAACAACCCATGTGGGATATGTAATTTAGAGTTTGTAATTTCTCAACCGCTCATAGTTAAGTCTAAAGTAGGAATTGTGTTAAAATTATAATTTCAGACCTCATTTAGACATAGTGGAATACCTTTTTTCAAAAAAATTTGAACTAAAACAAGTTGGGGAATCAAGCTAAATTTCATCTCCAAAAATCCGTTTTAGATTTAGATCTTCCACTCAAAAGTTATGGCCAACTTCCAGAGAGGATGTATGAAAATGTCAAAAAAAATCCTTTCAAACCCCTCTATGAAATTTGTCTATAACTTTTGACTGGAAGGTTAAAATCTCAAACGGATTTTTGGAGATGAAATTTAACTTGATTCTCCAACTTATTTTAGTTCAAAGTATTTTGAAAAAAGTTATTTACTATGCCTAAATGAGGTCTGAAATTATAATTTTAACACAATTCCTACTTTAGACTTAACTATGAGCGGTTGAGAAATTACAAACTCTAAATTACATATCCCACATGGGTTGTTCTCCCTCCTACCACCCCATATGTACATAAATAATTGTCTTCTAATTCCAAACCAATAATTATGAATGGCTTGTAAAGCAATTTCAGGGAATTCAAACACTGAAATTATTCATTGCAATTCGTTTAAAGCTCTTTTTTTTGTGAATTGTTTAATTCAAGGTGTTCAATTTCTCAGTAACCCGGTTGTGCAGTCATGACCTTGGCACTGAGCAGAAGTCTGACATTATTGACGCGTGGCTTATTAGCTAATGTGGGGTGTGGAATATTCCACACCATTTCATCCTTTGGATGGAATGATGTGGAATATACCACATCATTCTGTCAGAGGCAAGGCAGCTGCTCTCACAGCTCATGAATGTTATGACTTCAGAAATTCACAAAAATTACAATTTTAATCGAAAAATTAAAATTCCACTTGATTCTCTTCATGAAAAGAAGCGCACACCTCTGAGAAATATGAGCCCGCCCCTCTTCGAGAGTTGGCCAGAAGATATTGAGATTGCAAATCCAGGTGGCAAGAGGCTTTGTCTACCTCATTCTGTCTGACAGTGCGGTTGCTCTCATCCCTTGTCAACTGCCAATACTAGGATACAGGTGATGATGATGGTCTTTTTTATTTTATTTTATTGTGTGTGTGTGTGTGTGTGTCAGGTCACAAGATTTTAATTTTATCTCCACGTGACTGGTGTCAATTTGCCAGCAAACTGAGCCCAAAGATACCTTATCGTCCTTATCGTCCTCATGTCAAAAGTACTTGAAATTCATGCACTTTCGGAACTGGAGCCTGATTGAACAATGAACCCAATTCAAGATAAGGTAGAACTACCCATTACCACCCTGATTCGCAATCTAACTATATTGGGGCCAACTCTAGGAAAGATACATATTTTTCAAAGGTGTGCTTTTTGTTTCAGGAGTCAAACCCAAGTGGAATTATAATTTTTTGATAAAAATTGTAATTTCTGTGAATTTCTGAAGTGAAATTGCACAACCGCTACTAGACTGGATTCATAAACGTCCTCTTACAACTCAATATCGCTTTCCAATGTATCTAATAGCACTTGAAGATCCACCAATCATTAATTGACACGTTATCTTTTAATAGCATTAATAAACTATTGTTGTCAGAATCTGAAGCGGATTTGCATGTTTTTTTGACGGAATTGGGACAAAGTTGTAGACCACGGATTTGAATCACTGACGGAATTGGATAGTTCTACCTTAAGTTAACTTGACAACTTGAAACAGATTGGTGGGTGTTGCAAAAGTCAACATCAAAACATAGCAAAGACTAAGTTTAAAGTGACTTGGCTCTAGAAGTGACTTGTAACACAAAGGTACATTTTGCTTTCTTCAATGTACCAACATTGTACATTTCAGGATGGGGGGGCACTTTTAGAAACCACTGTGTTTCAACTTCGAAAATTTGTAACTAATTCCCACAAAGGTCCGGAAAAATATGGAAACGACTTGGATTAGATGCCAAGTCCATTTCTCTTCCTAGTAAAAATTTACTGAAAATCTTAAATCCCCTACCCACCCCATCCCCAATTAACTTACCCAACCTCAATTAACCAACTCAACCCAATCCTAGTTAACCAACCTAACCTCACCCTAGTTAACCAACCCAAATCAAACCACCCACCCTCCCTTATGTAATTTCCAGATGTAAATGTGAAGACAAATGATATGGATTAATGCTTTTGTATTTGTTTCATATTTTGTATCTGTATCCATATGTACATATTGTATGATATTTTGATCAACGATAAGAGAAGGGGGTTATGGATTTTTTTCAAAATTAATCGATGGTTCTAATTTTTCCGTGCCGGGGGCAGGAGGGGAGGTTTGGGGAGGTGTATGTGCTGCATCTTTTCAGTGGATAGTGGATAGTGTACCCTGTGCCGTTGCCACAGTGAAATTAAAAATAAAAGTAATTTTCTAATTTTTTTAATTCAAAAATAACTAAAAAATTCATAACTTTCACACCATAATTTGGAACACTACGAAACAAAGTCTGTGCATCCCTCTTTACAAAGAGATTTTCAACGGTCCCAAAAATGCAGTTAGTGGACGCTTGATATAGGAGATCTCAACGTAACAAACAAACAAACAAACAAACGTACATACATACAAATAAACAACCTAACTTAATGAATGGAATAAAGTGCCATCTGTCGTTGCCACAATCAAAAGAAAAGTATAATAAATTTTTAAATTTCCTTATTTATAAAAACTTTGAAATTCAATATTTTTTTTGTCATAGATCCAAATGTCCCAAAACAAAGCCTGTGCACCCCTCTTTGCAAATAACTTTTAAACAGTACCAATCACGTGACTGAGGGATGCATGATCTAGAAGATCTCACTGTAACAAACAAAACAAAACAAAACAAACAACCTATCTTAATGGATGGATTGCAACCAAGAGAAAGAACAACTGCACTTTGTCCTACATTTTTTTTAAACCCTAAACACTCAACTATTCACCAGTGGATGATGAATGTTGTGGAGAGTGCACTTCAATCTATTAGTAGTCATTGAGTGAGCTTCAAAGTAATATATCAATAGAAAGCATGAAGATTTTTCTACATGAATCAATGATACTAATTTGTTGATAGATTTCAGTCATTTATAATAAATCTTGAAAAAATGATCTTATTATCTTTAAGTGAAGTACTTTGGAATTAAGCCTCTAATGTCCACGTAGTGGTTTCTAGCTAAATCTTGGTTATAGAAGTCATTGAAGAAGGGATTTGGGTAAAAATGATTATCTACAAAATTGTAGCCAAGAAGAACAATTTTTTGCTGAGTTATTTGTGTGGTCAATTTTGATAAACAACTAATCAAATGAATTTAAGAAAACTATGGATATTAGAGAGTTAAAAAACAATAAACTTTCCATTGCAATAAATTGGGATACAACAACCAAATGTTTAAAACAAAAACTAGACATTTTTATTTTATCTTGATCATTTTTTGTTGGTTTTGCTTGAAAGTTTGATCCCTTGAAACAAGAATTGTAGTTTTATATGCGCTTTGTCTGTATAGGCAAAGCATGTATTGTCCCATGGATTAACTCCTAAACGCCTCAATCCTTTTTTTGAATTTTTGCACTTTTTTGCTTATATCTTTGCTTAGAAATATCATTTATTGGAGTTTCATGAATTTGGTTGTAAAGGAAGGTTGTCTTTTCTAGATTTAAATATCACATTGGATGAATGAGAAGTTAGTTGGACTACAAAGTGCCTTGAAGCCCTCCGTTCATTGTCCAGAAAATGGACGTCGGAGCGCTTTAGGGTTAAAGTTGTATAGGCCTGTCAATTCCCATGGCCAATCACAACTTTTACAAATCCTAATGCACCCCTAGAAGACAACTTCTATTGATTCAAACTTTAGAAGTGCTTACAAGCTAGGTGGGGTAGTGAGTGAATTAATTGTCTATTTTCCATTCAAAACCATCTTCATTAATACTTTGAAAGTGCACATGAAATATTGGGAATGTAAGAAGAAGAAGATTGAACATTACACTTGTCATATAGCAAAGAGAGAGAAAACAATGTATCTAATTTTATCAATATTTATAATTACAAATTAATGTTCCAAATTACAATATCAAAGTCTTCATTTGCCTTGAAGTCAATATCCTTCATAAAAACAAAATCTCATGCAAAATCCTCATGCAATTGCACATGCTACAATAATCCTCATTACAACAACCTATAGCAATTAAGTTTGAAAAATTGTATGGATCTTCTTTTTGAATCCAATATCTTTCATTAAAAAAAATTAGAATAATCATAGATTTTTGGGCAATACTTGACACTTCTATTATATTTGGTGAAATATGCCATTGTTGCAAATGTAATGTTTTCAAAGTCCATATAAATCCCTCATGAACAAAAAATTAATAAATACTTACATTGTCTCTTGTAATATCAACCACCTTCAATTTTTCATAAAATAAATCACTAACTCTAATTCTATCTTAGAAACCTAGTCCTAAAGGAAAAGAATCTTTGGGGTCAATTTTTCCAAAGAGGCTTGCACTTTATATATATACTTTTACCTATATTTAATGAAGTGAATCCAAAGAACATTATAAGTCTTCCATTTTATGCAAACTTTGAGTCTTTGATCTCCTTCTAGCAATGAAATTTTCTTGTGCAAATTTTAGTTGAATGGCTAAGACATAAATTATTTGACTAATTTATTAAACAAGCATTTGGGAGCAATTAACAAATTGCTACCACATATTATGTTTTGTAGCAAGTTTAATTTTTTTCTCTCCAAAGATGTACCAAATACAACAAGTTTATTATATAATCTTAATTATTCTATTAAAAATTGCTATAAAGTATACATGCAAGGAATGTTTTTATGGGCCCCGTTGGAAACGTAGACGCTCCCAACATTGAAAACATTGGCGTTTCCAACAAGGAACGTCCGGATCGAGGAACTCAGGGAACTCAAGTTGAATTTCGAAGACGCTGAGGAATAAGAGAATCTCGAGTGTCCGCAAAAATTTAGTTTCGTTTCTTGAATCGCAAATTTGTGTCAGTCACGATTCAAATTCGTGGCGGTATGCGAGAACTTGAGATTATATGAATTTTTTGGGCCACTTGAATCGGTTGAAGGGAAAGAAGCAGCAGCGGTACAAGGAGAAGCTGGCGGTCAAAGAGAAGAAGTACCAGGCCATCGCTTTGAAGATCCTTGTGCCGTGACTGGGATATGGCCTTGCCCCCGAGCTCAAGCGCGCGGGGGTTTATGTGCGAACAGTGGAGGACCGGCCCCAAGCTGCTCATGAAGCACATGACTATCTACATCAACATGTAATCTCTCTTTGTCACAATCTCGTATACAATTTCTCTTTCTAGTTGGATATTATATGCTTGAGGAGTTGCTTGAAACACTCTTGGAATCATAACATCCCAGGTAATTCTAGGCTTCATAGTCTTGTAGACACGTAGTTGGTTGGACATAACATGCTTGGAGTTGCATAAACATCCTTGGACTCAAAGAACAGTGAGCTAAGAAGTGGAATCCAGATTCTTTTTGTGCACAATCTTGAGTTCATGGTATGTTAGAAGAAGGGTGTGAATTATGTTAAAATTAGATGTTTTCTCTCATGCAGTCCTTGATCGGCATGTTTGCATTTGGTTCATCTGATAATGATGGTAATGATAGTGATTATAGTGTGTATTAGAGATCCTCACTTCTTGCCCTTTTAGCTCCTTCTTGACACAAGCATAAGGTATTCTAAATGTGATAGTTTAAGCCTTGTGAGTAATTTGGGTTGAAAATATTTTGATATGAAACATTAGAAAACTAAAGACAGAGTTGGGAATTGACATCATTCAGACAATTTTGATTCAAATTCTGCAAGTTATTCGTAATCAAACAGTGTGGACCGTCTATTCCTGGGTCCATTGTCAATGGACAAAAAATGTGCAACAGAAGATCACGTATTCGTATTATTTGAGCAAAGCAATTTATTAAATGAAATTAACACATACCTCAAAATTTCGATTTTTCATGCATGACCAGAGTCGTCATAAACTAGCACATTGCGTAGTGTTGAGAGTATCCAAACTCAACATAATGTAGTATCTCATAAAATACAATCCAATATTGTCATTTGTGAAATTTAAATGTGAACTTTTACTGCAAAGGGTGATTTTGAATCCCTTCACTGTCTTCGCATCCCTCAAACATATATATCACAATTAGGGTGGTGTGAAAATAAAGGTGTTGTTACTCATGATGCATATTGTTTATTGCAGGGGGCTTGAAACCCTAATCCTTGTGTCCAAAGACAACAAAGACCAAAGCGTGGCACGCAACCAAAATCTGCATAGTTAAAGTTGCCAACTTGCTCGGCTCTGTTTTGAACTTTGAAGTCCCATCAGCACCAACTACTCCTCGAAATTCTTGGTTGCAATCATATCATTCTAACGTTAAGCACTGCAGCGGTACTGGTATAAAACCGCAACGATTCTAAAGTTGTGGTGCTCATATGAAAGAGTTATATGCTTTTTTAATCTGATAACACAGCAAGGTCAGAACAGCAGGAGAATGAACTTAAAAGGTGGCCCAAATATACTTCAATGCCTCAAGACACGTGAATTACCATGTCATCACTGGTTAAAGTGCTAGTGATGACGTTCAAGACGTTCACGTGACTACCTTCTTGTTGATTTTGAGGAAATCGGATTTGACTTTAGGAAACAACGCTTTACTTATTCCAAAGAGCTCAATAAGTTCTGTAAGCTGGATTATCTAACAAAGGAAACATTTGGAATTTACAATAAAAGCACTGATCATGGGAGTGAGGCAAAGGCATTGGCTGCAACTGAAAAGTGGGGGAAGAATATGTATTTTTCTTTGTTTATCTTTTCTGCCTCCTTGCACTACATTGTGCTATATTTCAGTGACCAATATCTATTAGATATTTTTCCATTTAACCTATTCGCGTACAAATTATAGAGACTGCAGCTCATAAAAATCTTGCATACTCGTGTCTTGACGTATGCTTCTTTTCTGTGAGGGTTATTAATCGAGAATTTAACTTGGTTGCATTAGTGTTAATGAGAGAAGTATATAAAATTGAGATTGAGCAGGCTTATCAATCTAACTTAGCATTGTGTATGTGCATGTTTAGGTTTGAATTTCCACAGTCAAATTTTCAAAAACTAATGAAGGAGAACTGCATGGAGCCATTTTTTGTCTTCTAGGTTTGGATGCCATCCTCTATCTCCTTTGTGCTCTAGTCTGAATGCATACAACCAGTTCCAAGGGTGTGAAATCAAGTGTTTTACAATACACATCTAATAAATTGGTGGTGTTTAACCCCTAA
Source organism: Antitrichia curtipendula (assembly GCA_951230915.1). Lineage (NCBI taxonomy): Eukaryota > Viridiplantae > Streptophyta > Bryopsida > Hypnales > Leucodontaceae > Antitrichia > Antitrichia curtipendula. Next base: position 931,139 of record OX579633.1, on the reverse strand, counting down.
AAGCCCAAGGGGTTTGGACAAAACACAAATGTGTTATAAAATATAAGTTCTACAACTTTTTTGAAGTTTGCATTAAAATAAATAATGTGAAGCACGAAAAGAAGAAAATATCCGTATGGTCAAAATTATAAAATTATTCTTAGATTCTCTTCAAATGAATTTTGAAGATATAACTTCAAAAATTCACCAAAAATACAATTTCTATCTTTAGCAATTGAATTTTTTTTTGATTGGTCAAAATTGTGGTTTCTATTGATTTGTGAAAAAATGCATAAGATCCAGTAATGAAAACACCAACACATTCCCCAAATAGTAAGTTTTTCAACACTAGGCAATACTAGACTCTTTGTGCTATTTCTCTTATAGTTTTTGTTTGACCGTAGCGATCTTAGTTTTGAATATAAATATTGAAAGACAATTCAATCTCTTAAAAAAAATTAAAAAAAAAAAAATTTTAAAAAGTTTTTTTCTGCCCGAAAAATCTGCCCGAAGTTGGGCAGCGACCATAAAATGGTCGTTTGAGCGCTTAGGGGTTAAAGTCCTTGGCTATGTTAGGTGTGCTAATGAGGTGTACACTAAGTGTTCAACACATGCAACACAAAATTTATAATTCTTGCACTTGGCCAAGTGCATTTTCCACGGTCTAAAAAGGATGCATTTTTTTGAATTCATAAATGTAGTATACCATTTGGTCAAGCAATGAGGATAATTTTGCATTTGAAATTTTACAATGTTAAAATTCCATTCTTACTACAAAGAGCACACTACTATGATTCATTCAGTTTGAAGCGTACTAAAATATTGTACAAATTTGTATTTTTAAGAGATGAAATTACTTGAAAGCTTCAATATTGACATACAAATTACATATGGTATTCCTTATTCTTTTTTTCTTTTTGAAGAAATTTCTTTTTATATAATATTATCAATCATTGGTATTCAGTTTGATAAATACCACACTGTTACTTTATTATCATTCCATTGTAAAATTAGAACATAAAAATTTCAAATCAAAACTCATTGCACCATTCTATGCTAGTAATAATGGAACTTATTAAAAAAACATGCACGACTATAATATGTTGTATGCAATCTGTCAGTACACTATTCCATTGCCTCTGGTGTCTCTGCAATTACTCCTGATGATTGAGTTCTTATCACTTTGCCTTCTTTACAACCCACAGGTTGGGCATTGAGTATTGCACGAATCTCAGATGGCATTTCCTCTTCAAGATCATCCACAATCCTACCAAACACAGCTTCAACTTCTGGTAAACGTACTAAATCCATAAGCGATGTTTCTTCCATAATCGAAGTCACTTGTTCAAAATTATATGGCCCCTCTACTCTAGTACGCCGATATATGATACCTTCTCGATCATAATATAGTCCATCCGCTCCTTCTGTCATTTCATGGTCTTGTATGATCCAAAGATAAGACATCCTACTAAACTGTGTTTCATTTGCCAAACTTATTGATGTCGTTTCTTCCAAGAGTGTTTCTGCTGCTTGTTGAGGCGAATCCACTCTAAGTGATTCTTGAACCTTGTCCACCAACATAGTATCTTGCTCTTCAACCGCGTGAACTGGAATTCCTACCAATGGCATGTTTTCTACCATTTCTACCATTGCCTCCTCAGTCAAATGAATGACTTCTACTTGTACTGGAGCTTCATTTCTTGTCCCTAGCATTCAGTCTTGTATATCTTCATTTGCTACATTCTCTAGACTAGGATCCGTTTCAAGTACATCTTCCGCGTCCATGTTGTTCGCACCCCTTGTCTGTGCAATGTCATCTCCCTCGGATGTTCCATGAGTGACAGATGCTTCGCCCTTCTGCACTTCCAGAGCCGATGACACAATGTTATCTACTACTATAGGTGCCACTGAACCTGTATTTTGCAATTCCACTACTGCTTCCTTGACTCCTATTGTCTTGTTCAGATTGTTTTTTCTCTCTCCTCCTGTCACTACTCCGTCTGGCGCATTATGTATTTCTTTTGTTGAATCCTCCCTTTCTTCTGATGAAGTCTCCTCCGAATCAGACTCTTCTGTTTTTGTTGTCTCGTCCCTCTCCTCTCTTATATAAGGTGGATCATCCTCATAATTATCATCACTTCCTTCTCTTTCTTTGTGTCCCTCCCTCACTGGTGTGTCCTCAGAGTACAAATCGTCACCATCTTCATCCTCTTCATCCCCTAATATGTCTTCGTCCTCTTCTTCTCTTCTCATGCGTACTATATGCAGTGGTATTGGATTTGTACGGTTTTGTGGCACTTCTGTCTCTACATTGTCACTTCTAGACACTATGGATCCTCTTGCTTGAATTCGTATTGGGTGAGCTTCTTGCAAACTGTTGTACAAAAACCTAGTTCGATCTATCGAACTATATAATACAATCACTTGATTACCCACAAACAAAGAGTGAAGTACAATCAACAATGCAGTTGTAATTCCAACAGCTACTAGCCTCCACTTCTCTGGTAGATACGTAGCAAGCAACCTTTGCAATTCCGTAGGAGTTCTTTCTACTCGATCCACTTCACATGGCATCTTTTCCTCGCTCCACAAATATGTAAACACCACAGGTACTTGATCACAACCACCCCGTACATTCTGCACCACGCTTGATGCGATAAGATGCACCATTATAATTGCAACACCTCCAATTGCTTGTACACTTCTCTTTCTTTGTCCATCGTGTTGAAAATCATGGACGTATGTTGACACAGTTTGTGGTTGAAATACCCAAATGCCTCTTTGCCAAGTACATTCTGCTGGTAGTGCCATCTTCTCCCTCATGTCCTCTTCAAAAAATATTCCTGGTGGAAATAAGAACACCGCTGTCCACCTATGTGTGCCAGCCATCCACTGTTGCACCTTCTGAAGCACAGTATTATACTCAACGTCTATCCAAACTTCATTATCTCTCTTTGTCCCACATCGCCTGCAATCAAAAAGCCACAAGCATGGTGCTCCCAATTCTACAATCCCTTGGGGAAAAAACTCTCTTCTACATCAAACATAGATATGTGCACTATTTTCTCCATATGCAATACCTGCTATATTCAGTTGCCAATCCCATTGTGCCGCATCTATATTCGCCAAGTCCATATTGATGCCACAGAACCCTGGTTCTCCATGTTGAATATTATCATAATGATTTTTAATCATTGGAGGTATGAGAGTTCCAAACCTCCCCAGAGCATCAACCGTCCTTACAGATGGAGACAACCAAGCTTTCTTCATTTTCTTGTCAACTACTTCAATAAGCAACTTCAAATGTGCATGATTCTCTCCTTCAAATTTCTACACATCAATGAGAAAAAAATCTTGCATACTTCTTGGATGTTTTATCCCTGCTTCCAACAACAACCATCATATTGCATTTTTTACTGCTTCCCTATTTTGAATACGATCCGTTGTCCAAGCCAATGTGCCTTTCAATGGAGAATTGCTGGTGGCGCGGTTGAAAAAAAATCTCTGATGTGCACATTCACCTTCAACTACAGGTTTTGCTGCCATTTCCTTCGCCAAACGGAAGTACATTGTCATTGGAACCCTCATTAGTGGTCTCAGCCACAGTCGTTCCATATGCTTCCTTCCTTTCCTCACATCTACATTTGGATCCAATGATTTCTGACTTGCATACTTCTTCCACTTCCTCTCCTCTTCTTTACTGTACCAAATAACTTCGTTCTCGTAATCACGACAAACTTGTAAAATAGTTTCATAGGCTCTATCATCTTCTTGCCATGCATGACGCGTATACTCTGCCATCCTCTTATACATAACCCCCAATGACATGCTTTCTCCAGAGGACCTTGTCCAATGTAACGCGCTTGCCGCCATTGTTACAGCTTTGGCTCGCTGTACATCATTTGCTCGTAATTCTGGATTAGGTCTTCCACAGGCTTCCCAAATAGCTCGTAGCTTCATCAGATCTTCATCCATGGTAGTATAGAATTCTCTCTCAAATTCTTTAGCGTTTATTTGCACCGACGCTTCAATGTATACCTTTGGATCATTGTACACGAGAAATCGAGCTTTCCTCTCCGCAAACGTCTTCTGGTACTCCTTGTCCTTCATCATATTTGCCCTATTCTCATGCTCAGCTTGCTTGCATGCCGCAGCCACATGTTGACCATCAATAGGTTCCCAGATGATGTTGTTCGGCAACCAATTAATCCTAGACATGTTCGGATTACCAGGCACTGCTGTAGCATTATGCAAATACGCTGCCTCAAAATCATTTACCGCACCAACACGTGAAAATGGAATCTCCCTTCGAAGTGGAGCACCTTCTGCATCTACATCTTCAAGAACATATGCTAGTGGTCGTAAGGTGAGTGGTGACATATTTGGCTCTTCTCTTCCACGTAGTCGCTTGTACATTGCCGAAACATGTCTCGCAGTCATTGCTCGATGATTCGTCTCCACATTCTCCACATTCTCCACATCACGAATGTTTGAAATCTTTGCATTGAAAACAAGGTCCATTCCCCAAATATATCCTGCTAAGTACTCTTCACTGGTTGGAAATCTTATAAGTGGACCGACAGTTTGCGATGTATGAGATATTGGAGTCTCATCTTTTTCATCGGAAGGTTCATCCATAACTGCAACCTCGTCTCCATGTTCAACACCTTCTCTTGTGCCGCTTGTTCTTACACGTGTAGTGACAACTCTTCTCACTGGTACGCCTCGAAGACGATTTTGCCCAACAACTCTCCTTCCTCTGCCGCGTTGTGATAGCACTCTTGCTACTTTAGATCTTTGATTTTTCCACCCACGTTCTTCAGCTGCCCTAGATGATTCGCCTTCAGTTGTTGCAGGCAATGGAGTCAAGGTCACTATTCCACCTACTGAAGTCAATGTGTTCTCTTCATCTTGTATTGATGTCCTTCTTGGCGTTGATGTCAAAACGCTACGTGTAGGTCTTCCCTCAGATGTGCCCACTCTTGGCAATGAGTGCGCTCCAGATGCTTTACGTAAACTTCTCCCACGATTTGTACCCACATTCCTATGTCTAGCAATTCTACAAGTGGTTTGAATATCCTTAGATGGTCTTGATGGTGAATGTCTTCTGATACGGTCTCAAACTGGTACCCAATGAACATTCAACGGAGATGCTAAAACCCAGTATATAGGATCTATTTCTTCAGGTACTTGTGGAGAAGTTCTATTATGAGCATTTGGTGCTGCCGTTTTCTTCATCTCTTCATACGCCAGTACTTCTACCAACAATCGTCGAGCTCACAATACATTTTCAAGACTCAAACTCTAGAACCTATTGATAGCTTCCATACGTGAATTTCAAAGCAATTCAGGCATGTTGGTCCAGTTCTCTTGAAGTCTAGGGAAAACCCTCTTTGGTTTCTCAACATCCAAACAACAACGCGGAATTGGTGCCATCATGAATTGCCTCTGCAATTTATGCCTTTCCACCTCCCCTTCTTCCATTATCACATTCACAAAAATGAAATCATCAGGAACAGTGGTCACGGATTCCACTTTTCTACGCTCATTATCCAGAGCTGACCAATATAGTCCTTCTTGCATCACACGTTCTGTGATCCACAACATGGGTACATCTATGTTTGTTGCTAAAATCCACCATCCATGCTCAAACCAGTCGTTGTATGTTGTGATAGTCATTACAATCCTATTACGTAACATTGTACTCCACATAATCATTAGTAATTTGTTTTATTTATGTTCCATCTCAATATACTTAAATGAACAAAATTAGCACTTTCAATGTATGTGGTGAAATAGATGAACATTGCACTTCTGTAGGCAAATATAAAATTTTCAATCTTTAACCTACTTGTACTTAACAATTTATTAATGAGTAAAAATTAAGTGTTTTTTTTTTGAAATTTTTTTCTTAGATTCTCAACTCAAGTATTCGACATAAAAACTTAGAAAATCAAAATTGGTAATACAAAAAATTTAAGTTTAGAAGATTTACAATGAAAAAATCAAGTCAAGCTAGGTGCACAAAATCTTGTTTTCTTCACTTTGAATGCAAATATCTTGCAATCTATACGGTCAGAGTTTCTGATATCTCTTGCACACATTCTTTTATTAGTGTACTATAAGATCCTACAGTTAGATATGCAAAAGAAAACAATTTTTAAATTTTTTTACTCTTTGCAACTGAAGTGGCAGTTTTTTAGTGTGTTTTGATGGAGAAAAGGTCTCGGTCCTTTAGGGGTTAATTAAAAATTTAAGAACAAATTTTCCAATGGTTAAAAACCAATGGGACATAGAATTAATGTCACATGTTATCATTGAACTACAGTTGAATTTGGCAAAAAGAATTATTTTTGTCACTTTTCATTTTACTGATGCTCTCAAAGGATTTCAGTAGGACCAATGAGCTATTTAAATATTTTACTATTGGAAAGTAAAAGAACTTCTTAAAAAAGAAAGCTTTTTGAACTACAATACATGCATGCAACCATAGAAAAAAGTTCATGCCTTTCAGTATCACACGCACAAAATATAGAAGACCCAAATTTTCCATAAAAAAAACTCCGGGGACATTCAGTAGAATTAGAAAAAATAAGAATCATGTGATTGAAGAATAAATTAAATCAAATTTTGCTTTCGTTGTACATACCAATAAATCTCGTACCCCCAAATTGTACTTCCGTGTTGCTATTTCCAAACACACATTGTCGGGTCTGTAACAAGTATCAATAACTGTCCAAAGAAAAGGAAAAAAAATTGTTAGTGAATTCATTAGTACATGCTCATTATGGGATAAAATCTACTAGCAAGTAATCCTTCAATGCGCATACCACCCACTGTGGGTGGAAACAATACTTTCAAGTTAAGTATAATCTATCTATATTTTTCAGAACTTGTTTTTGAAATCAAGTTGTACCATTTGAAATGCAATTGAAAAAATAGTTGACTACATTTTTTCTAATTACATTTTAATGCATGGGTGTCTTCTGCAATGTTGACTGCCTGTAGTATTGAAGGTTCTTGGATATGAGACTCAAATACAATAGATCTTGTAGAAAACATTGCATTAAAAATTCATTTAAAAAATTGTACTTTACCATTTCGAAATTAATATATTGATAGCAGTTGTGCATGTTAGGCCCTTCCTCATAATTTCTGATGACTTACTTCTTCTATTTGACATGTGAAGATAGCATTGATAGACTTAAAATCTATTCCATAGATACAACAACTTCATAATCAAACGTCATAATCTTGTAGTCCGTAAGTGATATAAGTCTAATCTCTTTTCTAATTTAATCTTCAACAAATGCATTTTGCATAAATATGGTTACAATTCAAAAACAATAATGAATAGAACTTATTAAAATGTTGGCTTCTAGTTCATTTCATACTTAATTCTTAGAAGTTCAAAAAATACCTTGAACATTTAGGGGAAAAAGAAATGGTTTGAGAAAAAATTATAATAATGTCCTCATACAATAACAATGAAAATGTGGATGACCTATGCTATTGAAGTACCGATATAGTTAAAGAATCATACCAGAGTAGGTGATGATGCTTTGTTGAAATCACACAGTTATTGTTCTCTTTATCACACGACAATTTTTTCTTTCCAACCTGTTCACATAAAACAATGAAAGATTAAAGTTTATATTTTGACATGTTAATTTGCAAATCATAATTTGTTAAGTACAATAATATTAGACAATGGTATAGAGAACGTTTAGATAAACTACAAAAACACTATCAATGTTCAAGATGAATTCTCACTGTAATATGTACTATACAAAACGTAAATATAGATTACTACAAAACTATTTGAAGTCTCCGTCCTCAATAGTGTGCAATCAAGTTTGACATGACCTACTTTACTAATTTCTACATTACCAAAGTCAACATTCAATATTTTAATATTGAAAAACATGAATATGAACTCTTACAATAGAATTAATAATAATATGGAGAATCATCCAAAATTTAGTACAAAATATCATGTACTATACATATTTTTATTATAAAATTAATTAATTAATTTGATATAAGATTATTAATCAATTGATATGAAAATAAATCAATTAGTAGTTCTGAGTTCATATTTCCAGCAATATCAACTACTTCGTACTCACTATGCATTTCATTACATAATAAATAAAATAAAAACAATAATCCTTCTTTTTTCAATTTATTCTATAAGTGACAGTATTTAATTATTTGGAAAACAAAAAATGAAGACTTATATTGCAGAAGTCCGTATTGATTTCCTTGGACAAAATAATATTGCTTAATTAAAGTACTTTGAATTTTTATAAGCATATCCTATAAAAGGAAAATGTTGAGTCCACTTTGATGAATTATTACATTACTGCAATAAATACAATACCGTACATGTCTTCCTACAAAAATCTCTTGAAGTTTCCTAGACAATTAGTTTTGTACACGTGTAAGCAAGTTTTTCTAATCATTAATGTAATAAAAATCTCTTACAAGTTTCAAATTTTGTTTCTTGGGGGGGGGGAGGCTTTTAAAATTGAGCTTATTAATTTGTAGCTAGAAAGTGCTTGCTTCATTTTAAATCACACCTCTACATGCTATTGGTCCTAGAGTGACACTAACTATTTCAAAGAGGAACGCACTCACACTTCCTTGCTTAGATGTCTTCAAATTACATATACATCTTAAACGTTGGACATACAAGCATAGTGGAAAAATATAATAAAAAATGGAAAACACTTGAATACAATAACTCCATGTACGAGCAGAAGTACCAAAGACTTGGACTTCAAAGACTAGGAAGGAACTAAAAACTATCAACAAATAATATTCAAAAAAATAACAAACTAGTATTGCACAACCAAGAAATAGAATGAATGAAATTCAAACACAAGAAATTTAAATTTAAAACTACATTAAAAGAAACAGAAAATGAAATGTCTGTAATGAATTGGGCGAAGAAGATTGCTCGAGTATGCAAACTAAACATACTTCTCCAACCTATTTGTTTGACAACGAGGAACCCTCCTTGGATCCAATTGCAGCTTCAGTGAGTGCCTATGTTGGTCCTTTTGTTGCTGTCAGACGGACAAATGCTGCCAAAGTTGTGGAAAATAGGTTCAGTCCAGATGGAGGTGACAAGTGAAGTTACAAGAAGCTTATAACAACATGTCCATCCGTTTGTCTTTCCATCTGTAGGTGAATCAGGTGAGTGAATCTGATTCCAAGGACCATGTCGTCAACCCGTTCGATCATACAAATTTATTAGATAGACAAGGTAGGCTATGATAGGCTAATCTTGACTAGTTCTTCCTTTGTTGAGTTTAGAATATTTTCTTTTAGCAACAATCTTTGAGGATTTCACCTTGCATGCAAGTTGTTGCCTGTGGTCCGTCATCTCCTATGGTCCTGCCTGTTCAGTTGGTTCTATTACGGCCCTCTACATGCTTGTAATTTTTTTTGAACAAAAGTGAAATTATAGTATTAGATTACCATTGTAGAAGATCAGATCTTGGCAGGGGCTGTGCAATTGTGCATGGGAGTGTAGTTCATTGTGTAAGGACACGGAAGAGCACCACTTTTTTCCTTACTAGTGCATAGTTGCTACTATTGGTATTAGACTAGAGTGGTCAAATTTCCATATTTTTCTGTTGGCCAAGGAAAGGAGGTTTTAATGCACCCACTCTACGCTGCAAACACTTACTAGCTGAAATTTCAGTAAAGACAGTTGGAGGAAGGAAGACAAAAGACAGAAAGGCACAGTGAATCTCAACACATTTGTGAAGCAAGCCTTGTGAATTAGAACGTCATTTCTCAAACAATCTTCTAGACATCCTACTTTGTAAATCAGATCTTCCTAAGAAGTAAAGGCTGCAACATACCCTAAACTACGAATCAAGTAACGCTACAGGCGCCGCACCTTCAACCAACAATTTGAAGAACACAAAATCCTAACCTCAAAATACAGTGGCAGATGTTACAAAGGAAGAGCAGGCAATGAAGCAAGCCTTGCTATAATAGCATGAAGGCAGGACAAGGGTATTGGACACGCACATGTATAAGAGCAACAGGCGTGGAGGTGCGGTACAGTGGAGCCAGTAGGCACAAAGGCGTGCAGGGGAAGTAGGCTTGGAAGCGCAGAGACAGAAACGGAGGAAACAACGACAGACAAGCAGAAGGTGTGGAGGTTGGGCACAGTGAAGGCAGCAAAGGTGGAGACAACAGGCACAGAGACAGCAAACGCGGAGGCAAGAGGCACAAAGGCAGCATCAACAACGGCGAAGCGAAGGCAACAAAAGCAACAGGTGCACAAGCAACATCAACAATGGTGAAGTGGCTTCGACGAGAAAGCAGCACAGGCACCGCAAGCAAGGAGAAAGTCGAAGACCTGAGAGTGGCGTGCAACGCAGCGGAGAGAAGCAGACAGACGTGGAAGCGGATAGACAACAAAAGAAGAATAGAGCAAAGAGGAGCAAACGAGGCAAATAAGGAGGAACAATGGAGCCGGAAGACCGCGGAAGACTGGTGGAAGAAGACCCAATAACCGACCCAACAGAGCTCCGCGGGGTGCCCACACAACGTCCTGTAGTACGTTTAAATTGGTTGTTTAATTTTTGGACTTTTCATTTTTGGACTTTTCATTTTTGGAGTTTTGATTTTTGGAGTTTTGATTTTTGGAGTTTTGATTTTTGGAGTTTTGATTTTTGGAGTTCTCATTTTTGGATTTGTAATTCTTGGATTTATAAGTTTTGGATTTGTAAGTTTTGAATTTGTAAGTTTTGGATTTGTAAGTTTTGGATTTGTAAGTTTTGGATTTGTAAGTTTTTGGATTTTTAATTTTGGAATTTGTAAGTTTTTGGATTTTTAATTTTGGAATTTCTAATTTTGGGATTTTTAATTTTGGGATTTCTAATTTTGGGATATGTGATTTTGGAATTTCTAATTTTGGCAGTTTTGATTTTGGGATTTCTAATTTTGGCAGTTTTAATTTTGAGATTTCTAATTTTGGGATATGTAATTTTGGGATTTTTAATTTTGGCAGTTTTAGTTTTGGAATTTTTTAATTTTGGCAATTTTAATTTTGGGATTTTTAATTTTGGCAGTTTTAATTTTGAAAGTTTTAATTTTGGGAGTTTTAATTTTGGCAGTTTTAATTTTGGGATTTGTAATTTTGGATGACTCGGTAACATTGTTACTTGGTATTTGTAGAGAGAAAAGAGTAGCAGTCGAACAATATGGGTTTGGCTTCAATCTTTGGACTCCCTAGTGTTAAATGACTCTTGACCCCTCACCGCTCAAGGCCTAACCATGTCAAAAAACAACCTTGCTTTTCAAGTCTTACATATCTGAATGTGAGTAAGGAATGAAAATCTCAACCATACGATCTTGTAGTGTGTATGTTATAGATGGTGTGAATCAAACTTCAGGTCATTTGATCATATAAATTGAAAGATGTTAAGGTTTTAGTGTTGAAAAAAGATGCTGAAATTTTCCTAAAAACAAATTTGGAGGTGAAATTTGATTTTTAAACCTACTGAAAAGAAATAAATTTAGACTACCAAGTGATTGAAAAACAAAAGACCAACACTTTGGTGGGAAAAAAAAATTTCAATTGATTCGTTGCATTTGCAAAATTATTTTGAAATGTTAGAGAATATTAAAAAAAGTAGGAAAAAAACACATCTCTAACTGAACCTACCTCTACTAAAATGCTTTTCAATCAATCATAACTTTTTGGATTCATATGAAATTTTTTCCACCAGAACTAGATTAGGATGAACATCTTTTTCAATAAAAATTATTGAAAAAAAAAATTGTCTAAAGAAGTTATAAGCCGCTGATGTTCACTATAATACAAAAAAATCTAGATTTTGAACTTCGAATTGCTCCCAATAATTCAAAACAAATTTTATTGACATAAAAATTTTGCCATAGAAAATAGACTAGCATGTGCAACTTTCTCACAAGTTTTATTGAATTTAAACATCAAATGCAAAAGTTACAACACTTTGAAGTTGATTGCGGTACTCTGTAAGGACACTTTTGATATCTTTGGGCGGTGAAGGGTTAAAGTCTTCTTCAATAACAACTATGTTTATCATTACCAAAGCAAAGTATTTTCATTTTTTGGGAAAGAATTCATGGAATGGATTTGTGCACGTCTAACCATAGAATATTATACCTAACTTGTATAAAAATGTGTGACAAATTTTTTTAAATGCACCTACTCCAAGATATTTGAGGGAAAAGTGAACAAAACATTGTTTCTTAGCACATTGCGGGACTAGATTATTTGAATAGGAACCTTCTTAAATTAAAAAATCTAGACTAGAGAATTCTGAGCTTTAAATCTGTACTATGGAAAATTCAATTGAGAGTCTCGGAAAAAATACATTCAAGAAAACTAAATTTTTGTTCTTTAAATAATTATTAAGTAAAAGTAAATATGAGCTAGTAGAAGGAAAATCCAAATTATTAATATCTCTAAAATGGAATTGAAATGCATTCATTCCAATGTTGACATTCTTCTAGGAAATAAATTGAAGCACATGGAACCTTTTTTTTTTTTTAATTATACAAAATTATTTATGTCTAAAAAACAAGAGTGTCCTAAATTTTTTCATAACAAATCTAAAATGGAATGAATCAAAACTTTCCATATAGACAATAATATAGTCTATGAGAAAAATAAAATTTTAAAAAATTAAGAAAAATCATTTTTTTTAAAGCTCCTAGTTCTTTGTTCTAAGTTTATTTTGACATAAACGTTGTTCCCGGGCATAGGTTGAAAAAAAATTATATTCTTACGATGGTAATCAGTTTTTCTGTCTTTGAAATAACATGACAAAAATTTAGCCCATAAGTACCTATCCAAAATCCCATTTGTCCCCCGAATGGACAATGGACCTTTAGGGGTTAAACTAGATTAAAAGCAATTTGGACTTGGGGAACCACTTGACAATATTGTACATGTATAATCGTAGAAGAAGAATGTCAACATGGTGACATCAAATTAAACCATTTGGTAGTTGTACAACTACATAAAATAATTCTATACCTTAGATTGACTTTCATCCAAGGAGTATGAAGAAAAAAAAGAATATGAATATTTTAATTCTCTAGAAATTGGACATCAGAACACTTCAGATTTAGAAAACTATAGCATAAATTTCCCTAAATCCTAGATTAGTATAGGTTAAAAAAATTCATGAAATATACTTTCATTGTTCATGAGAATTTGTGGTTGCTTTTCTTGAATCTTGTTTTGAACATTTAGGACTTTTGTAGTTTATTTGTGTGATGTCCAAAGGAAGCATCCTTTCAAAATCTCTAATACTCTTTTATTGTCAAACATGATAACACCAAATAAATTCAATATAATAATGACAACCATATTGAATTGTTTTTTAGTGTAGTTTTAGGTGTTTTAATTGTACTTATATTCTCATCAATAAATTTTGGTAAAGTTTGAATTTAATAATTGTAACCTATTGGTAAATTAAATTATTATGAATACATTTTGAGGGTTTACTCATAAGTTGTTGGAATGTAATTGAAATTAACGTATGTTCGTGTGGTGATTTTGTTGAAATTATTGAGTGTAATGATTGTTATCTTGTTTTCTCAATTTTGATTTCAACTACCAATCTATAAAATCTTGTCTTCAGTTGATGAAGCACTTGACATCCATCCATTGTAGTAAATGAATAAGTATACTATATTCTATGAACACCGAATTTGAGCATTAATCAAGACAATAACATTATAATCCATAAATAGTCGAGGTCTTCAATTTATGAGCTTTGAAGAATTTAATTCTAATTGGAAAGGAAGCCAACATTTTTATAGAAGATGTACCAATTCTTTTTGAAATTTTGAAATTTAAATTAGACATGGTAGGAGTCACTTTGAAGATAAAACACAACAACAACATTTATGCATTAAGGAAGTCAAACGAAGGAGCATGAGCATTAGAAATGTGTGAAAGTGATTTGAAGTTTTCAATGTACATCTCAAATGTCAAATGCAGACGGCTAATTATTTCAAAAAAAATTGGTTAAAAGAAAGAACATGCATAATTTCAATCAATTGTTGGTATCCCGAAATGAAAGTCTTAAAAAGTTTCACATGTAGTGTGATTTTTTCTCTAAGGTTTACTTTATTGCCCACACATTCCTAGTATTCCTTAGCATTATGGAAATGGAACATTACAATGGACACTCATGCATAATGTCTTCAGTGGAAAAATTATAATCAATCATTTTTAAAGATCTAATTTGTAATGCTCAAATTGAATTTGAAATAAGAAAATGAAGAAAATCAAAAGCACTAAGAATTGGAACTCATTAAGGGTTTATTTGAATTCTAAGTTTTGTGGTTCACAAAATGTGGTAATGATAGAAAACACAATGTTAAGAAATCGTAAATGAAAATGTCGTTCATCTATGGATGGTGGTTCTTTATAAAAATTGTAGCACATCTTATTTGAAGAGGTGAAGAACAACATTGCATAATCTTTTAATGGGAATAATTGTTGTTTCTAATTTCATGGCTAAACATAAGGGAAAAAACTTTGTATCAGTGTTTATTGATAGGAAGGAGGACGTACTCATTTGTAGGATAGATGACAATATTCATTAAAATGGAACAATTTGTAATCTTATATTATCATTGACTTTATATTTAGATGATAATAAATGTTTGATGTTGAATTTTTTTTGGTAAATTGAGGCTTCATTATATTTATAAATTTACAAAACTTTGATTTTGTAAAGGTTGATATGTTTGTAAATTTTTTTTTTGTTAAAATAGAGGACTCAAATAATAGGGCTGAAGTCTCAAAATGTCCATTTTGTCTCAATTTAACAAATACGAACATGTATGGAGGTAATGACATCATTTTAGGACCAATAAATTATAAGACAATGAAGAATTGTGTCAAAGCAAATTAAAAAACATGGAAGTTCTTTGTTGTCATAGTTCAATTTTGTTGTCTGCAAGTGTTCTATTCATATGTTCAGTTTGGAACCAAATGGAATGATATTTATAGTGGGATGATATGACATCAGGAACCAAGAACGACAATGGATGGAAGGGGTTTTGGTAGTCCTGTGGCATTACCGGTGCTAGCAACAATGGAAGGGCAGAATCAAGGGAGTGTTGGAGAAAGAGTTGTGCGAGCTTGTCGCGCAAGACTATTTGAAGGTGGTATTTTTGGAAGACGTGTAGGACAAATAGATAAAAATGAAGATATTGTGCAGCTCTTGTCTGAAGGAGGAGTTGTAGTTGGATCAGGTGTCATTGATCCAAGTTTTAAATGTGGAATGGAACTTCATCATGTTAAGATGTGGCCACATGAGATTGCCGTGCGTGTAGTGCATGTTGTAGATGAAACAATATGGACTGGAGAATTAGTAGGGGAGCGTCTAGGTCAATGTTTGGGGTTGGTCATACGTTGGAAGAAATCAAGAGTTTGTACCACAGGAAGAGGAAGGCCAAGTACCTTGGAATTAGGAGGCGGGCAAAATATTCAATTTGCTACTATATCATCATCGGAGTTTGAGTTTCATGAGAGCAATAGCAGTCCCAGTCCTTCGCAATTTTCTTTTAGCACAGTTGAGGCTAGTGGGAACCCTCAGCAAAGATCTCCTACAAGTGAATAGGGGAATAACAACAGACCATTTGAAGAAGACATGGATGGATTACCTGTATCCATAAACATCTGGAGCTATATATTCAATGTTAAATTGAAGAAGACGTGAAAGAGGGCCCCGTATAAGAGGGGAGTCAATGAGTCAGAAAGTGACATTGCAAAGTGTATTAGTTGCCAAAAATAAAGGTGCATGCAAGAAGAATTGCCTAAGGGAAATAGATGAAAAGTACATATTGAAGCAGAGGTACATGGTGTGGGGCAAGAAGTACGAGCTTCGGTCAACATGGATACTACAAATGTTGAGTGCTTTCTTTAGAAGAATGGAAGGAGGGAGACACAAGTATAAGACAAAATTGGATGGAATTCATGTCTGCAATGCGTGCTACGCAACAGCTCTAGGTTATTCGCAGCGACGTTTCAAGCAACTGAAGCAATCGCAACAAGTGTATGGGAGAGTGACTGCAATGCATGGGAACACATGCCATTTGAAAGAAGGAGCCAAAATGTCTACAGCACGTGCAAGTTTTGAAGAGTTTGTAAAAGAAGCTGGATGCACGCAACCACATAGACAAATACGAAGGGTAGATGACAACATCATAGTACCGTTGATATTGTTACCAATGAACACGACGAAGTTGGATGTTTTTCAGTACGTGAATGAAGAAGTGAAGAAAATGGTAGATCTAGAACCATTGAGTCTTTCTTCATTCCATCGATTGTGGAGAAAGGAATTTTCACATGTACAAATCCCTCCATACTCCCGATTTTCAAAGTGCTACCATTGTTAATAATACAAGTGTAGAATGGAGGGAACAACAAATGCAGCTGCTCGTGAGGAGATAAAGAAGTGGTACATTATACATATTCAGCACCAAATGGAAGAGAGGCGAGATTATTGGTTGTTCAAGAGGTTCGCAATGATCACACCAGACTTTTATATGTGTTTGATAGTGGATGGGATGGACCAAAACACAACAATGGTTCCGAAAATGAGGCAATCCGTAAAGAACATAGAGTCTCAGTTTGTAAAAATTCATCTTTGTGGAGTATTGGTGCATGGAATTAGATTGTATGCAGATGTGTGGATTGATGCACACCACAAGCATGACAACAATCAAGTGATAACCAGTATAATGCATGTGTTATTTGATGTGCGACAACGGAAGGGGAAGCTACCACCAACTCTACAGATTCAAGCAGACAACACAACTCGTGAGAACAAGAATATATACATGTTTGCATTATGTGCAACTTTAGTGGCCCTTGGTTTTTTCAAGGAGGTGCAATTGTCTTTTCTATTTGTTGGGCACACGCATGAAGACATTGACCAAAGATTCAGTATTATTCCAAACACACTAAAGAGGAAGAATATAGACTCTATGGATGAGTTGTTGTCTTTGGTACGCAAAGGAACATCATATACAGAGGCATTTGTCAGTGCACGGAAACTCGAGGATGTTCGGGATTGGAAGAAGTTCATCACACCACATCTTTTAAGGGGAGGAGACCAACTCATAGGGATCACGTTCCCACACCACATGAGGTTTTACATGGAAAATGGAGTACCTAGGGTTCAATACAAGCACTTCAGCAAAGATGCGTGGGGACCTGCGGAAGGACACCTGTGCTTGCAATCCTTGCCTAGCATGGAAGAGAAGCCAACTCTAGCGAAAGTGATTGCAGCAGACAAGAGGGAGTTGAAGGCATTGGAAGATTTTATCATTTATAAGGATAAATGTGTTGAGAGAGGTTGGGATGTATTGAAGAACTTGCAAGTGATATTGGAAACAAAGGAGTTCGAAAAGTATTTGAAGAAATTTCCTATGTGGGATAGAACTGCAGCAATGAACATGCCATTTTAGCCATCAACCGTTGCAGAAAACGAAGGGAATAATGTTGAGGTTCGTAGTCCTCACATTGAAGGGAGGATTCAAGTACGATGTTAACAGCGGTGGATTCTATAATGTCGACAATGCCCAATCCAGAAGCTCGAGGCTATTTTAGACCACGGAAGAACAAGCCATTACAAGTTCTAGGGACAAGGGTTCCCAGAAGAAGAAGGGTAAATGAAGAGGGGGGTGTAGTTCCAACAATGAGCACTATGGAAGGTCAAGATTCATTTCTAGTGTTTGAGTCAGAAAAAGACCTTCAAGTTGGACAATTTGTGGCACTCACAGTGGAGACTACTGAGATAAGAGAGGGAGTACCATTTTATGTAGGGAAAGTGCTAGAGTTTGGCCAGCAAAAATGGGCAACAAAAATGAAGGTTATATGGTTTTGGCCAATTATGAGGGCAAGAGTGGAAAGAGGAGAAACCTCAAGCAAAGAACGATATACAAATTGTATGGAATCTTTATGGGAGCCATCCGGTGAGAAGCATGGATGGATAGAGAAAGAAGCCAATATATTTTCTTGGAATAACATTGCAAAACAAACAAGAAGTGGGTTTGTGCAAGAGAATAGTGTATTGGTGCATGAAGATGTCACGGAGAAAGAAGTGAGCATCCCAACACTAGCAAAACCGCATTTGTTGGAGTACATTGCGATGCAATTGGAGGAATTGGACAACGAACGATTGAAGAATGATGTTGGTTCATATTGAATTCCTCTTTTACCTTGACTAGAACTCATAAGAGTGATGTATTTAGTTTCAAAATGTGTGAGTAGGAGAATTGAACTAGACATACAACAATATAGGATTATGTAAAGTAATATGTGATTGCAATGAAATTTCTATTGATTTGTGAGTAATGTTTGATTGTGTATTGAAGTGTATTTTGGAAGCTGTGAAGTTATGCAGTTGTTTGGAAAAGAACAATATGTATTGTGCATGATACATAGAGACAAATGAATTTGCTAAAACACTACAATTGTACAAAAAGAAAAACCAATATTTTTTTCAACGATTTTGTAAGAACCAAAAATAAAAAAAAGAGGCCCCCCATGTTGGGAATAAGGTCAATTTCACTTGTACGGTTTGTAAGTGCAATTTCATATGGTCAAGTCCAAGAATTACGAATTTTTTGTTAATGCATGATGAAGTCTGATAAATTTATTAGATAAGACTTTGAAGATGAGGAAGCTATATTGCTTTATTCTGTTTACGTTGTAGAAGTAAGGTTCTCATTTAGGCCATAAGATAGTCTACTTTAAGAGCTGATTGCCTTTTGGGGGAAGCTAAACTCCTTGAATCAATTTTTAGTAAATTTTTGTAGGAAGGAAAATGGAGTTGGCATCTAACCCAAGTTGTTTCATAATTTTTTGACCTTTGTGGCATTAGTTACAAATTTTTGAAGTTGAAACGCAATGGTTACTAAAAGCAAACACCTCCTGAAATGTTACATTGTTGGGACATTGAAGAAAGCAAAATGTTCCTCTGTCATGATTGCTTTTAGAGTATGGGTGCTTTTGGAGCAGACTACTTTAGACAAACCTAAAATAGCCCCAAGTTCTATTACAATCCTTGCTCCCTTTTTTAATGTGATCCTTGCATCCTTGCATCCTTGAAAATTTAAATATACTTCTACAATATGATTGTGGAATTAAGGTGGGACCATTTACATCCACTAGCCCCGTTTGCATTCTAAGTAGGAAGCTATTAGGCTTCTAACTAGTACATACATGTTAGATATTTTGATTGGAGATATGTGTGGAATGTTCCTTAACCTTTAAAGAATGTTGAGGACTAAAAGTGTCCAATCAATGACTTCATTGTTTACTTTTTGAAGTTTATCCCAAAAGTTGCATGTATGTGTGTGTGTGTATATATATTTATATTGTATATAGAAATGAAAAGTAGAAAAATAAAAATAGAAACAATAGAAATAAAATAAATAAATAAATTTAAAACAATAAAATGATTTTTATAGGCTTCATCAAGGGATATTTACATTTTGAAGTGCACTAATGTTTCTTTTAATTTGTAGTATTAATTATTATTTTATTTTTATTATTTTGTTATTCAATTTAGCACACAAAGATGGTTAGATTCATATTTATCTACAAAATCATTTGCACAAAACATTACAAATTTATGTAGGGCAATTAATAAACCTCCAAAGGAGATACAGATAGCATTAATCAAATCCACCATCTTGTATTTGACATAAAGAAATACAAACCGTTTGAAGAATTGTTTAAAATGGAAGTTTTGTATAAATCTAAGAGTAAGAATGAATATAATAAACTTGAATTAGATACAATGAAAATTCTCCAAACATTAGGAAGAAACTACTATAAGTCTATAACGTAAGTAAAGGGAACCTTGGTGAAGATTATAAACTTAAAAAATTATGTTTGAAAGGTATCATCCAACATATTTAAGACTTTGTTAAATGTAAAGATTTTATAGATCTTTTGGGTTTTCAAAACCCCCAATCAAGTCCAACAATTTTATTAGAATAGGTAGAAAAGAAAAACAAAACATTTGCTAATAAACGTGGAATTGATCCATGCCCCGAACATAACAAAGTATTATTTGATACCTATGACATTAATTATAGTACGATAGAATGTACGTTAAGCAAGAGACAAACATGAAAGATGTTAAAGCCAATATTTTATGGCAAACTATCATAATTTCCAGCTTACTTAATCAAAGTAACATTCAACCGAGCATTCAACTTACATTGGAAGGATCTATCTTTCAAATACGCACAAATTTTAATTCAAGAAATGAAAGATTCTACAATTGAACCTACACTAGAGACAACCACTACTTCAACCTCTAGCTACTTGTAAGAAGACATTATAGAGATTCCACCTTGCAAAAAAAGATATAGACATTGAGCATTCATTACAAATAGTTTAAAGATAGTCTACATTGTTGTACCTATTATGATTATTTTCAATGTTTTAGAGATAAATATCATTAATAAAAAAATTTAATCCTTATGATAGATCCAACTTTCTTCAATATATGATTTTTTTAGGTGATTCCCTAGGGCCCACACAAGTTCTATCCTCTTCAAGTATATTTTCTTTCTTCTTTCTTTTGTGTTTTCCTACTTTTGTGTCAACCTCTAATTCCATCAAATACTATTTTTTTTCTACTTTACTAACCTAATTATTTTCTTAAACCACCTTTTTCAAAGTTCACCATAAACTTCATTTTTCCACATGGCTCCATCTCAAAAAAAAGATTTATCGGCATTATTTGCTAAGTTGAAGGAAAAATATGGCATCCACTCTAGTGAAGTACCAGATTTGCCAAAGAATTTTTTTCCAAGTACAAAGCAAAAAGTTTTATTAGACTATGCTGGATGCAAAGATTTTATAAAACCTTCGGGTTTTCAAAATACCAACCTAGTTCAACAGTACATTTCAGAGTGGGTCGATAAAAAGAAATCTTTCTCTAATAGATTTGGAATCGACCCATGCCCTGGCCATTGCACACTCCTATTTGATGTTTATGACATCTAATATGCTACTCTAGAGAATTCATTAACAAGGTCAACAACAAGAAAAATGTTGAAGCTAGTCATTTATGGTGAATTATCATCTTTTCAAGCATATAGTTTCAAAATCATTTACGACTTGGATGATGATGATTGGATGGATCTGTCATTTGACCAGGTGCAAATTCTTATTCAAGAGATGCATAAATCAATTTCGCCACCTACTGTACAAGATACAATTCCTTCCATCGTCACGTCAACCTCTACCCAATAAGAAGATGAAGTGCAAGAGTCTCAACCTCAACCCAAACAATCTAGATATTTGGTTTAAGAGTTTAAGGCTCATGAGATGTAGAACATTTTGTGAGTCAAAAAGGCATTAAGCATTCAATACAAATAGCCTAAAGTTAGTTCACATTGGTGCACCTATATAGTTATTTTCAATGTTTTAGAAATAAAGACTATTAATAAAAATAAATAAGTCTTTATAATAGATTCAAAAAAATTCCATATATGATTTTGTTGGTGATTTTGTGTAATCCACATGTTTCGCATTTTGCATTCAAATGTGATACAATTGAATTAGATACAATAACTACACTGCAAACATTAGGAAAAAATGGCTACAACATAACAAAAGAATTTTTTTATAAAGATTCTAAATTTAAATATTTACGTTCAAATTTTATTTCAAATTTTTAAAGAAATTATGTTTTCAATAAACCTTTTTTGCACCAATTCACACCTTTAATTTTTATTTTATTTTTATTTTTAGAATGACTTCCATTTTACTTTTATTTTTATTTTTACCTTATTTTCATCATTTCATTACACTTTTGAGTGATTTTTTTCTATAATTTTATACTCTCACTTACCAATTTGTATACCACCTTGCTCTCAATATTATAGTCATCATCAAGGACTTACATCTAAAGCACTTACTGTCGCAACACTATTGTATCTTCATTCAATTCAACTTTATACTTTTTTTCTACCAATACCAAGCTATGATGTAATCTATCTGCTTGTTATAGCGTATTTGATGTCTTAACAATATTACTCTAATTCATAAGAATAATATCCATTTGAACATATTGCAAGAACAAGTTCTTTGTTGTAGAAGTATAATATTATGGATTACAAAAAAAAAGAAAACACAACAAAATTACTTATGAACTAAAAACTTATAATGTTTGATCATGAGGGTTATGAAATTGTAAAAATAAATTGAAGTGTATGATGCCTCTTTTAACATGTCAAACCTATCATTGAGGTCATTAAAACAATATGAGGTTAGAGGACTTGACATGTATAACAACAATCAATTTATAGCTTTTCAAAATCTACTATATAATTTTTTTAAATGAATTAAAAATGTGAATTTTTATCCAAGATTTTGTGTATTCAATATGTGATTTTGTACGTGATTCTCGGGGGCCCACACGACTTATTGCTAGTTTTGAAAAAGCAAAACAGACATAACATTGCTAAATAGCTTGCTTGCCTCCCCCAAGTAGAGGTATCATTCCCCCTATATGCCTTGTGGGAGATTTGAGTTATAATCTTAAATATGTGACTGGCTAGATGCAATACACTGTCAGGGTTGGGGTGCCTTCATTGGTAGGTAGAGGTATTTTTTAATTGGGGGTTCCTGTTTTTTGGGGGGGGGGAAAGTCCCCCCCCTTCCCCCCAACTCTCATTAATAATGTTATAGAATTTACCCTCAGTTCCCTTCTTCCCCAAAGCGTAATTTAACCGTCGGGGTGAACTGACCCCCTCGCTTGTTTCCCTGGGAAAACCCTGAATTTTTTTAATTTTTCATGCATGAATTTTTTTGCAAATTCTGAATTCATATTTGCAATTATAGGCCCCATATCAACTAGGGGTTTGTAGAAAGTAAAATTTACACGGCACAAAATAGGGGACTTTTTCTTTTTATATGCACCCGTGGAAGGAATTTGGACTGACGAGCGAGGGGGTCAGTTCACCCCGGCCAATTTAACCCAGTAGCAGTTGAACCGTTACAAGGCATTGAAAATAAAACAAAATAAATTTAAGAAGTAGAAAAATAGAACAATAAAAAACTTTCTTGCCCCTTACAAAATAAGCTTAGCCCCCCAAAAGACACACAAATCGTGGTTCTCAATTATTCTATCCGTTCGTGGATAATGATGAAGCTATTTCCAGCAAACCCGGACGCGATACTCGACGCCGCGTCCAACTAACCACAGTTAAATCCCACCCCCCAACCAACGACCAGTTCCCAGGCCCCTTAACCCTAGTCAGTTGTCAGCCTATCGGTCTATCCGCCGTCCCCCGACTGTAAGGCTCTCGCAGTGTCGCGCGTGCTGCGCTTCTATCTTAAAAGCGGCCGGGCGCTTCCTCTCTCAGATCTAGTCCGGCCCAGCCAGTTTGATCCATTGCAGACCTTTCGATCGAGCTATTCCGCACATTGCGACTCCCACTATGGCGATTTCTGTGTCCAAGGCCGTGGTGTCGCCGCAGCTTGCGCTTGGGAGAACCAAGAGCACCAAGAGCTCGTCGTCGTTAAAAACTTTGCCGTTCTCGACTGGCCAGGTGCCAAGCAATCCCTTGCGAAGCTCTTGCTGAAACTTTTTTTTTTCCACTTTTGAATGCGTCTTGGCGGCCTACATTGCTTGGTCTTGCAACCCGAGCATTCTGTTTAGGAAGAGCTGAATGCGGGTTTGCAATTTCGGGAAATGTGTGTGAAATTGAAGCTCTGTGGAATGTCATGTCTCGGTAGTGCACAATGACAGGAATGCGGTTTTGGTAATGTGTAGAAATTGTTTCTTAGAAGGAGGTGTGCATTATTCTTTCTGTGAGTAGAGTCGTCGTGATAGGTAGTGCTTGGGGTGCGAGAGTGATGGTTTGTTTTCTACCACGGTGCGAGGTTTCTTTGGTACGTGAGATAGATTTTTTTCAATGCCGGCCACTTCAAGATGTGCAATTGGAGCGTTGCTTTGGAAGGGTGATGTGATTACATGGTGGGGCTGAAGTCTTGGCTGCGTTGTCTACAGTTTGTTTCCGTGTTTCTTTATGTTACGGTGCTAACTTGTTGTTCGCTGGTTTTAGCGTGTGTTAAGGGGTGAAGCTCTTGTCATAATTAACAATATTGATGTGAATCTTGATTCCTTCCCATTTTGGTTTCCGTCGTGTGCTAAAGCGTGGAATACATGGTTGTGGTGTTCTGGTGTTGTAGGTTTCGGGGTTGGGAGTTTCGGGATACTTCAGTAACAAGAATGAGCTTCGCAGCTGCGGTGTCTGCGCTGTCAGGAATGCGACTCCCAGACAGGTACGCAAGTTTTTGAATCCCCTCTTGTATGTTAGGAATTTCCCGCTTTGTTATATTTTCTTAAACTTTTGGTTTACACTGGGAGGTAAGTTGTTTGGTCGTTGCGGGGAGCTTTTTGTTTGCAACTATAATGCTGTGATGACCTCTATCTCATCAATCGTCTGATTGATATCCAAAAAAAGAAAGAAAGTTGATAGGTCTGAGCATTCATATGGTCTTTAATTTTGTTTGATTTTATTTTTTATGCGAACGTTGATGGGCTTTACTTGATTATCTCTATGATGACCTCTTTCTCATCAATCGTCTGATTGATACCCAAAAAATAAAGAAAGTTCATAGGTCTGAGCAGAATGTACTTTGAGTGTAGTCTAAATGTGATTTCCCTTTAATCTGACTCACGGGTCTCTCTGAGTTGCCGCCATGATGACCTCTTTCTACTCAATCACCTGATTGATACTCCTAAAGAAAGAAAGTTGATAGGTCTGAGCATTATATATTTTTTATCTCTGCAGTTGTGCTCCCGTTGCGT
Organism: Antitrichia curtipendula; assembly: GCA_951230915.1. Classification (NCBI taxonomy): domain Eukaryota; kingdom Viridiplantae; phylum Streptophyta; class Bryopsida; order Hypnales; family Leucodontaceae; genus Antitrichia; species Antitrichia curtipendula. Next base: position 906,276 of record OX579633.1, on the reverse strand, counting down.
TCTCATGTTTCTCGATCTTTTGTTGTAAATGCAAATCTTGTTGTGTATCTGTGAATGCATCAGGTTTCGTGGATTCCAGTGTGTGTATAGCTGCTGTGATGATCACTTTCTACTCAATCGTCTGATTGATACCCGAAAAAAATAAAGAAAGTTGATAGGTCTGAGCGCTTTTGATTTATAATACTCGACGCTTCTGTGAAATTTCTTCATAGTTCTTGTGCATGAGGTCAATTGAATCTTGAAGTGTCGGCCACTGCTCTGATGTTGGTTTCCATGTTTTCGCACTGAGCTAAATTCTGAGCACATATTTGAAGAAAATATAAGTTGAGGTCTCATTGCGGGATGTTTTGGCAGGGTGGTGTTTTCAAGGTCATGGCATTGGCCCAAAAGGTAGAGTACATCTGGATGGATGGACAGGAGGGTCAGAAGGGGATCCGCTTCAATGAAATGCGGTCGAAGACCAAGGTTCTCCAAAAGCCAATCAAGGCTGGGTCTCTGGACTTCCCTCAGTGGTCCTTCGATGGCTCCAGGTAGGCCACACCTCCGGGACCACACCCGGTCACACTTGCTACATTTCTAGAGTATGAACTGAGACCCAGGCCCTTCACATTACTACAAGGGCCCTGCCTATCCTACAATAAAGAATTTGAGCCAACAAGATTTTAATTAATTAGTGTTCCTTTAGTGTCCATCAGAAGCATGTGTCACCTGCTTTTGATGGCCAAACGTTGGAACCAATATTACGGGTCAGATAACAAGCCTAAAATAATCCGATGCACCTTATGACGACAATTGAGGTAACGAGTTTCCAATCCACCTCAAAGAGATTCGGGACGCTGATTTATCCTATTACTGGAGGTGCAATATTAGTGTCTGCAAAATGTGAAGAGGTGGTTTGGGTCACCATGATTTATCCTAAAAGTGAGACTGCAATATTAGTGTCACCACAGAACTAGAGGATGCGGTGGTAGTATTGGCGAATCTGGATTTTGTCAAACACTGCAGATTTTATCCATACTTGTCCCGAACTATTTTATATATTTTCTAAATAGTGTTTTTTTTGTAAAAAATGTGTCACGTGTACTGTAGGATGAATGGTTGTTGAGTGAAATCTTGTTACCTTGATGAGTGTACAGTTGACATTAAACAAACAAATTGATCCAAATAAAAATGATTTTGCATCAATCAAGGTGTAGGATATCCTGTCATCCCAAGCTTGACAGTGTTGGTTTACTGGCCACCAAAAGCAGATTTCACCTGCTTTTGGCACTGAGACTTGTTCCTTCATAACCCTCGGTTTCCTTGTTCTCTTTATTCTGCAATAAAACTCTTTTGTTTCATTTGTGGGAGGAAAAAGGAAAAATACTTGTTTCTTTAACTTGTACAACGTAAGTTAAAAGTGTACAGACAGAGTGCTGACATTTGTGTGTTGCCACGTTTTCCAGCACTGGCCAAGCCGAGGGGCGATTCTCCGACTGTATTCTGAACCCAGTGTTCAGCTGCCCGGACCCCATTCGCGGGAACGACGCCGTGTTGGTACTGTGCGAGGTCTTGAACCCCGACAGCACGCCCCACGAAACCAACACGCGCAGGAAGATCGCCGATCTGCTCTCTCCCGACGTTTTGGGCGAGGAGACGCTCTTCGGCTTCGAGCAGGAGTACACCATGTTCAACAAGGCCTGCAAGGTACACAGCTGCCCTGAATTATCCTATTTATCCTAAATTGGTGGCACTCCAAACAAGAAATCTTCTTGACCCATGTACATTGCAGTAGGAATTCAGCCTGCACTGATTTAAACGAGTGTGGCTCATCGCACACACTAGGGCAAATCAGTGTAGCTTGCACAGGACGCAGAACCAAGTGTAAGATTGACATCCTCAAATTAAAACATGATTGCATTCAAATCTCATGTTGAGCATTAACCCGTAAAGGAGCAGGCGTTCAAATTTTGAACAACGGATAAACGCAAACACATCCAAAGCATGCAAAAATGCACTTTTTCATCCATCAATTTTTTGAAGGTTCTTGTATTAGTTTTTAAAGATTTGTATGGTATAGATTCTCAAGATTTTGCTTAGCAAATAGTCTATAATTCAAAGGGTGGTCTGTTCTCAAAAAGTACTTTTATCAGTTAAAAAAATGAACCTTCAAAAATGGTCGATACTGGATGCTCATACCTTGCAGTATAAAAACCTCAACTCTTCAATGTTCACGAACCCCCCATCTTCAAGTTTATCGCAGCATTTCGCTCTGCATTAGCAAGAGACTGACTGTCTGAAACGCAGGTCTACGGGTGGCCGGAGGGCGGCTTCCCTCACCCTCAGGGGCCTTTCTACTGCGGTGTGGGTTTGGAGGCCGTGTACGGGCGTCCACTGGTGGAGGCGCACTTGGATGCGTGCATCAAGTCTGGTTTGAAGATTAGCGGCATCAACGCCGAGGTGATGCCTGGGCAGTGGGAGTTTCAGATCGGCCCCGCGGGGCCTCTGGAAGTGGGCGACCACGTGATGCTGTCCCGCTGGCTGCTGCACCGCCTGGGCGAGGATTTCGGCATCACGTGCACCTTCGAGCCCAAGCCCATGGAGGGCGACTGGAACGGCGCCGGAGCCCACACCAACTACTCCACCAAGTCCATGCGCGTAGAGGGCGGCATCAAGGCCATTCATACGGCCATCGAGAAGCTCTCTAAGAAGCACGGCGAGCACATCGCCCAATACGGATTCGGCAATGAGAAGCGCCTCACTGGTACTACTTACACTCATTCCTCTCTCTCTCATCTTGCACGTTCTCTGCCTTCCCGTTCGGGTCCTAATTGTTTTTTGCTATACTTGGCAAGGAGGTTGCCGTGTCGTAGGTGCATGCACTGAATTCCTACTCTGTAATTGCACTTTCCTGTTTATCCTCTCTGTGTCATGATGAATGTACACTCACAGCTCTTTAATCTTACTGTCTTGGGTGTCAAGTTTTTTGAATGACACAATTTGAATGTTCGACAAATTTGCCACTGGATATTCTTGAATGTCATTTTGGAGAAGGTCATAGTAAAGGGTCGTGACTGTACGCATGATTTGGACAACTTCTATACGTCCAATGCATGTAGAAGTCCATTTATCCTGGGGGAATGTCATTAGAGTGGGTTGAGTGTGACATCCTTAGCTACTGAGTTGCCATTCTGTACAAAGAATGTGTCTTTTTGTGCCCAAAGATCCTTGTTTTGCACAGAGCGATACGTTCTTGGATCCTGCATGTTTCTTCCGTTCTCTCTTTAGCTATTTGATTGTTCTGTCTTCTCTCCAATGTTCTCTCCATCACTCTCATGGTTGCTCATAAACCTTTCGTGGTTTAGATTGACGGTCTCCCAACTTCCTCTAGAATGTTATGCATTACGTCCCCATTTAATTTTTCTGAATCTGCTGTGAGGAAATGTTTAGTAAACCATGTCAAATCTCTACATATGACTTTGTAGAAAATATCAAAATCTCTTCGTTTCAAAACTGTTTGTATCTTGTTACTTAATATCTTTTCTTTTCTTTTCTTTTTCAGGCAAGCACGAGACTGCCAACATTGGCACCTTCAAGTCCGGAGTGGCTGATAGAGGAGCGTCCATCCGTATTCCGCTGGGAGTGTCGCTGGAGGGTAAGGGTTACTTGGAAGACCGCAGGCCAGCTGCCAACGTGGACCCTTACGTGGTAGCACGGATGCTCATCCAAACCACGTTGAAGAATTAGATTTGTAAACTACCGTCTTTTACATTTGGGACGATTTGTTGAAAAGATAGGTGATCCTCATCATTTTTGCGCCTTCATTGCTGAGGTATAGCATTTGAGTCTCCCTTTGGTTGTGTTCACTTAATGCACTAGTACCATATGCTAGTACTCATTTACTAGTACTTGTGTGCAGTAGTCATTCCATGGGAAGATCCATTCTTACCACACTTCTTACCTGAATTTGGTACATCTTAATACAAGATTCACGACTGAAAATTTCATCTCTATTTGTCATCCATGTTCCAGCAATTTGTGTGCACATCATTCAGCTCAGAGCATCTTTAATTTTTGTGCTTGTGGATTTAGAGGGTATGTCACTGGTATACCCCCACATGTGCATCACACTATTCTCAAACGATTTTGCCACTTGAGTGTTCCATGGAAAGTGAGCTACGCACATCACTGTCGTATGGGAACTTGTCAATTGTAGTGGAAGAATATTAGTCACATGTGTATGTGTGGACATTGACCTGTACACGAATGATGTTCTTTTGAATAAGTCTATTTGCCCCCAATGTAATTCTATCATTACAGGTATTCAAATCAGTCTGAAAAAATCACTCATTGTTGACCTCCGAATTTCAACCCATGTTTCCAAACCAATGCACGCTACCTCTGATGACTGACAAAATCGAGGGACACGCGGTGAAGCATAGCCACAACCACTTTGGGGCAACGCTCCTTGGTACAATCCAACCCAGCGCTCTGTAAGTGTTTCGTTTCAGATTGTCATACTCATTTGTAACATCCAGCTTCTTCAGGTTATCTATTCCAATGTTTGAGAGAAGCAAGGTCTTGACCTTGTGACAGAAATGGTAGACAGAAACCTCCACGCTGCCAGTTTGGAAAAATCCAGCGTTGTTTGGAGAAGTTTTGCGTCGGGAGAAAGAATTTCCTAAGCCAAGTTTTGACAACTTGGTGAATTATGAATTGTGCATTACGCACAAATTGGGGACATTCGGTTCAGTTATTCTGAACCAGTCAGATGAAGTCACTGTCACTTTGAATCTATAATACATTTTTACACCGAAATAGTTCCATGTGAACTACCGGTATTCTTCAAGAGAGTTTCGGCACCACTGACAAGCTCTTGATAACTCTCAGAATATGAACCATCAAATCCGTGCAGATTGTCATAATGACTTTGTGTTGACTACCTGTTCGATTTCTACAGTTTATTAATCCCTAAAATTAGAATGATGCAGAAATGGACACCTACAATCTGCGAGGAGCCGAGGACGGGAGAAAAAAAAAGTGGGAGAATAATATACACAAGGTTGTTGGGTGGGCGAGGAAGGAAGGACCCAATTCACGGAATGCCGAAGCTTGTAGCAGCGAGCTCCAACAAGGGCTCTAGAGTCCCCGGACTGAATTTCCTCGCAAACATATGACAGGTCGTCGTGAGCTTACCGTTGTACATACACTCGTGACCCGATGTCATGGCCTTGAGCGTCTTCTCGTTGATCCCTTCTCGCTCCCACTGGTGAGGATGCGCGGTGTGTCTTACAAAGTCAATAAAATGCGAAGTTCTATTCGCAAGCTTCCGTGGCGCAAGGATTGTGAGCACCGTCGGGAGGTAATGCTCGTCCATGTAGCAGATGCAGTTGTGCATGCACAAGCGATCTTCCAGCGCGGGGTAGTACTTCCTGTCGGAGACCACAAGCAGGGCCAAGTCGCGCGCCATCTCGAACCACTGGCTTCCCTTGCGCCATTGCTTCAGGGTGACCTCGGGATTCAGTTTCTGACGGTTCCTGATGCGGGTGTACCGTCCCTGTCCTCCTTTGCCGGGGGAAAAATAAGCCTCTACGAAGCTGTGCTTGGATTCCATGAAGTAGTGGTACGCCACTGGAAGAGGCGCGATGGGGATGCACGACTCCGAGAGCAGGACGAAGCGCTCGTTCTCGGTGTCCAGGAGGGCGGTCGCTAAGAGACGCCGTTCCGCGGCAAAGACGGAGAGCTTCCCCCAAAAGACCTCCTGCAAGCCATTCATAAACGGACGAGTTCAATTATCAGAATCTTTCAGATTGTTCGTCCGCCTGCAGTTTGGAATTCTGTGAGGTAACCCTAAACAGGGGACGGGAGTAGCGTCGCAAATTTGGCATTCTAGAAAGATGTCTGAACAATAGAGAGCCCTAGTGCATTTCTAAGCCGAAGATCAATGAGAGTAACCAATATGAATCCCCTGTTCCATATAAAAAATTTAAACCTTAAGATCAGAATTGTGGAGTAATGAAATCAACCTAGGTCGTCGTGCACTGCAGCTGCAAGAAATCTGAAATAATAGAACGGTTACGGTAGTCCACAGTGAGGCACTTCCAGAAATTTACTAGAACTGTTGACACCTAATCTGATGGTTACGAGAACGTTCGATATGGCTTGTCTTCATATACACTTCAGCATGATTTTGAAGAGTTACATACATCTCCAACATGTATGCAGGATTTTCAAGCGAAAACTTCGGTTAGCAATCTTGGTTCGTACCAACTGTTCAAAAAGCAACTGGGAAGTTCACAAGAAAATCATTCCAAAATTAGCTCTCAGGTGACGAACGTTGCGAACTAAGACTTGAGCTCATGTTGTCACGACAGCGAAGTCATAACTTAGTTCACGCTTCCCTTTTTCTAGCTGTGTATAAACATGCGATGAATTTATACCGAACAGAGTGCGAGGAGGTATAGAAGGATTCAGATTTGAATACACTGACCTTGCTGGGGATGTTGCGTCGGTAGAAGACAGAGTCCGCGGGGAAACTAGGCAAGTAGTTGGGATGAGCGTGGATATAGATATTGTACAGATCGCCATGTCCTTTGAAGTAGCGTTCCCACAACAGCCGCAGAGGCAAGGCACCGCGAGTGAGGAACAAGTAGGCCACCTTTGGAGGGACAGAATCCGGACGCGGGCGGCGGTGCGCGCCCACGGACGCTCGACTCAGCAGCTCGGCTTCGCTCATGTCGTGGTACACATCCGACAGCAGCTTCAGATCAACGCGGTGCGGCATGAGGGTGAGGTTTGATGAGCTTGAAGGCGCCTCCGCCCTGTCCTCGTCCAAATACTCATCGTCAACCAAAGTGGTGTTCGAGTCTGCCGAGGAGGTGTTCCAGTCTGCCGTTGAGGTGTTCCAGCTAAGAACAGGTTCCCTAGAGGGCTCCTCACTAGCAACCGAGTCGAATTTCTGATGCGCTGGCTCAGTGGTAAATCCTGTCACGAGGAAGCCGCTTTTCGGGTATCCCACAGCATTTAAAGAGCTGATGGCACCGAAGATGGCACCCGTGCCGAGAAGAACACAGTAGAGTATAAGCCTGCTGATGCGAGAGTTCCATGCAGCGTAATCCTTCATGGTCACCCTAGAATGGGAATTCGAAACAAGAGCGCCTTTCACCTTCACTGGTGGATCTGGTGACCATTTGTGTAGCAGATCCGCTGAACACATGAGGATCGATTTCTTCCAATACAAGCTGTTCGATACGGAGTTTCGTCTACTGCACCAGGTTGCTATTGAGCCTCTCCACCGATTTGAATTCCGTTTCGATCTGGGGTTGATGCACCATGGATAAGATCTCAAAACTTTTCACCGTGACTCCACCAAGTCACAGAGGTGTCCCTGGCCATCGGCAGCTTCACGAATCGGTGCAGCTGTGGTGGAAATTATTTTCGAACCAGAGAAGCCCTGTGAATCAACGAGGCAATTCAACCTCAGTCGCTGCTCTTCAAAATTAAACAACCTCTACATACCAACGAGAGCTCAACCGATCGGTCGAGATATTCTAATTCTAAGCTGTGGAATAATGGGTCAAATTAACACAGCAGTCGCAGAAAATCGACCTCCAGATTCTCAAACCGCGGAATGAAGAAAAATTCACAGTCAGCAGATTCGGACACATTAAAGACACTAAAAACTATACCAGCTTCGAAGCTGCTTTCAAAACTGCGTGCGCTAGTAGCGGCATCAGATACATCTCCCTCCGGCCACGGTTGCACCTGAGAGAAGCGTGCGCAGTGACCACAGCCTCGATTGAGGAGCTCACTACTACAACAGTGTCGCAACTGTGCCCTTGTAATAAATCTCACGAACCGGGTCTACTGAAGATCTGGACAAGCCGTGCAATGATGGCTTGCTTGTTGCGACTGTATGTTCGAATGGAACCCTCGACGAATCTAATTCTCCACGGGGCACCCTCCCCCGCCCTCCTGGGCCTGAAGCACCTCCCAAATGGACGGGCCTTCCTTGCGCTATTCCTCCGTCTGCACTTTTGAGGTGAATCGTCAACCTCGTGCCGAGTTTTTCATAACCCCGGGACCACTGCAGCCTGTTTCGCGGAAAGAAAAATGGTGCACATGCCCTGCCTTCGGTCCGTTACCCGCCGGTTGGCTGCTCACGGGCTTCGGCCTGAGTATTTCATGACATTTGTTAACTAGGTCGATTCCAGAGCACCTAAAATTCCACCAAATGCACGTTGATTTCATTTCATGAACTTTAATTCCGCAATTTTTACGAATATGTCGACTTGCTGCATCCGTCGGATTCCAGGTTAGTTTTCAAGAGTAATGGATATGGTGCTTACATGTCGATTTGCCCCGATGAAGATCAGTGTATGGAAACGGCATCCGTGCATCCAACCTGCTCTTACGCTAGATGCATGGATGGGTTTGTTTCCGGTGACCACAGTTGTGGTGCTCGTCGTGCTAAAGTTTTCAATTGTTTACTGTTTCTGTTGGTTTTCTTTGTGTGCACCTTTCCTTTCAAACGGTTTCCTTTCTCTGGATCTCATCAATGGGACGTCGACAGGATCCGCTACTTGAACTTTCAGGTGTTAGCTGGCCAACCGGTCAAACCTTAGAGGAACTCCGAATAACAAGACCGTACGTCTGTACTCTTCCTCCTTTTTAGACGGTTAGCCCTCTTGTTACGTCTCTCCTTGCTTGAGTTTTTGGCTGAAGCTGCGTTGCCAACCCGAAATTTGAGTCGACAGCTGTTTTCTGAAGATTTTGGATCTATTCGAAGGAGTCGCGTCGATTAGAGCATGCCCACCCGTCTTGTAAAACGGATGACTTGTTGCCACCGGCTTGCAAAATTGCCCCACCCATCTTGCATAATGGATGAACTTGTTAAGAGGCCAAGTCAAAAGTCACCGATGGCTTGCAAAACCAGGCTCTTTTGCAAGCCAAGGGGCGGCTTGCAAACCGCATGAGACAAGCACCTTTTGCACTTTTCCACCACTTGATCTGTGAATGTGGACGACCCATCATCCCTGGCTTGCAAATTGGATTGACTGGCTTGCAAATTGGCTTGCATTTTACAAGACGCATGGGGATGCTCTTAGGCCAGGTTCTCATCTGTAGCCAAGGGAAAAGAGAGATAAAGCTTTAGCGTTCAGCTTTTTAGCTCATCCGTTTGGCCCTGAAGTCTGGACTATCAAAGAAGACATTGACCTAGCAATTGACCTTTCTAGCAACCATGGTCAAATTGACTTCGCACCAGCAAAGCACTAGGAGTACTGTGCCTGCCGTTCTCGATCTGTTGCTCTCTTGCGTACAACGTGGCACAAGAAGTTTGGGGAAGGGAAAGACGCTGAACGAACCTAGCCTACTTCTACTTGCAAAGCATCCATTTCGGTAGTTGTAATTTCGTAAAGCGGGACAAACCGACGTGCGCGATGAAATCTTGCTCAACAAGCCACGGCAGGCTCCCCATTCTTGCCAGTTTTTCGTTCTTACGACCTCAGGCTTTGACTCCACCATTGACTTTGAGACGACTTTCGCTCTGCACGTCGACCGGCCAAGTCAACTCTTTGCTTGCGTCCTGCTCAAACACGATTTTAAGTGGATTCAAGTTGCGTTGGACTTGTGCCATTCCGGTGAGCGCGGCTGCTCTGTTGCTCAGTCGCTCAGTCCTTAGAAACCATCAAAAATTCTTGCAAAATTGAGCTAAGTACAGACATGATATCGGATTCATAGAAATGAACAAACTCTGTTTCTTATGGGAAATCGGAATATTCTCGTTCTACAATTTCTAATTCAGCAACGCTACCTTGGTCGTAGGCCGGCGTTTAAAGTTTTTCTTAACGCTTCTAAGTATTTGTGTATGCACTTACAGACTTAATCTTGTAAGCACGGGTTAGGCACCGTGGAAACCATCCTTTTTGGCACAGTGTGAATCATCTAATGAAAAAATAAAAGCACTTATTGGAGGTCAAAGTACTGTGGAAGACCTCCCCTTTTATGCACAAAATTCCAAGGATAAACATCTGTCTTACATGGAAAGGATTCTCTGTCATCCACTGACTGTCCGCAGCGCCGTTACAGGGTTAAAAACAGAATCGAATAAAAGAAGTGTATGGCAATCAAGATCGAAATTGAAAAATTGTAAAAACGAGAATGCAAATTCCAGCAACACCACTTTGGATGGCTCCTTATGTGATCTTGAAATGTGGTCCATGCAATTGCAACGATTCTCTAAAGGCTCAGTCGTACCTTGTGATAGACCATTTCCATGACTTCTTCTCAAGCACTAATTGCCGATAGTTTTGTCTTCTATGCTGGCTTGCCACTTGCCGTTTCGGTAATTGCGTAACCATTGAGACCGATTCAGATCCAAGTGGCGGTTTCTTTCAAATTTGAGGAACATTGTCGTTTACTCTAGAAATCTGCACGTCGCAGTGCCAGTGCAGTTCAACTGTATTAGAAATCATGCCCATAGGATCGTGAAGAAATGGATTCCAATTCGGAGCAGGATTCGTAAACCTACTCGTGAGTGACAAGCTTCACACACCAACCGCAAGTTACAAATAGTACCATGCTCATAATGTGCAAAATTGTAGTACAGAGTGAAATTTAACTCGCCACGCCGAGGATTATGGTACTAAACCTCACGAAATTCGAGCATATTCTTTGATGCTCGTATGTCGGAAAGTGAGATGGGAGGCAGACGGTGATGAATTTTCAAGTGAATGTTAATCCATTGTTAACTTATTCTTTGTTCTAAAATCAGATGTAGTTTTAATCAGAATCAAAGGTCGTCCTTCAGCATCATACAAGAAAATGTTTACTAGGCTTCCGGCCACTTTTTAAACATTCTTAGGGATTGCATTCGCAAAGTATTCTTCTTAAAAGAGCAGAGCGTTATATAGAGGTTACATTGATGGTTGAGCTAGTTTCTTGATGAACACTGCAGCTTCCAAAAAAGAACACAACGTCATCGCGAGCCGTTTTTGAAAGCCTAAAAATTGCAGAGTATCATTACGCATGCATCCCGCGTCGCAGAAATTAAACGGACAAAATGTGTAGATAGATTCCATTCCGACAATTTTCAGACTCGAAATGCACAAGTGCATTGTGACAGAAGAATTGAATCAACATATCAGCAACTAGGAAGCCAAGGCTCGCATTCGATCTTTCAAGCTGAGAGTCACTCAGCATCAGAGAAGATCATTAGCGCAGCTCCTGCATATCATGGCACATTTATGTACAGTACAGTGTGAATTCTTCTGCAGCAAGCTAGTATGAGCTGATGCATTTCGGCAACTATATATCAGAAGCTAATTGACTACATACTAAATTGAAGTTTGAATATTTGCCTCACGCGATTTAGTTACTAATCGAAGCTTGAGTTTGCTCCCCAGCAGGTCGTTCAAATACTCCCGCCAAACTCCTGAAAACCGCGTTCACCGCTTGCATATCCATCGACAGGCAAAGACAAATAAGCGCCAGGACGGAGGAGAAAGACTGCATGCCCTTTACCATCGCCATTCTTGCGAAATTCTCCAAGCACCTCAAGTTGATCCGCAGAATGTTCTCGGGATGTTCGATTGCCTCAAACTCTTTATTGATGCGCACTGAAGTTAATTTAGTGCACGCGTCTGGTGTCAACACATCGAGTAATTAGAAGCACGCAAGCCTTCACGCTTTGATGTTTTTCAACCAAACCTGATTGTCCGCCTTCTAGCGACAGAAAATTGTCCACAGAATTCACAGGAATTGCCCTAAGAGGACTTCACTCAACTAAAAAGTTCAAACGACGTGAGAGCAATAAGCATAATTTGCTACAAGAGACAGAAACCTAGTGAAAGCAATAAGGCAGATATTCGGCGCAGGTGCAATAAATAAGCAGTGAGAAATCGAGAGCAGCTAGTAAGCAAACATTTGATGCAAGGGACATTGATAAAACAGAGAGAGAAATCAAATCAGCTTTATAGGAGAGCAGTGACGCTGTTGAAGTTGGACCTTGAGATACTGTCGGACGCGTCTGCGGCCTTCAAAAGTGAACGTGCGCTAGCTATGGCACGTCTGTGTTTGAATGGAAAGCGCGTTCAATGTACGTTGTGCGAGGTAGGTGTCGGAGAACTTACATCTCCACGTTACCCTAGCTCATCAATGCATTCACTGTGCGTTCGTGGTGAGTTCCCTTTGCGAAAGGTCGAGTGACGTTGACAGAAAGGGTGACTCCAGACGTGAAGCGTGAAGAATTTCAACAACGGGAAGCATCGTTCGAGAGACCGTGGACTCTATGGAGGGCTGCTGAGAAGCTCTCCGGCAAGTGGACGTTGGGGTTATATTTGATTTTGTCCTTATCCCCTATTGCTGCTCAGTAGGTGTTATGATTGCGGTTTGGTACGTGTCCTCATCCCATTGGGCTGCCTCGGAGGTACCCTTCTAGATAAACGACCATGCAATGATTCTCTTAAATGGATTGTTCATTTCAACTAGTGGTATGGGCCTCCGGGAAGTTCTGCAGGAAAATCGGTGCATTGCCGACCTTTTTAACCCTTGATGGATGGACCGGTAGCCGTAGAAATCATGTATTTTGATTCCGTGTGACATCATCTACTTTGAAAAAGCCTAATATATTCTTTGGAAGTTAAAGAACTGTTAAAGATCTTTCCTTTCCACTCCTAATACCGAGGATGAAAAGTTGCATTCTATCCAGGAAAGATTCTTTGTCATTCAAAGGACGCAAAACGTCCTCGTTGACGTTCAAGGGTTAAAGGAGGTTCAAAATTTATTTATTTCACCTAGAAGCTTGCCCAAAGTATCTTTTTTTCCCTAGTTTAAATCCTACAATTTTTTTTGCCAATCAGCAAATTGCCGGGTTTTTTATTTTCAATTTGGCGAATTTACGGACTTTTGCGTGTACACTCGGTTATGTTTTTGTGTATTATGCTTTTAAGGGATTCATGCACGTTGTATAATGCATTATCCTTGGCAGGAATTGAACCTAGGGCCCCCACCGTCTGGGGCCAAGGATGTAGCCTTCAAAAAATGCAAGGATCCAAAAGAGGGTCCAAGCATTTTCTGGAGGCTGGTTAGTACAAAAAAATATACAAATCAAGACAATTGGCTTTTCTCACAAAGAGGTACACCATATGAACAAGAAGCATCACTTGGACTTGGTAGAATTGAAAAACACAAGTAACTTGAGGGGTTAGCATATAAAAAGCGATACTTACTCTCATTTTTCCACAAAGGGATGGCATCATCAATGACATGATCAAACTCCTCATCAGGCCCTTCCAATGCAATCCTCAACATAACTTCTAAATTCCTGCTACCAAGCCTATTTCGAACACGGGTTTTGATCAAATTTTGCACACTAAATGCTCTCTCACAAGTTGCAGTAGACACACATTGCACTTGAGCCAATTCAGCAAGTACAAGTAAGTTAGGATACCTAGTTTGCAATGAATGACTCCATGTAATCATGCCCCAAAGATCTCGAAATTTTTTGTCCCTCCATTCAGTAGTACACTGCAGTTTGAAGGCCAAGAATTCACGCTTGCAAGTTGCTACATTCACAAGGGGAATTAAAGTGAAATCTGAGTGGGAGCGGTCTATCCCATAGTGTGCTAGCAAGCTCTCCAAATCTGCAACACTCTAATTCTGAAGTCCAATTTGCCTTGAAGGCATGTTAGAAGGGTTTAAAATTTTGAAACAAGATATGATTTTATTTTTTGTAAAACGAGCATCTAAACCAGCACACACAGCCTCTACAAATATACACTGAAATTCCAATGCTTCTTTAAGATCTGTTCTAAGCCTAGAACGATCCATTTTAAAATCATGATACATTTTATCATGAATCTCAGACATTAGTTTCCTCAAATGACCCCCCAAAGGGCCATACTCAGGGGTGACATGGTATTCCGTGTCCTCATTAAACATAGCAGCATTCAAATCACTAGTAGAAAACATAGGAATTTTGACAGAATTCTGTTGATTTGGACATGTTGATCCGGTCACTGTTTTGTTGATTTCAACAGAAATCTGTTAATTGTAACAGATTTCTGTTGAAATCAACAAAACAATGACCGAATCAACACGTCCAAATCAACAGAATTCCGTCAAAAAATTTGCATTTTCTACTAGTGAATCCATAGATTCAACAATAAACATCATCCTAATTTGTGCAATTTCTGAACGCACAATGCGTCAATGCTACCAATAGTAGTGACTTCAACAAATTTGTTTTGAAATACCTTAGACAAGAGGGCCAAAGAATGTAAAATATCAGCAAGGAAGTACAAAATGTAGATGAATTTGAACTGTGACAATTTGTCCAAGACAGACTTTGCGTGACCCAAGTATTGCCATCAAGTGTTGCCAAATTCATCCTATGTGCAACGCAGTGGCAAAATAGCAAAAAAGAATTAATCTGACTCTTAATTCGAGTAGCAACTCCACCATAAGCACCCACCATAGTGCTTGCACCATCACTGCCAAACACTACAAACTTGCATAAATCAAGCCCCCACTTCCTTAGATTACATATGAGAGTGTCATAAATCACAGTAGCATCTTTTTTTCCACCTTCAATCTCTAGCAAACCTGAAAATACAGCCACAAGCAAGCCCTCTTCTATGATGGTCGCAAATACAACAAGATGTCCAATGACACTAATGTTAGTGGATTCATCTACCATGATACCAAAGAAAGGGGAGTTCCTTACCCTACAAATGATTTTTTTTTAATGACAACTGAGATGCACCACACCAAATCAGAACAAGCTTTCTCATTATAGTACATACTTGATGTCATAAGAACCTTCACACTTACCAACAACTTACACAAAGACAAGAACTTTGAGAAGGGGAGTGATTGCTTCCCTATAAAATATGATGCCTTCATGAGTGAATTCAGCGCTTCATCAGAGGCTCACTGTCCTTGGAAGATGGCCTTCTCTATCACTTTTTCTCCACTTTGGACTACCCATGCAAGGCACCTATGCTCGTTAGAGTAGCCATGGTCTAAAAAAGCACTTACCTTTAGATTCCATGACCCATCCTTGGCATAGATTGAATGCTCTCCTTTCTCCCTACAAACCTTGCAAAAACCTCTTCCCAAGTTGGGAGAGAAATCCAACCATTCAAATTGGTTGTACCATTGGTCTTTCCAAATATTTTGTGCAATTTCATCTTGTAAAGGGGGAGGCTGATCCACGGGAGACCTCTGATTCTTAGAGGACCTAGAGTTTTCCGATGTTGAGGATGCCAAGTCAGTGGCATCAATTTTGCAGGACCTGATAAGAAATTATCCTTTAGGGACTTTTGCCGTTTTGCCATGACTGCCTGTAGTACACCAAAACACAACATTAGAACAACAAAGATTGAGCATATGTATCCTAAACCCTCGACAATAAAAAAAAATTGGATAAAGTAAATACACCCCCAAAAAATAGGGTAAGGTGAACACACAATTCAGCCCAAAATCTAGCATTTAACAAATGAACACGCAAACCATGCACTAACAAGCAAACACCCAAATAAAATTTACAAAAAAACAAAGAAAGGAAAGGGAAGAGTAGAAGACATATACCTTAATCAGCCCAAGTTGCAACACTGAAAGCCTAATCTCTACACAAACCTATCACAGATCATAGGCATAACAATCAATACAAATCACTTCAAACATATGAGGCCATAAAATAAATCAAGCAAAACAACAAATGACAAGAAGAATAGCAAATGTACACAAAATCCAGCATTACAACAACCCACATTGAGCAAATGCAATATAAACCCTGTACACCACAAAAGAAAAAAAAAATGGAAAAAAAAAATGGAGCAAGTAAACAAACCAGTTTGCACCACCGAGGCAGATTAGTGTGGTTACCGTAGTCTCAAATGGCAACTTTGTTTATAATGGCAACTTCGTTTGTAATTAACCGTTTGTAATGGCAACTTTGTTTGAAAAGTGAGCAACCGGTTATGTCCGATAACCTACTCGCCGCTACCGCGGCTTGTCGGTTATTAGTCCATATTCTGTTTTTTTCGTTTGAAACAGAAGCGTCCTTCAGTAAAAAAATCAGGAAATCATTGAGCCTCACCTCCAGAGAGTCAAAGCCTAATGTCTGTACACCCAATTGCAAATCAACGAAAAAAGAAAAAAAAGACTGAGTTCGATTGGAGTTTGATTCAGTTTGGGAGCCTCGTCCACATTGTAACCACCAGTAGCTCAAACTTGATGATGGGTTTGCAAAGGAAAAAACCAAGCAAGCAAGCATATAAACAACTTTTTGTTGATCATTAGTCCAGTGTAGGAAATCAACGGCCCAGTTTTTGTTTTTTGTTTTTTTTGAAACAAATGAAACGGAATTCCATTGCCAAGGGAATTAGCAGCCTAGTTTCGTTTCATGGTCGTGTTGCAGTTCCGTCGTAATTAGTGGAGCACTACGGGAACTCATCCCAGATGGAACCTTCGTGAATTATTTCCTAATGTATCTCCAAATTCAACATTTGAATTTTTTTGCTTGTATGTCTCAACATTAACTCGATATAAGTTAGTGAGTCAGTTAGTGATTCGGTACAAGTTAGTGATTTAGTATAAGTCAAGAAATCCAGTGACTTTCAGTTAGTGATTCAGTTGCAGATAATTCTCATAAAATCCGACGTCGATATGTGATTAGCAAGCATTTTTCGAATATACACCACGCATAGTAATGTGCTGCAGATCCACAATCAAATTCTTTATGTCCAATATAATCACACAACTTTTCTTATTTGATTCTAGCCAACAACACAATAGGTGGCCATCATAGCTGCCAAACAAATTCAAAAATGCACTACCAGTATTGTAGTCACATTGTAAGAAATTCGTGTTTTTTTTTACGTCTAAAATTTGGACGTCAAATTTTTTGGACATCAAACATAACATTAGGATGTTAGTTTTTGATGTCAAAACTAGCATCCTAATATTATGTTTGATGTCCAAAAAATTTGACGTCCAAATTTTAGACGTAAAAAAAACACGGGATTTCTTATAATGTCAGGGCAACCAAGCGTCATCATAAGACCGATAAACGTAAAATAAAAGGTTGCATCACAATTTTGGAAATTCCGTCATTGTGGATATCACTGTACTCTTTACAGTCAGTGGCAAATTGCTAGGTTGACAGATAAACAGACAGTTTTTGAATTTTATGAGACACTCACCAAGTTGGGTTTGGCACTTGGGCTTGTTTGTATCTTACCAGTGAGAGAGAGAGCCAGATACAAGTTGTTAACTTCTCCGATCGAGCACCTACACTCCACAACTGACATCGCAATGACCGCACCATCGATCGAGCATCCACGCTCCATAACCGATACCGTAGTGACCACACTACGGATCGAGCATCCACACTCCACAGCCGATACAGCAAAACAACCATGTAGGCCCGCAAATGTATTGCTAGCTTTAACTTTGGGAATAGATTGTCGCATTGCAGTATCGCACCTCACCTAGATCACAACAACGCACCTCAAGAGAAGAGAAGGGGAGCTTGCACTTTGTTGTAATACAACCTTGCAAGCAGAAAGAGTGACGCAAAGTTGGAAAGTCGAAAAGCTTGAACCCTAGTTGCAGAACATCAGAAGTGAATGAAAGTATGAAACAATTCAAATTCTGAAAACCCGCCTCCATAGCCCACATTCTCATTACTGAAAACCCACTTGGCTGCCTCCACTGATGAGTGATGACTGCCTGCCTGGTCCCATAGTAATAACATTGTAATAGTAATCTGAATACCTCACTAGTCACTACCCCAAATTCCCAAATCTCCAAAAGGCCCAATACCCCCCTTCCTTTGTATAAATTTTTTGCCTTACCCCCCTTCCCTCGGCTGCCCGTCGAAAAAAATAAAATTTAAACAGTAAAAATCTTAAATAATATTATAAGAGCGGGTTAAATTGCCGGAACTTTTTTATCCTACTCGGTCGATTTCCTAACTTGACATTTTGGAGGCTGGTACCTCATCCTAATGTTTTCTATGTCGGCTAGGTCGTAACTAAATCTTGGCACTCCCCGGATATTGATTGGTATTAGGGTAATCAATCATGACTTCATGATTCCAACTTAAGATAAAGAAACAAAACTAAGGTATCAAGCAAGATAAAGACTAGTTGTGTAGGATGTCCCCTAGCTTGTATGTTCTATATTAACCCCTAAAGGACCGTTTGTTCCTTCGAGGGACAATTTGGGTTCGAATAGGTTCCCATTGTCTCAATTTGAAGTGAAATTTTGTGAGATTTCTTGAGGTTGTGTATTTTTGCAAGAGCTTTGTGGATATATAATTTTTGTTTCAATCGGATGTTGGATGAAAAAGTTATGGCACAATAAGCAAGAAATGGAGATTGGCGGGCAATCCAAAAAAATTAATAAAAAGTTAAAATAGTTCATTTAAATTTTTTTTCCTAAAACATTATATTTTTATCTATATTTGAAGCTTTGATTCATTCTATTTGGACTAGGGATGAGAAAGTTATAGACACTCTTAATTTTTGGGGCAATTTAAGCATCTTCTTAAAAAAAACTTTTTGTCCAACTTTGAATGCTAATATATTCCAATCCTTATGGTCAAATTTAATGAAATTTTTATTACATTATCTCAGACAAGTTAAGTACAAGATCCTATTGTTAAATTAAAAAAAAAAAAAAAATTGGGTTTCCTTAAGTGAATGCAGCAAAAGTAGTAGTTTTGAGTGGTTTTTGACTGAAAACACCCTCGATAGGAGTTAAGATAAATAAAGAGAACAAAGGTACAATGCAAGATGTTTTACTAATTGTGGAGCATGCCTCTTAGTTCATCCGTCCCATATGAAGATAAATAAAGAGAACAAAGGTACAATGCAAGATTTTTTGTTAATTGTGGAGCATGTCTCTTAGCTCGTCCATCCCATGTTAAGATAAATAAAGAGAACAAAGGTACAATGTGAGATTGTTTATTGGTTGTGTAGCATGTCCCGTAGCTCATCCGTCCCATAGGTTCACGCAAGACATAGACAAGTACAAATGTACTTTGAGTAGTACTTTTAGGGCTCTTGAAATAGCTTTGTTTGTCACATCCAATTTGCCCTTTAGAGAGTCTATTTTTTTCTTTAATAATGTTGTGTTTAGATGCAAATGAGATAATTTTATTGTATAATTTTATTGTAAGGGGGGTTTGCTTATCTTAATATTCTTGCATTTCTAAAAATAGCTTTAAGATTGTTTAATCTATAATACTTAGAGCACAATGTCGTGATATAAACTATTTGGATGGTCATAAATACATCCTTACAAATATTAATCTAATTTTTTTAAATCTAATTCTTGTACATTAGTTGTCTTTAACCTCCAAGAATCCCTAGCATTATTGCGTTTAAAAATGTCATTTCTTTTAAAGTGCTATAGCTCTAAATGTCACTAAGGTATAAAAATTACAACTGTACAATCTTGTAGTGTACATGTTGTAGATGACTTGAATCTAATTTGGAGTCATTTTGACACATAGATTGCAAGATTATAATATTTTGGTGTTGAAAAAGGATGCTAATTTTTTTACAACAACATGTAAGTCAAAGGTGAAATTCAAATTCTAAACCTACTTAAATGAAGAAACTTAAAACTATAAAATGCTTCAAAACCAGCATGCAAACACATTGGTGAAAGAAAATATCATTCAAATGATTCACTGTGTTTGCAAAATTATGGCTTTAAAATGTCAAAAAGAAAGTTGCAAAAAAAACATCTGAGGTTGAATCTCCTTCTAGGCAATGGGATGATATGGGTTCCAAAAAGGATTGTCTTGCTAAAACACTGTCATTTTTTGACTCATTCAATGTGTGCTAGAAATTACATAATTTTTGTTTACATGAATTTGATGACAAATTCGTGAGAAAGTTGTAATATTCTATCCAAAATACTATTGAGCAGGAAAAATTGAACAATTTTGATATTCCTTTTCATTCCTTTGTTGTCAAATCCGGAAACTGTCCTAGTTTTAGATTTGAGGCAAAAGGAACAATCCGGGATACCAATTTTTAGGAAAATCATTCATAAACATGATAATTAGCTAAAACAATGTTTGAGGCATATCCATGTTTAATTTTAACTCTTAATTTGATGTATTATTATATTTTCTTATTTATGAGAATTTTCAAAAATCACAAATTTTTTCACAATTTAAAAGGACTATGATTTTAAAAGGACTATGATTTCATAACATCTTCCTCCTAAAATCATATAATATACTTAAATACAAACTTAACAAGGTGCATACCTTGTTGTTTTAATATAAAAAAAACCTTAATATGTAGTCCTTTCACCACTATAATGCGATCTGAATATGTTAAATTAGGAAAAAATTAAGTTGTGGAATTTGACATATAAAGCATATGATTGTGATGTACCAATATGACATCTATAACACCATGTAATTTTCTAATATTGATTTCATTTCCGGAAGGACATTTTTCTAATGTCTAGAGAGTCCTGGAAGTGATACCTATATTGTGCCATTGCCCTTCTACTTAAACGACTCTTAGTCACTTATAACTTCTAGGATTGATGTGAAATTTTAACCATACAAACTAGATCAGTATGTGGAACATTTTTTATATTTTTAATATTAAAAATTAGCACCATATGAAGGAAAAATGAGCCACCAAAGGTCATTGTAATCCATAAATATCCAAATTTTGAACTTTGAATGGCTCCCAAACATTCAAAACAACTTGGTTTGAAATAAATTTTTTATTACAATAACTAGAATTCAAGGGGAATCTAATCACTATAAGAAACCCGCATTTTAGGTGGCGTTTTGTAATGTTTTTAAACGTATTTTAGGTGATGTCCAAAGCAACAAAATCATATTTTTATGTCAACAATATGTTCAACATAACATCAATGTTGACACAAAAACATGGATTTGTTGCAATGGACCTCACCTAAAATACATTTTAAAACATTACAAAACGCCACCTAAAATGCGTGTTTCTTATAGTAAATCTAACAAATTTTGATTAAAAATGAACATTGGATGAAAGAGATACAAGCTCCAAGAGTTGTAGCAATCAAAATGCAAATTGAGCTTCGAGAACTTCAAATGGTTCCCACAAAATCAATGCATATTGGATTGATTTGGAAATTTTACTACACAAACTATAATAGAAAGTGCAGATTTTTCAATAAGTGTTTATTAGATTCAAACATTAGAAACAAAAGTTGCAACACTTCAAATTGGACTTCAAACTATATGGAGACACTTTTGGTCACTTGGGGCACTTAGGGATTAAAAGACTCAAACCCCCATGACCAAGATAGGCACCAAAATATCCTAATTATTGAACCAATAGGTGCACTCTTTGTTTGTGCAATGAACAAATGAAGTCATCCATCAACCATTTTTCAACCTCAATGTTCTTTAAGGGTTAAAGAAAATACTATTAATATTTCTTGTGCAATAAGGTTGTTTGTTGCAAATGTTGCAATCGTTGTTAATGTAATTCATCTAAATTTTTTGATCCCTATAGATTTTTGCCTACAATAAAATTGTGATAATTTTTAAAACCACCTCCTACAGATATATGGTCACGTCCAATAATCTTACAAACTACTTATTGTGCCATTCTATTTTTTGGCATAATATAGAATAAAATTGGCATCAATTTTGTCTTGCATAATTAACATTCAAATCTTTTGCAATTTTAATCAAACATACCAAACTTCATCTTTTGGTGAATTATTTCATTTAATATTTAAGGTTTTATTTGATAATTGATTGAAAATTATTGGTGATGAATTTCTAAATTTGATTGCATTGATATGTAGGAAACATCCATATGCATATCTTTCCATTTCCAAAAAAGTTTTCAAAATTCCATTTGTAGAATTTCAATGTTGGGGTCACTATGTCCAAATTTTTAATACTAAATATTTCTTTATTGTAATTAGATTTTGCTATTTTATCCTCATGTAATACCCAAATTTGTATATTTGAGCTTGATGGTATAGTTTCTCTTCTAAAATCTAATTAAAATAAAGAGGGATCTATTTTACACTATTTGGATATTGTCTCTCCAACATTAAACTTCCTATAGAAGAAATTCTCAAACTTTTTTGGAGATGCTTGTTAAAGGAAAGATGTGCATATGGATGTTTTTGTATATATCTATGCAAATGAATTAAAAAAATTCTTAACCAATTTTTTTCAATCAATTATCATATAAAACCATAATATTATATTGAATCATTCTTAATATTATTTTGGGTGAATCGTGAAACAATTTTGTGTCTCAAATATGCTAAAAATTGCTAAAAATTTAATAACTAAATCTAAATATGAATAATCAATTTTATAGTATGGAATTTGTTTCTATTATTAAATTGCCCAATTTTTTGTTAGATCCTGTTGAAAGTCTAAAGAATATTCTAACTTCCTTTCATATACTCTTATGCAATTTTGGGACTCCTTATAAATAAACTACAATTTTTCAAAGTGTTGAAAATAGGTGTATCCAAATGTCACCGTAAGCTCTCATGAAAGAGGTTGTATAGGTAGGTCCAATAATCTTACAAACTATCTATTGTGTAATTCAATTTCTTTTGCATAATATAAAACACAATTGGCATTTTTTGTCTTCCACAATTAACATGCAATTCTCACGCAATTCCAGTCAAGCACATCATAAAATTTATAGAAGAAAGAAAGAGAGGAAGAGGGGGAAGAAAGAGAGAAGAATTTCTAACCTATTTTGAATCAAAAGTAAATTATCATAGCTAATTGAGGAATTAGAGATTTTAAACAAAATTTAGACTTGTTGTGGGACAAATAATACAATTTCATTATTATTATTATTATTATTATTATTATTATTATTATTATTATTATTATTATTATTATTATTATTATTATTATTATTATTATTATTATTATTATTATTATTATTATTATTATTCTTGTTGTTGTTGTTGTAATAATGTAATCAAATTTATTAGTGAAAAAAACTATTAATACAAGTAAAAAAATCTGAATATTATTTTAGGATTTTCTATGATGAATTTTTCAAATTTTCAAATTTTAATGAGTGCAATATTATTGACTAAAATATGACTTCAAACATTTATGATTTTTATAATTTACTGCAAAAAATCTCAAAAAAATTGCAAAAAATTTGAACAATGTATAAAAATTTTATATACTATTTTTCAAAAGAAAATTAGAGATCTTCAGAGTGAATTCCAAGAGCCATAAATATTTGGAATTACTTCTTAGTTAGTAAAATTTCACTCAATAGAATTTTAGAATCATAAAATTCTTACCATAATTTATTTTAAGAAATTCATTTTATTCACATCTAAAATCTTGAAAAAAATTGTTTATTGAAAATTTGATTGAATTATAAAATATTCAAAAATTAATTTAAGGTTTTTGAAAAATTAATTTATATACATGTGACTTATTTGTACTTTAACATATCCAAAAATTTGTTTAAAATATCTAATTTCTCAATTAGCTTAGGCAATTTTTGAAGTATATAAATATTTATGAGAGCCACTATATATTAACAATATTTGAGATATTCAATGCTCCTAAATCCCAAAATCAATGATGAACATATCTTTAACCCTTAACCTTTAAATGTCCAAGACTTTTTTTGAACTTCTAGGAATTTGCATTAAATTGAATATAAAGCCAATATTTTGATAAGTTGTATGATTTTTTTTTGGAATTATAAACTCACAAATTCAAAATAGACATATTAAAGATCACAGAAGAAAATAAAACACAACTTACAATATCATTTATGGATTAACTCCTAAAAGACCATTTATTCCCTTGGGAGACAATTTGGGTCTAGGTAGGTTCCTATTGTCTCAATTTGAAGTGAAATTTTTTGAGATTTTTTGAAGCTGTTTAATTTTGCAAGAACTTTGTGGATGTATAATTTTTGTTTAAATTGGATCCCGGATGAAAAAGTTATGGCACAATAAGCAAGAAATGGAGATTAGCGGGCAGCTCAAAAAAAAATTACAAAATGTCAAAACAATTTTTTTTAAATTTTTTTCCTAAAATATTATGTTTTTATTTATATATGAAGCTTTGATTCATTCTATTTGGACAAGGGATGAGAAAGTTATGGACAATCTTAGTTTTTCAGTCAACTTAAGCATTTAAAAAAAAACACTTTTTGTCCAACTTTGAATGCCAATAGCTTCGAATCCGTGCGGTCAAATTTGATGAAATTTTTACTATATAATATCAGACAAGCTAAGTACAAGATCCTATGGTTAAATTCCAAAAATAAAATAAAATTTGATTTCCTTAAGTGAATGCAACAGAAGTGGTAGTTTTGAGTGGTTTTTGATAGAAAACACCCTCGGGGCTTTAGAGGTTAAAAGATTACAATGTTTGATCAATGCAATGTTAAAATTGCAGAAGTGATTTGAAATCTTTCAATCCTCTTTTCACATGTCAAATCTAAATAGTAGATCACCAGAAAAATATGAGGATAAACAATCTAACATGCATAACCCTAATCAATTTATGACTTTTCAAAATCTACTCTAAATTTTTTTAAATGAATTTATAATGGGATTTTTTCTCCAAGATCTACACTAAATAGTGAAAGTAGGTTGCTCCACACTGATTTCTCAACGTTCTACACTATATAAATATTTATTGTTTCTTTATAAAAATAAATTACTTTTTAATTAAGTATAGTTGTAATTGGGACTCATAAACCTCCATAGGTACAAACAAAAATATCTATAAAAATATTTGTTGAATTTGATGGCTTGTATAGTAATTTTCTTGAAGTAAGGCAACCTAATGGTTAATCCTACACCGCCCAAGGCCTAACCATGTCAAAAAACAACCTTACTTTTCGAGTGTTATAAGTCTAAATCTGAGAGAAGTATGAAATCTCAACCGTACAATCTTGTAGTGTGCATGTTGTAGATGGTATAAATCAAATTTGGAATCATTTGACTGTATAGATTGAAAGATTACAATGTTCTAGTGTTGAAAAAAGATGCTGAAATTTTCCTAAAAACACATTTGGAGCTGAAATTTGATTTCTAAACCTACTCAAATGAAAAATATTTAAACTACAAAGTGATTCAATAGAAGAAGACAAACACTTTGGTGGAAAAATAAATCATTCAATTGACTCACTGCATTTGCAAAATTATTTTGAAATGTCAAAAAACAGTGAAAAAAGTAGCAAAAAAACACATCTATGGCTGAACCTACCTCCACTAAAATGCTTCTCAGTCAATCATTACTTCTTGGATTGATATAAATTTCTTACCACAAGAACTGGACTAGTATGCAAAACTTTTCCAACAAAAATTATTGAAAACAAACCCTATCTAAAGAAGTTATAAGCCGCCAAAGTTCACTGTAATGCAAAAATATTTGGATTTTGCACTTCGAATTGCTCCCAAGCATTCAAAACAACTTGGATTGACATAAAATTTTTACCACAATAGTTAGACTTTATGAGGAACAAAACCCAACAAATTTTATTGAAAAATAAGATTTAAGAAAAAAAGATACAAGCCCCCGAAGTTGCATCCATCTCAATGCAGTGTGGTGAACTCAAATTGAACCTGCAAACTTTGAATGGTATTCAAAAACTCAGTACATCTTGGATAGATCTGAAAATTTTACCACAATAAATAGACTAGTATGCTCAAATTTTCCAACAAGTTTTATTGACTTTGGACATTTGATGCAAAAGTTACAGCACTTTGAAGTTGACTGCTAGACTGTGTGAGGACACTTTTGGTCCCCTTGGGCGGTGAAGGGTTAAAGCAACCTCATTTCACTATTTAGTGTAGTGTATTTAAGTCACAATTCCAAGAGCCTTCAATACTATTGTAAGTGGTTCATAAAGCGATCCGCTTCTTGAAACAGTCATGTAGGTGGTTCCAAAACAAATATTAAGTGGTGGTTCTAAAACGGACATTAAATGGATTGTCAACAATGTGAGCATAATTAAGACTTGTCACTTATTGCTTCAAACTTTGCCAATGGATGGATTACGAGCTAGGGAGGGTCCATTTTAAAGCCAGTGTGTGTTCACTTAATTTTTCTAAATGAGAATTGATTGTCCAATTGCCTTCTTACAAATGTTAAAAGAATGTAGGGTCTGTTTAATTTTAGTAAGGGTCGCATTTAGGAACCTTGTGTATTACTTTTTGCATGCCACAGTGTTTGTTTTGGGTCAAAACATATCTTTTTTCAGACTGCATGTGTGTGGGTTTTGTAAGACCTAGGATCACAAATAGTTGCCTATGGCAGAATTCTTTAGAAATTCATAAGTAATTCATAAATACTCCAAAAATTATGAAACCACTTGTGTTAGATTTTGCATCAATTTTCCTTCAAGTGAAAAATAAGGGAAAACATTTTTGAGCATATGAAACACATCAAAAAGACCCAACAGCCCTTAAAGGGTCGCTTTATGAGCCACTTACCTTATGGAATGTTAAGATTGCAGTGGACCCCCTTGCACAAGATCTTAAACCAAAAAAACATAATCATTCATTCTGAAAATCGGATTTTTGATGCTAAAACAAGACCTTGAAAAAAATCTTTCAAAAATATGAACGACTAAAATTAATAATTGGTAAGGCTCTTTTTAACTTCAAAGTTTCTTCGGCACTGCATTTTGGTGCCTTGGGCATTTAGGGGTTAAAGGTCCATGCTTTCAAAAGTGGATGCGTCTTGGTCAGCCTTGATTGCAACTTTCAAAATAACTACTTTAGAATTTGATTTGAACTAAGAAAATCAAGCTTGACAAGTTTTGTTTCTTTTCCATTTGAAAATTTTGAAAAATATCTAAAATTGAAATAATTATTGGAATTGAAAGTTCCATGTGTTAGAATCCAACATCATAATTAGTATGGTGTTCTTTTCATTCACATTTAAAAAATTTTAATTATAAAATTATACTTTTTATTCTATCTTTCATTTATGATAAAACTTATAGATTATTATAATATCTATTATAACTAATATAGTTTGGTTTCTATCTTTAGCTTTAAAAAACCACAAGAGTTTGATTTTTTCATCAAAATTATTGTAACAAAAATACAAATAGAATTTTTTTTATACATTTGTTAAATAAAATGCTAAATTTGGTTTGTTAGTCAAATGTGACTTCAAAGTCTTTGTTTTGTTGTTTAGGATGTAAAAAATCTAATAACCAATTGAAATTATTTCACACTAATCTCCATTTCTACGTGAACCTTTTAGAAAAAACTTCAAATCATTTGAATTGTTTTTTCTAGTTTTACTTATTTCCAAAAAGAATGTGCAATAAAAATGATACCAATTCCAATTTCTCACGAAAAATTTGAAATTTTTCACAATGATATACAATTTCTAATTTCAATTAACAAAAATATAAGATTTTTATTTTAACACAAAATTTAGATCAAACAAGAAGTTTGTATATTTCACAAGAAATAAAGTCTTTTAGGAATTCATTGATTTTACTACCCTAAAATAGATGTCATATTGTCTTATTATAATATTCAGATCTTTTGATAATACCAAAGAGCAAGTTTTTCCTATTATGGCTACAAAATCGCTTTCAGCCCATGGATATCATCGATTTTGTTAGCGTGCAACATTGGTTTAAAAAAATACACTGCTTGAAAGTTATATAATTGTAGCAAACTTTCCACTTCACACTAAATTTGGAGGATGAATTTATGCACTTCTCTCCCACATAGAAGGATTGTTTGACATTCATCGGCCCCAAAAGGGTCACATCATCGATTATAGATCAAACTCCAAAATCGTCATTTTCACATGTTTCAGATGTACATTCCTTCATGAAGAATTGAATTTGCAGTTCTTGCATAACCATGATGAAGCCATTGATATAGTGATGCTTATACTGAAAGGGCCACAATAGGGTATTTCACCTTATACAGAACTGTTTACTGAAAGAGTCATCAGAAGAATCATCAGGGTACAATAACAGAGATAGAAACTGAAACTCCCCATACACAAACGAAAAAGACCCTCAACAATCTGTTTAATTACATTTCATTTGTAGGCGACAACTTCAGCTCATGAGCGAGTAAACTCTCCGCACAAAAACTCTACATCACTACGAACATACATACATGATAGTCACTATCAGAGACGGTGAGCTACATGGAACCAATACCTGAATAACTTTAGATTTTAACAACATTCTAAAACAGCCTCAATTGTATATTATATTCTCTCCAACCCATTCAAGACGTTCGCTATTCACAATTCTTCGTGCTTGGCAGTTTTCACTCCCTCGTTCACTTTGTCCTTGGATGCCTCATACGCCCCGCCAGTCTTGTCAGCAGCATCTGCAGCGGTGTCCTTCACCTTTCCAGTCGCACTGTCGGCAGTTTTCACAGTCGAGTCCTTAGCGCTCTTGGCAGTGTCCGAGGCCTTGGATGCCGCATCTACAAGGAGACTCGCACTTTAAATATATGTGTAGCAACCTTGCAGCTTAACGAATGCATCATTATCCACTGATTAATTAATGCATATGAAAAGAACAGTTTTAAACACATCAGCTCACAAGCTCATATCATGTTGATGATTGCAGCTTAACTCAGGTTAATGTATTTATTCAATTGACATAAGACATGTTCAAAAGTTCAAAATACTGGAGCGACTTTTCAAGACCTAATCCCCAAACAAGTAACCTTGACCCTCTAATTAATGTAGAAAGGTTCATCAAAACTGTTACCTGATGCAGCGTCTGAAGCGGTTTCCTTTCCAGTCTTCGCCTTGCTTCCTGCTGCGTTTGCAGCATCGGCGGCAGAGTCCTTGGCGCCTTCTGCTGTCTCACCGGTGCTCCTAATTTACAACCCATCTCAATCCCATGTCAGCACTCAGGAAATCAATTATGACAAAAGTAAATGACCCGACCCATTTCAATCCTCGCCTTGGTTGCACTTTTTGAATGGTCACACAAAGATTTACACTTGACCCTTTCTTAGATAAAGATTACATGACTGAACTTGATCAGAGGAAGCAATGACCAAGCACAAATGAAATCAATGGAACCAGATGCAAAGAGAGGCTTCCAAGAGCCGAATTTTATGCATTCAATAGACATGCTCGAGAGTAAAAAGGTGGGATGCTGACTTGGATGACTTGGAAACATACTTGGAGAAGGCGTTGAGCTTCTCTTTGGCCAATTCCAGGTACGACTTCCCCGTTCCCTGCGCGGCCGCAGCTCCTTCCGCACTCTTCTCCTTTGCAGCCCCAACGGTCTCTCCTGTCTTCGCCTTCGCAGCCCCAACGGTCTCCCCTGTCTTCGCCTGCGCAGCCCCAACGGTCTCCCCTGTCTTCGCCTGCGTCTCTCCAGCAGCGAAGTTCAGCTTCTCCTTGGCCTGATCCAAGTACGACTTACTGGTAGCAGCGCCATCAGCACTCTTCTCCTTCGCAGTCCCAACAGCCTCCCCTGTCTTCTCTTGCGTCTCCCCAGAGAACAGGTTCAACTTCTCCTTGGCGGCCTCGGTCCACGACTGCGCTGAATCCTTAGCAGCAGCGGCACTGTCGGAGTCCTTGCTCCCGAATACATCAGCAACGCCCGCGCTCGCACAGACGAGGAAAGTGCCCAGCAACAAAACCGCAATCAAGGAACGGGACGACGCCATCGCTAAACGCTGCTGCTGCTGGAATCGAAAAGCCCAAAGCAACAATCTGCACGTGAAAAAAAGAGATGGAAATGGGGTTCTTCGGCTGGTGATGGAGCAGATAGGATTTGTGAAACACGGGAGGAGGAGAGTTTGATATAGAGAGGAGATTGGGCCAGTTGGCCGAGTCTTGGGGTCTTGGAGGCTGCGAGTCTCGACACTTGTTGGCTGTATGGATGATGGTAGCATCCCCCTGCCCTGTCAGCGTGGCGACGTGTCGCTCCCTGCGTGGCCCATGTGTCTTGAGTGACGGTCTCCAAACAGACGCATGGCAGAAGCGGTCAAGAGGCGAAGCTAGGACCGATCATGGGAGCCGCGTCGAGCAGCCCGGCAGCCCCTACAGACGGCATCATGCAAGTTTGGGTGGGGCCAATTTACCCAATTTAGTGTGGACACTAATTCCGAAGACCTAGTCTAGGTCTCTGCACTGTTGGCATCTCGTAAACCATAACCGTGATCTCCAAGAAAATACCGTCATTGATTTCCAAATCCAGCGTAACTAAAGGTATGTTCGCTCTGGAATATGAATCTGGTCCAAAAGAAGGTTTAGATTCATTCCTAGGACCCTCAGTAACAACACTTTTAACACCAAGTGCAAACATACCTTTAGCATCTGTTCCATATTCAAATCAATACCCTATGCCTAACTGTCAAGTTAGTGGAGTAGAAATCATCTCCGAAAGACATCTCTGTGACTTGCATCCTTGAAAGTATTCAAAGATTAAAGCCTTCGAAAATTCATTGCTAACTCAGATAGTTTTCAATTCTCTCAGCACCGACTTCATTACGTTTCGTGGCACATGACGTGTTACACATGTAGAGACTGTGCCTCTTCGACAGACCACCTCTTGCTCCCACCTGGATTCATCATTCCCTTAATCACGTACATATGATCAAACCTTCTCTGTTCATCAACACGGAGCAATATCAATTTAAAAAAAGATTAACCCTTAAACGACGGGCCAGTCACCGTGGAAATCATTTGTTTTGGTACGTGTGAATTGTTAACTTAAAAAAATGTAAAAGCACTAGTTGAAAGTCAAGCTGCTGTGGAAGACCTTCCCTTCCCTTTTCACACAAAATTTGGAGGATGAATGGTTGCACTTCTGTCCTGCACTTCTGTCCTGCATGGAGAGATTCTTTGTTTTTCACATCTCATCTCAAGGAAGTTTGCATAAAAGTTCCTGAATCGAGGCTTCACTCTAATTATCAGTGAAATTGGACATCGAAGGGTAAATAACTGATATTGTCCAAGGGTGGGCCAGCCATTTGCAGGGGATCAGGGCAGCTCTACGGGAGGAGAAGACTGTTCTGCTACATAGGACCAGCATAGCACACCCAAAGATAGTTTGCCTGCAGTCATTCTTGCAGTCAAGGTTGTTTGTGCAACAGTGGGAATTAGACTTCCGAGTGACCGAAGAGGAAAACTGATGAGCTGGGCCATTGGCTTGTCTCCATCTCTCATTTTCAAAAAGGCTACCGACCTGGGAGTTGACTAAGGCGTTGCTAATGTTGGTTAAGGTTCAAATACCTGACCCGGAAGTTAATGCTCTGCGATAGGACGAATCTTGAGTCGTCCAAAAGCACTACCGTCTCGGATCAACGACGTGAAGGTCTGCGATAGCTGTTGATGAACCTTACCCTGCAATACTTAGTCTATCGACAAAAAATAGACTACTTAGAATTACCAGTTCTGTCCTCAAATGATGCAGCCAC
The DNA here is from genome assembly GCA_951230915.1 of Antitrichia curtipendula. Lineage (NCBI taxonomy): Eukaryota > Viridiplantae > Streptophyta > Bryopsida > Hypnales > Leucodontaceae > Antitrichia > Antitrichia curtipendula. The sequence goes on along the minus strand of OX579633.1, from coordinate 874,860 downwards.
ACAACCCCGAAAATCGAGACTAGCACCTACGCTTTAGAAGTCACCAGTTTTTCCCTGCAAAAGGCTTCTTTCCATTCCTCGTACAATTCTTCCTTGACCAGCAAAACAACATACAGACCACCAGTAAGCACGCATTTCAGATCCCACTCATCAGGAGCAAGCTGAAATCAATCATCTGAATACCGCAATTGCGATACTGTTGTAGTATTGAGATGTCATATGTTCTGGTTTAAAGCATAGTTGTACAAAAGCAGACCAGGAGAGGCTGTGTATCAATTTCATGAAAACATTTACATACACTCCACAAAGTATCATGAAAAGCGACAGAACACTAGGACGGGGCACATTTTCCCTGACCCTCCTAATCAGCTCAATGGCAATAAGGCTGTTGAGAACAATTCCTTTACTAAAAAAATCAAAATTAAAGCGTGAAAGTGACCGTACTCAGGTATCAAATTGGGTAGAACCTAAAAAGGACACTATAAAAGAGTGCGATCGCAATCTTGAGCTTCATAGAAAGCAGCTGGAACCAGCTGTAAGTTAGGTCACAGGCTCCTCAAGAGTAGCATTCACAAGATCGTTGATTCGAGGGTAAGAAGCCTTCTCATCAAGCTGGATTTGCGCCCAAATCAACATCTTCAGCAAACTCGGTAATTTTGGATCTGCATGCACCATAAAATAAATTGAAAGATTTCTATTATACGGATTCACTCCAACCTAATAACTGGAGAGTATTCAAATTAAAAGGAACAAGAACAACCAAACCGATACCAAGCTTTATCAATAACCAGACCAGCGCACCCAATGAACAGATACTTGAAACTCAAGATAGTCTATAAACCAGAACATAATGACATCTCAATACTGTAGATGACATACCTTTTTCATGACTTTGGCTCGTAAGGATAGCAGCGTTTAATTCACTAGCTGTTTTTTGGCGCTGTGCGTTGTCAAGTAGCTCTTTCACCTCTTTCACTGGGCAAGTCGAAGCGTCATCGAAAGCTAAAAGAGCAACAGTGCGTTCCAGCTCTTCCAAAAAAGCGTGCTGTTTATAAGATCATCAACAGTTGAATCAGCAAAATCTTCATCTTAAGAAAATAACAGAAGTAGGTCAACAATACGACCACTGGCAAGGTACTTGCAGGTCTACAGAATCCTTTTTGGAGCAACGGTATGCAAAGAGATAGAAACTCATTGCATTTTTGAAGAGTAGCTGCCAACCGTATCTACAAAACCCAGAAGTTTCAAAGCGGATCTGACAGGTCACTGAAAGAGTCGCAAAAAAACGTTGCATATCATGTTAAGCAATTGAGAAGTAATTGATCAAGGAGCCTGCCAAGTCCCTTCTTGCGCTACATTAAGAACATAAAATACTCACATCAGTTTGAACATAAGCAAAGGAATAATTTTATTGGACTGACGTACATTTTCTTCGCCCCGTGGAGCCAGCTCTTCTTGCGCGAACTCTAGAGCCTCTTCAACTTTGCCGGCACGAATCAACTCAATAAGCCGCTGCTGCTGCAGATGAAAAAACAGCTGTGGATTTGTGTCGAGAATCTGTTATTCCAACCACAAGAACACAAGTGAGCATGCATATCGCATTGGTATCAGTCTTCGCACGGAAGGCTCTTTCTGATATTGACAGTATTTGATAACTTTATGAATAAGTAAAGTGGAGAAGGTAAAAGAGCTTGTATGAACACTTCACACTCTGGTGCTCCCAAAATCTTCCCACAACAACCTCAAATGCGTACGAAAAAATCTATGATTTTTAAGAAGTGATCTTGAGCTCCACTTTGATTACTAGACTATAAATCTAATCGAAAGAAAATTGAGGTCAGAAATATGTGTACTGACCTCCGGATTTAAGTCGTTGACTTTCTCGATAGCATCTTCCACCTGCCCACATTGCACAGCCTTTCGAACAGCCATGCGATCAGTGATAGTTCCAAGATCTATGTCTGCTGTTCCTCGCTGAGGAAATAGATCAGTCCGTTCCAAATATTAATGATTAATGAACAGAACACTTTGGATTCCTCGCTTGATAGATTCATACCATTCTAAGAAATTACGTCATGATAACAGTACCTTACTGATTCATGCAGGGCCGGTAGTTTCTCTTCCTCATCAACTCCCACTAGCTACTTGTCCTCAACATATCTGCAACTACTGTAAATTGAGAAACACCAAACACTAGAAGGACAAGACCACACCGCTAACGACCATTTGTCATGGTGAAAGGAGACAGTAGTAATATATCAGAGGATACGTTGAGTTCCAGACTCGCGCTGGAATTTCTCAGCTGCTTCGACATAGCCTTCAGTGACCAAAAAATTCATCACCAGCCTGTTCATATCTTCTTTCCGAATCTTGACCTCGCTCAGCTTCTTTTCCCATTCTTCCTTGGTTATCACCTTCTTTGAGGATGACTGCATCATACCAGTCATGTCACATGACTACAGCGTTCTACAACTTGAGGTAGCATTACTGATCCATTGAAAACTTAGGTCAAAGAACTTCTACTCAAATTATTCCTACTCTTTGCAACATATTAGGGTTCAGTTGTAGTCTTGCCGAGGAAAAACACAACACTGAAAAAGAACAATAAAAACCTTGGCATACAGCCCTCAGTATTTTACAGTGGATAGACAGTATTGATAATATGAACTTCACAATCTCTTAATAGCGTCTCTATGAGAAACCTCATGCAATGTCGCGCAAAAGAGACCACAATTGGCGCACAATGGAGAACGCCACGGACCAAAAGAGTCCATGTTGCGTAATACGCAAGTCCTTCAGACGCACTTAGCGAAATAGACAGGCATTGCAGCATATATTACTGCAATGTCTGAAACGAAACATAAGGAATAGGCAGAACAAGATTTTCGCATCCTTGTGCAGACAATAAATTTCAGGATTCGATGGTTAGTTTTCGTGACGATAAGCAGCCTAACAGGGATTACTTCTCAAAGACCGCAAGCTCATCCTTCGGATCTAGCATTAGTTGATTAGATGAGAAGGAAAGAAAACAACGACCTCATGCGAGAGGAAAGTTTTTTAAGAACAACTATTTATCAATTCGAAAATATAAGAGGCATTTAGTGCTAATGTCGACATCACGTTTAAACAAAGAGCCATTCAGGTTGCCTGTACTCCATAAAGTTAACTACGTCCGGAACAAAAAAAGCGTACAATAAGATCGACGAGTCGAGTGCTTGTAGGACAAGATTATATAATGCATGGCATCGACAGAGCCAGCAGGTAAACAAGAGGAGGGAAGGAAAGGACGCCATAACTCGCCTTTTCCCATGGCTAGAAGAAGATGGACGGCGAACTTATCCCCTCTTTTCCCTCCTAAATTTCACCTCTGGCACTACCGACAACCGCAATTTCACTGGCTCGAGATGCAACAGAAAGCGGACTTAGATCTTTCCGTCCGTCACAAATTCGCAGCTAAGCACAACGATCCCGCACACAAAAACAGCTCCGAAAAATTGACACAACCAGCAATCGTCTCCAAGGTAACAGAGAGCCAAGTCACACAAACGTGGAGGTACTAAAAGCAGCGGATCACATTACGCACAACGATCGTCACAGGGACTGCGGATTGCAATTAGTATGCAGTATTAGGTCAAAGCCAATGGCACGAGACACAATGCAAGAAAACCATACACCGAGCTTTCACGCAATCATCCATTCAGAACAGGTGATTCTCGTCATTGCAAATAGGGCTAGGTAAACACACCATTGACGGCCTTGTCTGCAATATTTCTGAGAAGAACGGCACTTCAAAGTCGATAACCTACATCCACTCGGCAAAACCTAAGAAGATCGTGTGCACTCCACTCCACTCCAGTCCTGAACAGAAAACGTCCTACAGAGGCAACCGCACCATTGTCGTCAGAGAACAAAAGAAACAAGCGCCACCGCTACTCCTCTATCGCTCCGCCCGTACTCTCGGCTACATAGAAAATTCAGCGATCCCGAACGACAGATGGATGAAACAAGGCCGCTAAATCGTGAGAAGGAAAAGTCTGGAAGGGAGATTCGAAGCGAGAGGCGACAGGGCGTTGCCCGGAGAAGGACCTAAAATCCACAAAAGGGAGCGAGAGACGGCTCAAAACAACCGGAATTTCGCAGGGTGTGTAACGAAGGAGATGGAAGACGGCGAGAGTGGTGGAGAGCTTTGTAAATGGAGAGCAAACATGGAATTGCGACGGACTCTTTGAATGCAAGCGAAGGAGCAACGGAGCTCTTTGGTTTTCCTGCGAAAACAGCGCGGCACGCAACCAAAGGACAAAGGGCTTGTCAATCGCGGGGCGGGGCGGGCGGGGCCGCGGACCCGCTGGGATTCATCGAACCCGGGTGACGGTTCCTAAAAGGAATTGGTCCACCTTATACCCCAAAAAATAAAAAATAAAAACGCCCGTATCAATTACAAAAATTGACTTGATAAATAAATCACTTTACAATGTCCAGTAAAAGACAAATAAATCACTTTCCAATGTCCAGAAAATCTATACTTCGGATACGTATATTTCAACGTCTATTTTGATATTCCTAAATCTCCTTAGATGTTGTGAAGTGTCAAATTAGTACTCCATATAACTCACAGCATCACTTAATCTTACAAGTAAAATTCCACTATTCTCCATGCAAACAGTAACAACCCACTTGAGATTTTGGTCTTTGGAGAGTTTGAAGATTGAATTTTCAAAATGTTCTCATATTAATATGCAACAAAACTCAAGTGGCTACCATTTTAACACATTCTAAATCAAAGTGACAGTGCCAACACATTGTAGATGAAAGGATTTACAAAAGAGATGCCCAAACAGTCATGGCTTCGAATCAAATGGACCCCATTGGTCATGACTGGAATTAGTGTGAGCATTTCGTATCAATGTGGGAAGCTATCAAAGTAAATGGTGTAGTAGAAACAATGCCAAAAGTTCCTTAAAAATAAGGAACACTAAACGGCAAACTGTGACTGTCACATTTACATCACCCTAATACAGGGTGTCTGATTGACTATCAAATGATATCATGGACCCAAATTTGCAGTCACAACATCTAAATATATATCTAAATATATGATATCTTCCTACGTATTTCCCGTGCAGCTTGAAAGGAGTGACGAATCCTTAGTCATGGACCACTAAAAGGCAAACAGTCACTAACCAACTTACATAAATCTATACATCTAAAATTCATATAATGTTGATATTAAATTACACAAAGTGGGAGAAGTTTGGAGTGAGGGCAATGCAAAGCTCCTGAAATAATCTCCTCCCTGGAAACATCACAACAGCAAGACTTAGCATTCTAGCAACAGAGTCCCTCTGAAGTGCAGTAAAGGGAATATCAACACTGGTGCAATAAGCTGGGGTCTTCCATCCATTACATTGAAAAAATGAGCACTTAGCACATGATTCTATGAGCGGGACAAACAAACCTGGTTGCAAAATCTGAATGCAGCGATCAACCTGGGTGTGCGCAATTCCACGCAAGAAGAGCTGCAATGTAATAGACACAAAATACTCAATATAGTTGCAGGAACACAAGCTGAAACACCTCACTGTCCATTACCGAATTGCCTAGGAAACTGATGTATCATCCTGACCAGCATTGTGGAACTCAGCAGGAGCAGCCATCTCTATGATAACATAATGCAAATATTCATCTGTTCATCAAAACAAACCATGCATTATAAAAGACCCTGCTCATGAGATTGACAAAGTTCTTAGCAATAGGCATCTAGTCCGCATGTTGAGACAAACTATTGTTAGTGTAACGCAAATGGTGTTTACTTAATGCTATAATCGTCATTGGCATTAAATTTATATTAAATTCACAACTATTATGTTAACAAAAAGATAACATGATCTTAATGCTAATCTAATGTATTCCATTAAATTAACACTAGCTTACGATTAATGACTTTGTTAATCTAATACGGGATTCTTTGAGAGGCCACGTAACAGAGGACAAAATTAGAACAAGGAGCACAGGACCAAATACAAGTATGAGCGTTTCTGCAACGCCACAATGACGATAGTTAACGTACCTGGTGACCTGAGCATATGGTTGAAACTAAAAGCAATAGCCAACGAGCACTCACCGCTGAAACCTGGCACAGGATACGGAAGATAGACTGACAGGCAGTTGTGCAAAAATCGATAACACGATTGTTCAGTCTCGTATCTTGCCAAGTTGCCATGCGTCCTGTTCAATACCAAATCAGATATCCTGTCAGTGAAAATGAATATTGAAGGCACCTTTATACTTTGTCAGAGTGAGAAACAAGAAAGGGACACCTATACGGTAGTTGTCACTGATCCAAATTCACACCCACAAATCTTGGACAATGGATATATATGGATTTAAAGAATATAGACCACCTAAGGTATGTACACCCATAATGAACACTGCCTAGAATGCAACATCCATATTTGGAACAAAATGCATCACAAGAACCTAGATATGGATTACACAATTACACAAGATGAACACAATTGAAATCACGAGTGTGTGAAAGCCTAATGTTGGTTTAGGGTACACCTAGAGACATTACTTTGAAAATTCATAACTTTTTCACATGGTGTCCAAATGATGCATGCAAGAGTGAGTTGGAGTCTTCTTTCACTTGCCAATAGGATCCAATAAAAGTAATCTATGCTCAATAATAGTAACTTCGCTCAGTTGTAATTTGTGTCGATTTGAAATGCGCATATTTCTCTTTTCAATCAGTATGAAATCTCCCACGAACAAAACTAGATTAACTTTTGCATCACGTATCCAAATCATGTAGCCTTCGGTGCAGTAGAATCCTCTTTCATTTGCTAAGAACAACATCCAATAATAATAAGGTCAACTTCGTAATAGGACAGACGTTCACAGTAACGATTACGAGTGTACCTACAGAAGGAGTAAAGAAAGACCGACCTAGAGCGAGACGAGTTGCAAGCCATTGACTTCGTCCTGACACCCCAGGATATGTCGAGCCATCCACACCTCATGTTCCGTATTGGAAGGAGCCGGAGCCTCACTGTTGTTGGAGGGAGTTGGAGCCTCACTGTTGATGGAAGGAGCTGGAGTCTCATTGTTGATGGAAGAATTCAAAGGAAGTGCTGCATTCAAAAAGGGGTAATGCAGGCACGGCTCAGGCGACTGCCCATCACTGCAAGCCGGCTCCCACTCCACATGCTTCCCACCATGAATGTTAAGAATACGCGGCCGCATCCCCGCCAAACCTTGCGCCGCGTACCCAAACGTAGACCACCAGCTCGTCGCCAACGCAGTATTACAAAAACTCAACAACCAAATCTCCACCAGCGCCTTCCGCGCTTGCTCATACGAGTATTGCTCACTCCCTTCATGGCTCACCATCACAAACTTCACCTCAGGACCCCCATTCCATCTCTCTCGCATCTTCTCCCAGTACACACTTTGCAAAGAAGTTACCAGCACAGAAGCACTAACACCCTGCTTGGGCACCAAGTCCTCCACGCACTTCATGATTCGATCGTACACAGTCTCAGAGAATTCTGCGTCGTCGCTAACCCCATGGCGACGCACTTGGATCCCGACCTGCAGCATCTCCGAGTCTTGAAGCTTTTGAATCGTTTCCCACACTTCGTTTCTTGGGACACAAAGCACGCGTCCCAGTTGTGTGAAGACGTGAGAGACGTCTGGGAACCAGTTGCTCAATATGGACCAGAAGTTGGAGAGCATGAACAAGCGCGGGATATAATACTGGTTGCTTTCCCAGATCACCCAAGTCACGTTTCGCAAACCTTGCTGCGCTTCATTGGAGAAAAATGCGCCGGCCTCTGTGGATTGCGAGTGGCGGAGATTCACCCACACTACCGAGATGTTTACGAAGTGAGAGGCTATGGCGTCGTCCAGGCTTACGGCTTGTGAAAGAACGGAGTTTGTGACAGGGGAAGGGAGAATCCATGTTGTACTTGGGAATGGCTCACAGAGAAGCGCCCCGAGGTGACCTCGGTTTGCGACGGTGAGCAACGCGCGATTCGTGACTAATGCGTAGGTGAAAGCTGTGACTAAAGAAAGCAACCGGTTGCCTAACCCTTCCCAGCCTTCGTGGTAAACGACGTACTGGCATCGTGGATCCACTTCGTGTTCGCCATAACCACCACAGCGTGAAAACATGCGTGTGTAGTCCGCGAGCGCGGCGGTCAGAGACTCAGATAATGGAAACTCGTATTCTTGTTTTCTGTACCTGTACTGGTGCGATCGACTCAAACAACTAAACTCCGAACGCGAATCCGAAACATTAACCACAGAATGCAAATCGGAAACATTCGCCATAGACTTCAACTCGGGGAAACTCGTCACAGGATCAGACTCGGAAAACGGCATCACAGAATTTGGGAACGCGTCCACACGAAGAAGCTTAGGCCACAATTGTGTCATACCCATGCGCAACCACACGACCATCGCCAGGGCACTCAATGCGACCCCGAACAAAACGCGCGTGATGCGCAGCTTCCGAAGCATCCTGCCTCGGTAGTCGAAGTTCACGGTGGCCTCTCTTTCCAAGCTCCTAATCTCCATCCATTCAAAACCTTGTCCCCATAGCTCAATTACTGCTCCACAGCCCTTCATGAACCCTAATGCACTCCGAAACCTAATCCCAGAACCGTCATCACCATCACTCACAAGCACATTCCTGCATGTAAGTTATGTGCAAGCACGGGATGCAATACTTGAATGTAAGAAAGTGTTGAGGAAGTGCAAGTGGGTGCTGAAGAATCGGTATCAAGCTGGCTCTGTGCGTGCATTGGGTGGCGATCTGGCGATGGCAGCTGGTGTGTGAGAAATTTGTACAGTGTTTGCTGCGATGGCGCAAAGCTGAACTGCCGCAGAAATGCTGAGAAAGTGTCTGGGCGACAGTGAAGCAGGGGATGACCAGGGAGACGGACTCGGCAAGTGCGGGGGTGCGACGTGGGGGACTTTTCAGAGAAGGCGGACGGGCATTGGTTCCCATTCTTTCTTTCTTTATTTTGGCTCGGTTTGCATTTTTCAATTCTTTTTGTTCTTTGTTTTTCTTTTTGGGAGGGGGATATTGAACTCTATTTTCAAAGGCGAATCAAAAGTAGAAAGAAACAATACCGGAAGGCGAATCAGGGCAGGGCATTTTTTACATTTTTTTCAGATTTTGATTTTGCCGGTGTGGCTTTTTGAATCATAACATTCTTGAATGGGAGGTCAAAGGTTTTTATATCTGAAGATGGGGGGCTTTGCTTAAGGTTTGATTGGCACGTGGTTCTTGCTTCTCTGAAATTGTTCCTTGTTGGGCCTCCTTGGATTGGTTTTTGCATCATTTTGTTCCTTGTTGACCAATTGTCCTATACCAATCTCTCTTGTCATTGGGTTTGTTTTTTAATTTAAAAAAAGAGGAAGATAAAATAGTTCTCATTTTTTGTTGTTGAAAATGAAAATATTATCGCCAAGGATTGATTCCTTTGATTCTTTGTATTGTTTCCTTTATCAATGGAAAAGTCCATGTGTTTCAAGAAAGAAAAAAAGGAAGAGGTATAAATACCTTTTATAATGGCCCTCATTCAATTCATGGGCAAGCTTCAATTTAAGATTTTCTACAATGAATGGAGTTTACATTCATAGGAAGGAAAAGGGCATATGATGTGAAATTCAAATATGAAATGATTTCAAGAGACAACATAAAGACATTCAATTTGTGTGCATTGTAGTAATAACAATACCTAATACTAATTTAGAATATTTTAGAATTTGTGAGGCATGCTAATATGGAAGGTCATAATATTTTGGACTAAATCAATGTAGTGTGTGGTTTACACTATTTTCAAACTATCTCTAAGCAAGTCTCCAAGAGTATATTTGTCATTCAACTTTCATCTAAAATTCATCCAAAGGTCCTCACTAAATAGTGTTGACATTCATTCAATTTAATATAAAGGGGGGTGTACTACTCAATCTCTTGCATTAATTACATTAACTTGTACGCTACTTTTTACACAATATTTTTATTGGCTTTCAACAAGAGGAATCAGATCCACTTGGCCCCTTACAAAATCATTTTTTTGGGTTGAATTTCCATTTATTAACTTATATTTGTTTTAACATATATTAAAATAATTCAAAATATTCTCTTTACTTACTTCCTAAATGCTCGAGGTTTCAAATGTTGGTGTTGACAATACTTTGAAGTTTAATAAAATCTAACCAAGTTCCTAATTTTACTAGTTTATATTTTTGAAAAACTATTTTTGAGATCTAATTTTAGCATCCAGATTCTAATTTTGAAAATGATTGATTATGATTTCTTAATTTAAGATTTTGTGCAAGGGTGTTCAATGCAATCTTGACTTTCCATAGTGTTGAGGGCCCATGGAAATGAGCCTCAAATACACTAGATCTTGGAGAAAAAATCACAAAGTATAATAGAGTAGAGTAGAAAAAATCTAGAATAGATTTTGAAAAGCCATAAATTGATTGGAAGTATATAAGTTAGACCCTTTAGCCCCATATTTTTTTAAGACCAAATTTCTAAATTTTACATGTAAAAAAAGGATTGAAAGACTTCAAATCGCTTTCGTAGTTTTAATACCCTTGTGATTAAACATTATAATCTTTCAATCTATAAGTGATCTTGTTGTGTCTTCTTTTTTTATGTGATCTCTAACATGTCTAGTTTAAATTTGTATGATTACAATTCAAAAAAAATTGATACAACTTATCAAACTAATGGCTTTTTATTCAATTTAGAACAAATTTTTAGAAGCTCAAAAAAGGCTTTAAACATTTAGGGGTTAAAGGTTACAAAATATACTACAAAATATATTAGATTTTTAAACCTTTAAAAGTCATAATTTAAAATTAAAAAATTGATGGATAAAAAAAAAATTAACCCCTTGGAATCAAAGACTTCTTTCATTCAGTTTTTTCTAATTATTTGTTAGTCACTCAACATATTTACCATTTAAATTTTGAATTTCTTTTTGTATAAAATATTCTATAAATTATGGATTACAAATATTCTACATCTATTGGTTTTAAAAGTATTGTGAGTGAGATTTATAATTTAAGTGAAAACTGAATTCAAGGAAATTGCCACCGTTAATATCTTGCTTTTAAACTTCGTACAAAAAATCTGAAGAAATTATGTCAAAACTTGAACCACAATAAATTTTTGAATTTTTGATTATTTAAAATGTATTTATATTATTAAAATATTGGTGATAATATATGTATGTAATTTGTAATTATTAGTTGACAACATTTATACAATCATTGATATTTAATTTCTCTTTTAAGAACCATTTTACATCATGTCTTTATAAATCATCAAAAATATAAAATACATCCTATGATATTGAGGAATTAAATAATATTTAAAAAATCATTTGAAAAAAAAAATTCTACTGAATTATATAGAATATTGTACAATTTGGATGAAAAATAGACCAGCAGGTATCCAAAATCTACCCAAACTATACTAAAAGTCTACGCTAATTTTGCCATTATTTAGCTCATAATATAGGCAATGTCCAACGACGTAATTAGCGGCCATACGGGATTCAAATATGGGCCATAAAATAAAAAGTTTATCAACTTTTGCAAATATATTCTATTTTAAAGGTATGATTACTACTTGTTACTATTTGAAAAAACAAAACGAGATTATATGAAAGTTAAAATTAGAAAAATTTTTATTAACAAAATTAGAAACTAAGTAAAATAAAAGTACCTAATTGCAACACCATTTGCTTTCTAGCGCCTAAAAAATGGCTTTGAATGAAAACTTCTATCCAACTTTAATCCACCACAACTTTTCAAAAGCAATTAATGAGAGGTGAAGAGTTTTTTGAAACAACCAATGAAAGTCGAGACATTTTATCCCTCAAGGATGTCCATTCAAGAGTATGGAAATTGTATAGACTACTTTATGTTTTCAACTTTGAAAACTTATAACTAAATTAATAAAAGCGTCATAAAATTACAAAATCACTTGGATTTCATCATTTGACCTTTGAAATAGTGAGACTAAAAAATAGTGTTGCTTTTAGGTACCATTACCTTATAAAGACACTAACCAGTGGTTGCTAATTCAAAGAGGTAACCCAATTCTCACCTAATTACAAGACTTTATCATATAGAAAGGAACTTTTTATTAGCTAGAATTTGAAATTGCAGAGGTTTGCCCCCACTTAGCACTCCAACATCCCAATTCTAGACAATAGAGATTGAACAAAGAAGTAATACCCCACATTGAAACAATATTGTTTCAATGGTTTTACAATCCAATATTGAAAGTATATAGTTACTGTACCCAAATCACATTGTAATAATATAGTTTCAATGAAAAATGTATTGTTTCCACTGAAACTACATTATTGCAGTATTGCTTTTGTACTCAAGTAATTTACTTTCAATATTGGAGTGTAAAACCATTGCAACAATACTAAGAGAGTAGCGGAGTTAGTTCCCGATGTTCCCTAAACTTTTTGAACCACAAGAGCTTCACATTCATCCAAGCCAATGCTTGACTTTTGAAATTGAAGCACACAACATATATTTTTGAAAGATAAAAGACAAAATATGCGAAAAGTCAAGAAAGATTACAGGCGGTGAATGAGCGACTCCGTCAGGTCTCTCCCAAGTCCCCAAAATCTGTCCAGGTCCCAAACCTCCTCCGCAAGCCAATGGCGCCCCGACACGTGTCACTTATCCCATGCACTTAGACCTCCTGCCAGCTGTCACCGCCCCTGGGCCGAAAGCCGAAGGCTGTTCAAGGCCAATGAAGTCCTCGCAGTCTTTGGGTCTCCGGGACCGACGCTTGCCAGTTGGAGGCACGGGTCCCGATGCCTGAGTGATTCGATCGGCCTCGCTCGGCCTTACCAGGGGTGCATGTAAAAAAAAAAGCCCCCTATTTTGGGCCGTTCTAGGGTATATTCCTGACTTCTTATAACAAATTTGGGGTCTCTGATTGCAAATATGAGTTCAAAATTTGCAAAAAAAATAATGTGCAAAAAATAGGGTTTGTCCGCAGGGCCAAGCGAGGGGGGTCAATCCACCATGGCCAGTGATTCTTGAGGGCCAGGGTGAACTGACCCCCTTGCTCGTCCTCTTGTGGATGGAAGTAGGTGATTTATTATCTATTTATCATTGCTTTCTTGATTCAAGTGTGATTAACCCAAGGTTACATTTGTCTTGTAGTGGGGAGGTGGTGGAGAATAGATGTGCTTGTCTTGTGTGGAAGAAGAATTAAAAGGCATTACTTTTTTAATCAACTTCTTAGAATGTAATCTATATTTAAAATAAAGACGCTTTATATATTATACCATGTGACATGCTTTTGGCAACCACCATTCCTATTTTTTAAAAGACAATGTAGTATGAAGTGCGGATCTTTCTATTTCAAAATTCAAATGGGTGATGGACATGGTTCCAATTCAAAATTAAGGGGTCATTTTCTTCTTCAATTCCCCAAATAATCAAAATTAAAGGCTTCTCTAATATTAAATTTCAATTAAATTTGAATATCATCCAATGAGATTGTGTGATAAATTAGGGTTTATAAAAACATTACACTACAAGATTATAAGATCATAACCTCCATTATTGTTTTCACAAGGGGAGTGCACTGTTAGTATCACCTAAGCATTGAAGAGGTATGATTTACTTGTTATTTTCTGCATTTTTTTTTAATAATAATATCCTTTTGCAATGAACAAATATGTAGAAAAGTTTGATGATTTATTTATTGTACTTTAGAGTATTGTAATGAAATCTAGGGATGAATTTTTTAATAGATCATGCACTTTGATGGGTACTGCAAGTTGGTCCAAGGACTAGTTTAGAAAAGGAACATGAGTCGTGATGGGTATTTCATGGGTATTTCGTGGGTATTTCCAGGGATTCATTTTTAACCCCTAAAGCCCTGCCTGTGCCCTCGGGGGACAATTTGGGTCCGGGTAGGTTCCTATTGTCTCAACTTGAAGTGAAATTTTTGGGGATTTTTTGAGGTTGTGTAGCTTTGCAAGAGCTTTGTGGATATATAATTTTTGTTTCAATTGGATGCCGGATGAAAAAGTTATGGCACAATGAGCAAGAAATGGAGATTCTCGGGCAGCCCAAAAAAATTACAAAAAGTCGAAATAATTTCTTTTGAATTTTTTTCCTAAAAGATTATGTTTTTACCTATACGTGGAGCTTTGATTCATTCTATCTGGACTTGGGATAAGAAAGTTATGGACAATCTTACTTTTTGTTGCAATAGTACTTTTTGTATGGAGAATGCGTTATGATGGATATTACAATGTAGTTTATAAATCAGTTTTAAATGGGATAGACGGACTATGGAGGACTTTTGGTGTGATTCATTCTTTGTAATGGGCACTACACCCTCATGTCATATGATGCCTACATACTTTCATTTGGATGAATATTGCTTATGGTTTTCTTAGAATTCATGACTACGGATTCTTTAGATGGTTTAAGATTATGAGATAGGAGTTAGTAATATCTTTAGGGTCATTAAAGATTTTGTTTCAATAGTATCCACTTTCTTTTCCTCTAGGTATGTGTTGTGTTTCTTATATTTTCATTTTAACATATCCAAATAGTTTTTTTTAATGCAAATTGCCAACATGTCATTTCTTATGTGACCATTTAAATTATTTTGATTATATCTACAGCTCTCATCATGCCAAAAGCCCGTGCCACCTTTGAAGTTTAAACTCATCCACCGAGGCCCATCTCATTTGATCAAATCCAATGGAAAAGTAAGGAGCGAAAAGGTTGGGGATATGGAACTACTGTCATGTCTGTATATATCTCCTTCCAAAGAGTGGATGATTTCATTGGAGGTCAAACATGCCCAGATGGATTGCCAGTGGATTGGAATGTTGCAATTAGAATCTTGGGGAAAGTGAAAAAAAGACCACAAATAACATATTTCATTGAGCATGTGTGGTATGAGTGTGCTTATAGATCGGAGGATCATAAAGCAGACTTACAACACCCGTATTCAAAGAAATATGGATGCATTGCAAAGTTTTCCATCAAGCAATTACTTTTGCATCCGGATGTCGTTGAAGTTGCTTACTACCATGCTGATCATACAAGAGAGGATGGGGCGTCTGCGCATGGATCTAATGATCCCTATACCATTGGTCGGAAATTTGCATATCATCTTAGGATGTCAAGTGACATGAAGGATTGGATTATCAAATGTTTGAGTGAAGGGTTCATTGCTAAGCAAATTTACAAAGAGCACAAACGCACTTGGATTGAAAGAAAAAAGATGAAGGCTGTGAGCTCCCAATTTGTCACTTGGGACTCGTAGAATAATTTTTTTGGAAATTTGCAATTTAAAGTTAAGAAAAGTATATAAAAAGCCATATAAAGAGTGTAGAACCAAAATAGGGTTGTGTCATACCCATTATAGTATTTGGTCTAGATTTGTATTTAGACTTGGAATCCCCCCAAACCTGGCCTAAAAATAGGTAGAAATAACGAAACGGTTAGATTTGGAGGATTTGAGTCACATAGCCCCCAAAAGGCTAAATCTCACCATGAATGTGGCAATTCCTGGCTAAGTTGGTCCAAGGGATCCATAGCGAGGCCACTAGGTCGGGTCCTAGAGTTAGATTTAGAATTCCCCAAACCCCGATTGTTAGCATGCAGGAGCCACTGACGCAAGATCGGGCCCGTGGAGGAATCTACAGTCCAAAGATGGTGTTCTAGGGTAAGTCTCATGCCAGGAGTCCAAGGACGAAATCAATTTGCCGAGATTCGTCTATCTGCAAAAGATTCCCGCACCATCGCTAATTCAAGGAGATGGCCAGTTTCATCCCCATTGACCAATCGTGCCAGGTGCAGAAACACACCTGCACGTCTTTCATGCAACTCCTTGAGAGGTCTCGTGGAAATTCCCGTCATCTTCCGACTTGCAAAAGAACCTTTTCCGCGTGGTCAACCCTTCTAACCTCTAACGGGAATTTCATGGAAATTACTTAGGTTACAATAAAATCTCACTAAAAATTAGACTAGCTTTCTTTATATTAATAATGCGCTCCGTGAAGTTTCACGACATTTTGATAGCGGCAAGTACCCGAACCGACGAGATTCCTCGGGAATTATCCACGTGGCGGGGTTCCCGCCACGTTGACCGGCATTCCGGGACCATACGATGGCAAAACGAAGTCAACCAAGAGTCCTTTCCAACTCTCTTGCACCTATCGGAGACCCTAAGCTATTCACATTTCTCAAAATAGGAGATCCCCAAGATCTAGGATTTTACCACGATTTGGTTTTTAAACTAAATTAGCCTACGATGGGTTTTTGGCCTCGATATGGGGGGTTAAGGGTTTTTGGACTAAACACGGCAATCTGGAGCCAACGGCGCAATCCGTTCGACAACTGGAGTTAATCTCCAAAAGTTAGGATGTTGGTCCAGCGTAGATGGTAGAGGTAGATTTTTAGGGATTAGGATGAAAATATTTGAGGATGAGGATGGAAATCCAAGTTAATAAGGTTACCTTAGAACTCTAGAGGGAGGGGTGGGTCCTTGAAAATCTATTTAAGGTCCCCATTTTTCTTTCTAGAAGACCTCCAATTCTTGTTTTGGGTCCATGGGTCCAAGTTATTTTGGATATTTAGGCATTTGAAGCCAAAAAACTCTATGGTGTTTTTGGAGCACTTCTGGCTCCATTGTTTGTTTTTTTCAAGCTTTGAAGGTCCTTGGGGGTCCTTCTACCGTGCCTTGTGTACTCGTTGTGTGTTCTTTGTGCTCTTGTTGTGAGTTGAGCGTCTTCTTATATGTTGTATGTCCTTTTTGTGTCCTCGTGAGCTAAGCTTTGTGAGGTTGGGAGTCATTTTGGTGGATCTTGTACTAACCCTAGAGCAAGCAACCACCCACCGTACCTTGGCGATGCCGCTTTGGGGGGCCTTTAGCATATGAGCTTTGTGTTGCCACAAGGCCTTAACTCGTGTATTTTCTCCATGTAATTTTCTGACATCCCTCTTCTAATATTTTCCCTGTTGAGTGGAACCCCCTCCGAGACGGTGAAGCCTTGACCCTATGTGTAGTTTGTCTTTAAAAAGTTCTTACCTTTTCCCTCTCTTAAAGTCTCTCTCATCGTGTAGACCTCCCTTAGGAACGGCGAAGCTTTGAATTTGTAAACAAGGTTGAAGTCCTAAAGTGTGTGTTAAAAATTTAGGCGGCGGAGCTCTGAACCCCCGAAGTGCCACAAAGTCCTAAAGTTGGTTTTAAATCCAACTTAGCGGCAAAGCTTTGACCCTCCCCGGTGTTCCATTCCAAAGTCTAGTTTCCAAGACCTTTGTGAAAACCTCCAGAGTTTAGCTTCCAAGATATGTAGGTTGTTAGAAAAGTCCATTTACTAAGTTTCGGAACTAGCCCATTAGAAATCAGCCCATTAGGAACCAACCCATTAGGAACCAACCCATTAGAAATCAGCCCATTAAGAACCAGCCCATTAAGAATTAGCCCATTAGAAAGAAAGAAATAAAATAAAAAATAAAAAAACCAACCTCCCAGCCAGTCCAGCTGAGCCGGCAAGGGGTCGAGTCTAGTCGGGAGGTCCAGCAATTCGGGAGTGGGGCCCAGCCAGTCCGGTCAGCAGTTCAGGAGCGGGGTTTGTTCAGTTGGGGGGGTTCAGTAGTTCGGGAGAAGGATCTGTCCAAGTTGGAGGGGTTCAATAGTTTGGGAGAGGGATCTGTCTAGTCAGGGTGGGTCAGCACTCCAGGGGCTCGGGGTACTTGGGTTGTTGTTGTTTTGGGGTTTTTTCTGGGTTCAAGGTTCTAAAACTAAAACTAGGGGCCAAAAGTTACTTGGAGAAAACACGACCATAAAAATAAAAAGGAGGAGGAAAAAAAGAGAGGAGCACCACTGTACCTGCACACAATAAAATCTCGCTCTTACCAACAAAAAAAGTCCGCTCTACACACAATGGAAGAAGATTAGAGGAAAATAGGATGAAATAGGAGAAGAAGTGGGAGAGACAATAAATAGTGACCTAGGCCTAAGATTAGGAAGACTTAGGGAAGGAGATCTTGAGAATTCGTAGTGACCATTAGAAGGTGGATTAGGATGACACAAAGATAAATTGCGTAAGAGGATAGGAGGGATATTAAAACCTCCTCGGAGTTGGAGTCTATAGTTGTAAGACATCCATAAAAGCTTAAGTGGAATAGTATTAGTGTAGAAGATGAGAGGGAGAAAGAAAAGGAAGGAGGAAAGGAAAGAGGGAGTTTAGCTTGTACGGGTGTACTAATGCTCTAAAAGCGGCGAGCTTGGAGAAAATTTAAACAAAACTATGGACCACCATAGAGCATGAGGATATACACGCGGACATGGGCAAACTTATTTCCAACACCGGCAGCGAAGAGGTGAGTCTTTGAATTAATCCTTGGTGTTTTTTCCTAATTAGTGTTGATTTCTTCAGTTAGCCCGTTACGCGCGATTAGTAAGCCGTGATTAGTGCAAGTAAGAGTTAGATCCGAAAGTTGCTAGATTAGGAATAGAGGTTTTCAAAACCACATTACACTTAGGATTTGGCTTCGAGTTGACCGTGTAGGATAAGTTAAGTAGTAGGGGATAAACGGAGGAATTGAGTTAAAATTTCATCCCAAAGGAACCATGGACGGAAATTAGGGATTTAGATTAGAAGGAGAATCTAGGATTAAAACTAGAAGTTAATTAGAAGTTAAAAATCTAGAGTTAACTTTGGAAAGTAAACCGGTTAGGGTTAATTTGGAAGCATAATCTAGGGGTCAAATTCTCAAGTAAAATCTTAGAGTTAGGTTAGAAAGTAAAGACTTAGAATTAAAAGTCAAAAGTTAGAACTAAATTTATAGATTAATTTTTAGAGTCAATTGAGAAGCAAAAAGTTAGAATAAAATCAACACTCAAAGTAGAAGTAAAAATTAGAGTAGAAGTTAAATTGTAGAGTTAATTCTAGAAGTAAAAATTAGAGTAGAAGTTAAATTGTAGAGTTAATTCTAGAAGTAGAAACCAGGGTTAAAAATCAAAAGATAGAATTAAACTCCAAGGATAAATTCTAGAGTTAATTTACGAGTAAAAAAACCCGAGAGTAAAGGTCAAAACATAGAGTCAAATTTGGAAGTTAAAAATTAGAGTTAGCACTAAGGAGTAAAAATCTAGATTTACATTTAGAAGTTGAAAATTAGAGTAAAAGTTGAGCTTTAGGATTAGTCTTTAGAAGTAGAACTTCCAGAGGGGGGCGTCAAAACACAAAGATAGTCTTAAGAGTTCATGGAAGGAACATAAGGGTTCCCCTTTCACGTAGTTAGGGACGTTAGAAATAACGCCAACTACCTAGTCAACCCTAGACATAGGATAGATAGTTAGGGAGTTAGGATTCACCATCACCCCTGATCATTGCAGTTAGCTTGTTAGTTAACCATGCACTTCTAGTTAGTTTCGCTGCCATCCACGACACTTAGGAGACGTTAGTAAAAAAGATCCATTGCTTGGAAGGTACAGTGGACCACACTCATAATACCCCCATATATTAAAAAAGTGGATAAAGGCATAGAACCTGATCGGTGTTCGCTTGATTACCAAGGGTGGGTAATCTAGCGCCCACAAAGGCCCCCAAGGTTTGTGATGACTTTGTAGAGCTTAGGGACATTGCTTACTATGAGCGTTGATAAAAAATGGGAGTGTGGCGTAAGCATCCCTATGACTTCAAAAGTGTGAAAATGTGGACTCAAGAGAAGTCTGAAAATATCTTCATCTGGCATGAGAAGGATGAAGCATGTGATTTGTCATTCATTATTGGCATTCAAACACCATGGCAGAAACGTATGATGATGAAGTTTAGACATAATGGTGCCATAGCAATGGATGCCACGTTTGGTACAAACTTGTTGAAATATCCTTTGTTTACTTTACATGTCTTTGACAATTGGAGAAATGGGATTCATGTGGCATGGGTGATTACTAGTCGGATGACTGAAGAAGACATTGTAATGTAGTTGAAACCTCTCCAAAGACATATAGAGAAGGACATGCCTCATTTTCTTCCTTCTTGTTTCATAGTTGATGATGTTGACTATCAATGGAATGCTGTAAAACGAGCATGGCCTCAGGATAAAGTGCCTATTTATTTATGTTCTTTCCATATTTTAAAGATTGGAAGAACCATATCCTTACAAAAGTTCCAAACATGGGTACACTAAGAGACCTTGTGTACCGTATTCTACATTCTTTTTTGTACACCTCTATTGGGTATAGAGAGTCTGAAGAGGATTTCCTCAAACGCTCTTGTGAAATGAGCAAGTCCATGTTCAAGTACTTATACATCAACACAATGGAGGAATATATACAAATTCATTATGATCATTAAGGTGACTACTTCATTCTACATTCTGTAATGGTTACATTATATTTAAATGTTTTTTGATTTATTTGTGTATATACATGATGTTTGTTATAATTTTAAAAATTCTATTAATTTTATTTATTGTCCTATGTATTATAGAGATGTATCTAATTGGCCATCGTAGGAATCCTCACTCCAATCAAGACACGCAAGCAAGTATCGAATCATATCATGGAGCCTTGAAATGATGGATGAAGATTGATAATCACCAAATTCGAGGTAGAAGAATAGATTTTCTAATTTGGCGTCTTACCAATCCTGTGGAGACACACTACAAATACATCCAAGATAGGAAGGTCCATGGATTTGTTTTGAATAAGTCCATGGAAAAAATTGTGGTGGACGGCATCATGAAAGGAAAGACCATTCCGTTGGAGCATGTTCACCAACACAAGTTTGATGAGGAGTTTGATGAGCAAAAATGGCAAGTACTCTCTCAAAGTGTTGAAGACCTTTGGTATGACATTGCTTATCCGTATACCAATTATGCATCATGCTCTTGTAAATGGTCTATTCGTGGAAATTTCTGTAAGCATCAACTTGCAGTGATCAAATGCTCCACCGATATATCATGGAGCCTAATGTTGAAATTCCTTGGAACATATTATGGTTCTATACGTGGAGGTTTAGAGGCCATGTTCAAGCACAACGTCCCTCTCGATCCATTTGCTGAAGTCTATGATGATGGCTATGGCGATGATGATAATGATGGCTATGGATTTACTATTGCTCCTATTGTGGAGTCCAAAGATGATGAAGAAAGTTCTTATGGGCTTGTGGAGGGACTTAGGCCACTACAACCATCAATGGAAAGTTCCTTAGCACTAATCAACAATTTAGTGCACGAGGCAAAAGAAGAGGCAATTTAAGGCGGGGTCCAATTAGTTCATCACTTGCATGCAATGATATTCAAAGTTCTGACCGATATTCGTCGCATACAAGCCCATCAATCTTCTAATATTCTACATCTTCAAACCGTTTTTGAGGTTATAGATGACGGTACTCCAAATTCAATTGTATGAATGAAGGATGTCCATGAGAAGATGATGTCTTCTCATAAGAGGAAGAGACGCAGTGGACTTTAAATTGTCATACCTAGGATGAATGGTTTTTCTTTCAAAATGCTTTTATTTGCTTGGATTTAGATTGTAAAAGATATTTTGACCTATATATTAATATATTCGTTGTGTCATTTTTTGGAAAATTATGTTATTGTTATTTTGTCATAGCTTTTAGTATTTTCAATTTTATTTTAAAATACCATCTTCTAATCAAAAGTTCAACGTAGACATATTGCAATACCCATCTCGACGCGTGTGAATCCTACAAAGTATTCCATGGCCTACCTTGTGGAATGTCCATGACGGCCTATGCTCCCTCTGAAATGTAATTTTTAAATAATATTGCAATACCCATCAGATTGCTTGCTTCATTTTAAAACCAATGCCTGGGCTACCTTTAAATACCCATCACAACATATAACCCATTGAGAAATTAATCCCTAGATTTTATTGCAATACTCATCATTCTCAAAAAATAAATTATCAAATTTTTCTACATATGTGTTCATTGCAAAACTAGTGAGAAGTATTCATATTTTGTGAGGAAGTTATAATTTCCACTTAATATATGTAGTTTGTAGTGAGCATTCAATACATCCTTATGTGTTTGTTAGATGTTGTAGTAACATAATTTGAAGAGATGAGTATAGTAGGCATTTTTGTGAAAAAAATTGTTCTAACTTTTGCTACCTTATAATAAAAATTCCTAATGCAATTTTAGTTATACTTTAAGATGTTTTGGAGAGTTTATCTTATGCATAGGTTTAGGGTCAATATCAAATCCCTTATAATATGAAAGAAGGTATTGGCCCACAATGCTCTGGGTATATAACTAATCAAAATACAATTGATTAATTGAATATGATTTACAAACACAATAGACATGTAAGGAAGAGAAACCTTCATTAGAAAGTAGCAAGTATCACATTTCTCTCTTCATAAGATGAAGAATCCAAAACTAGAAAACATCACTGGAAGAATAAAACATGATGTGTTGGAATTAAAAAAAATTCTATTCACTAACACCATTATTACCATCACTACTCTCCTTGTCCTTGTCCTTGTATTCCGCTTCATTATCGCTTTCAATATCCTCACTGCTATCCGCATTGTCACCATCACCACTACCTTCTCCATGCTCCAAACGGTAAGCACTAATCACATGCCGCCTCAATACGATCAATGCGAGTGGGGTTGGACATCTGGTAAAGTGCCCTTTTGAGCTCCAAGAACCTGGAAATCCATTTATGTTTTACCTTCCTTCCACCTATGATAAGAAATTAAAACAAACTTAATATAAAATTAAAAAAATCATATTGTCCAAAATTTTATTAGATTAGAATAAAAGAATAAAAGAGAAGTATACAAAGATACTTACAGAAGACGAATGGCTTGCTCACGATGCCAATCTACCAATTTGTTGACCATCACTTTTATCTCATCTTCATGCTTGTTCTAGTCTTTGTCCATGAAAATAGTCTTCATGGACTTGGATACTCTTTTATGCTTGGAACCCACCACCAAGTTTGCAAGATTTTTGGAATTGTGAAGAGTCTCACATTTTCCTCCATCTAAAAATCCTTTACCTAATTTCTTCACCCCCATGAGGGTCTCAACATCATAACCCATGATGGTGGCAAGAATAGGTGGTATTTTTATTTTTAAATTGACTTTTGCCCTCTCTTCTAATGTTTTGTAATGGACTTCTCCTTCTTCCTTCCAAGCTTGTTCTTTCTTCCATAATTCTTTCTTGGCTCTCTTGTAGGAATTTCCCATCACCTTCAAATTTATCTTCTTTGAGTTGACCTTCCTCTTCTTAGCACTAGGTTTAGGTGGCCTACCAATATTTTTTGATTTAGGAAGGTCCATCATATGGCAAATTTGCAAATGATTAGCTAGATGATGGCAAAATTTCCAAGGACCTCTTTTACATTCCATACCTTCTTCTTTAACCAAACACAACCATGGTTGTGCATCTCTTTTCACATTTGTCCAGTCATCACCTTCTTGGGCAATGAGGTAAACAACTTCATGAGAAATTCCTCCTACCTTTTAAAGATCAGAAGCCATGCCTACAAAATATAAAATGTGCATATAGAAATTGAAGTGATGCCTTCCAAACATAATGTGGAACAATATCTTTAGTAAGCAATTTTTATGAATGACATGTATATTACATCCTCTCTAAAGCAGTATCCAACAAAATAAGAAATCCTTCATGTTTAATATCATATGTAGATTAAATATTATAAGTGCAATTTATATCACAAATGACATGCAAAACAAATGTGAATTGTCATCTTGAATTTTAGCACCTCAACTTTTTTAAGTTTTTGACATAAGCAATACCCATCATGAAATTAACATAATAATGAAAGTTCTCCCTGGTTTAGTATGCCCATTAATTGACGATGGATATTGCATTGTCCAAAATTTAGTACCGCAAATACTTTTTAAATGCCAATTTAAAGAAAATCTCTTAATAAGCAATGAATAAAGCTTTAGAATCCAGATGAGGTCTGCAAAAAGTACTGTAGAAGATCATATGAAGGAGTCCAAATAATAATTCTTATGCTACATTGCAACAAAAAAAACAAAGATAATTAATATTACCTGAAGTAGTTGGAGTACAAAAAAGTAAATTGATGAGTTGGAATGGAATCCAAAGTATTGATTTGCAATGATAGCCAATTTCCAATCTTGCCAAAAAAAATTATCATATAGACAACATATAAAACAAAGCAATCTTCATAGATAACCACTTCCAATTATAATGCAATATTAGATTAAGAAAGACTAGAATCATAATAGAAAAAATTGAAGTTTTATACATGTCATCCGTTGAACATTTAATTAGAAAAGGACATTGTAGGACTAATTTTGATCAAATTTCATTAGATTTTTATATCAAAATATTCATTGTGAATTATTTGATAGTTTTAGCATGTAGTGATATGTTTCAGTTTTAACAATTTTGAAAAGAATAGAATGGTGTAAGAAATAAAGTATTAGAGCAATATTTTCTTAGTGAAACTCAAAAATATTTGAAATCAAGGCCTCTATAAAAATCCTCACTAACATTTTCATATCCTATATCTAAATATAATGAATTAGATGAAAATACACTCTCAATAAATTGTACAAAGAAAGCTTATTGAAAAGTATTCTAGTGAATTTTATGAATTGGTATTTATTTCAAAAGGACATTTCACAAGTAAATAAGAAGCACTTCTTCAAAAACATCATAGTTTTGGAACTACCTGGTCAAGCACAAGCCAAATAGCAGATTTTGCAATAGTCACTACCTTGCTCAAAGTGAAGTACCTGCAATCACATTGAGAATATGCAACCTTGAAGCATGACTTTACTGCAAATAATTTTCTCAATGCACATAACTTGTTAGAATCAAAGTCCTTCCAAGTACTTATTAGAATCAAACTACAATTCTTAATTTCATTCAAGAATTAGCCCTCATATAAGAATTGTAGATCTATAAAGTAGATGTTATTGTTGTCCAGCTTGAATAAGGTGGTAAGCTTAAAAAGTTTTGATTGTACAACTGATTGGGGTTCCTTCAATCTATTTTAGAATGGTATGCAAACTCAATGATTGATTTGGATTGGATCAAGAATGGTTTGCTAGTTATGCTTGCTGGAAGAGTGTGAAGACAAAGCTATTGTGAGGGAGCTACAAAATTGATGCATTTCTATAATAAAGTATGTACACATAGAATTGCTAGTTGAAATGCATGCATGTTACATACTGTAGTTTGCAATTCAGACAACATTAAGAGGTTGTAAGTGGAAAAAAAATGGATCCACGCATCTCAAATACCTTGATTCTCCTTGAATTAGAGGATGAGCTACTTTCAAGAATGTTATGCTTTTGAACCTAAAGGAGATTTCATTTGCAAAATCAATCAATTTCTTGAATAGCAGGGTTGTCCACCCTGACGTGACGTTGGCTTTTCACGTCGGGATGTCTGTCAACAACGGTCCGGACGTGTCGGGATCGAGTTAGGATCAAATTTTTTTTTTTTTTTTCGAGGACGGACGGACCGTCCACAAATTTTTTATTTTTATTTTTTGGATACGGACGGACGCTGGATTGGATCCTGACGTTTCGTCAACGTCACGTCCGTCCAGACAGGACGTGACGGTGACAACCCTGTTGAATAGTCTCAAAGACTTACCTGACATAATGATCAAACAAGGAGCTGTCTCCAAGGCGTCCCACAAAGCTAGCAACACAAACACAAAGAGCAACACAAATACAAAGAAAGTTCTTGAGTCAGACAGAGCAACAAAATAAATCTCAATCACAATGTATGCACTACATCATCTTACAAATCAACTTCGTGGTTGTTGTATCTGAAAGTTCAGAGTTCCAGAGATCTCACCAATAAATCGCAAGAAGATGGTGAGCTTGATTCCAAGTAACTGGTTGGGTTGGCTACGTACATGTAACTTGTAATCGACTAAAACTGCAATACCCATCACAACAAGGAGCAAACAATTGGCTTTTTGGGAGAGCAGGGAGCAAGACGTTGTGCGGGAGAACGAGAAGCAAGTGGATGCACAGGAGAACGAGGAAGACCACATGGCGAGGCTTTCAAATTTTCAAAATTGTAGCATGAACTGCGCCACTGCGGGACCCTCACAAAATCTCTGAGAAAAATGAGCATGGGTTGCGGAAGGCGAGCGTGGGTTGAGAAAGTCCAACCCGGTTAACCATAGGTCACAACTCTGTTTTTGTTCATCCCTTCAGGGGACGAGCGAGGGGGTCAATCCACCTCGGGCTTCCTGAGCTATTTCAGATTTTCCAAAGCACTTTCCTGTGGGTAATTATGGACAATTCAGATGATTGGATTGATGGAAATCATGGGAGTCATTCATCGGGAAAAAATGTCCGCTCTAAACAGTAAGGTAGTGTGCTCTAAAAGCGCCCATCTTCTTCAAATTGCCCCTATTTTTAGGTAGAGAATGGAGATGGGGTGATCCTTAAATGGACAAGTTTAGCAATTGAATGCATGGAGGAAAAATTGTTTTTCTATTGCAAGAGCCAATCATAGTCTTTGATTTTTGTTCATCTCTTTACAAGTTGCAAGTGGATGGATTTTGGAAGACCTACGGTTACAAATAGGTGTTTATGTCCTAAATCTTTGAAAATTTATAAATAATTCAAAAAAATGCTTGAAAAAATACAAAATCACTTGTGTTAGGTTCCACATCTATATTTCTTTCTCTAAAAAATGATCTAAAAATATTTCTGTCCATAAAAGCCTGTGAAAAAGGCGGACCAGCCTTTAAATGGTCGCTTTAAGAGCGTGTTACTTTATTGTTGCGGACCACTTGCAATACTGTCGCAATAGCTTAACAGTATTGTACTAATCTAGTCTTGCAACAGTACCAAAAAGTATAAGTTTGATTGCAATATTACATAAAAAAAAACTTAAAAAAACCAAACTAGAGCTATATGCAATACTGCATTAATATTAGCGATATCATATTACATTATTAAAAAAAAACTTATTTTTATATTTAAATTATACTTTATTTATACTATTGCAATATTGATCCGTAATGCACATAATATATAGCAACAATTATTTTAGGTAATACTTTCAATACTGAAACAATGTGTTTTATTGACTGCAAGCATATTGCAATGCAATACAAAATGTGAACATCTGCAATCAATAGTCAATATTGATTTCAATATTGACACCTTATTTTTTCTAAGTAGTGGTATTACTACAAAATTTCTAAATTAGTATATTGCAATACAAATTTTTAATTTTGAAACAATGTTGTTTCAATCACAACATTGTTCAACAACTATATCTTTACAATACTACAAGTGTTAAATTATTTTTTTATTGCAATGCGGGCATTATTCTACATTTGTATGGATTTGAAATTACAAAATCCTGAAAATCATTTAACATTCATAAACATTTCAATGTCATACATGTAATAAAAAAATGTACACTTACAAATGCAAAGAATGTAAAATTACATACTACTCTTTCTATAAACACTACTTTGCACTACACTACTATCCTACAAGTATTATGATTCAACCAAGCTAACACTATTCACTACCTTTGATTGCTTCAAAATCAAAGCAATTCCTCACGATATGTACATGAATTAAAGAGTGGAAACAAGAGCTCTTATGTTTCAATTCCATTTCACAAGCCACTTCTGCAACCATTTTCAACAAACACAATGTACTAGCTCAAACGTATACTTCACTGCCACAAAATAACATACAAGTATTTTTACTATACCAAAGTCACATACAACTAATTGAAAATGAAATGACATAGAATAAACTAATAAGCCAATTAGTTTAATTTAAATATATGCTAAAAACAAGGCATGTACAATGTAAGCATTAAAAAAAGTCTATACAAAGTCAGTCATCTCGTAAGTCATCTTCCAAAACCTCCTATACCATATCTCCATCTTCAACAAGAACTACTTCTATGTTCTTCAACAAGTGCTGACTCTTGAAGATAAATTTTTTCAAACTTTTTATTTCCTTTCTATGAAGCATTTCACTCTCCTTCATGTTTCAATCACCATCCATGGCTAACTGCATCATGTTTGCAAACTGCGCTAATTGTTTTGCTATCAATCAGAGAGATTGATCTCCAAAGTATCTTTCTTTAAACTTCACATAAGATATCGTGTTACAAAAAGCATTGGACCCAAAAGGGTTTTCTTCTTTCCATCGCCAATGGTTACCTCCTTTGCAAAAAACACAAAAGTCATTCAACATTAAAATTACCTAATTGTAATTCACATGAAAATGTAAAAAAAATGTCCCTTTGAAACCCCTCTTTGAAATTTGTCCACAACTTTTAGGTGGAGTGTCTAAACCACAAATGGATTTTTGGAGGTGAAACTTAGCTTAATTTCCAAATTGTTTCTAGGTCAAAGTTTTTTGAAAAAATATATTCTACTATGCTAAAATGTGGTAAGAAAAACTACTGTGAGAACCAAATCTAGTTCCATCTATCCGCTATCCGTCGTCTCTTCATTGTCAACCAGTCCGTTTGCTATCGGCCGTCTACCTGCATCTGTCGTAAAATGCAAGAAATGTAGATTTTTAAACCTCATTTTAGCATAGTAGAATATATTTTTTTTATAAAATTTTGAACCCGATGTTTCATCTCCAAAAATTCGTTTGAGGTTAGGACACTCCACCTAAAAATTATGGACAAATTTCAAAGAGGGTGTTTGAAAATGTCCAAAAAATGGTTGTCCACCGTTCTCCACTTGCCTCTCCACCATAGGCCATCGGTCATTTGCCGCCTGCCCATCCGCCACATATCGTCCGCCAACTAGTTTGTCAGAGGCTGCTTGCCGATGCGTCCATTTACCGTTGTTTGCTACACTGAGCTGTCCACCTATTATAATTTTACAATGCAACCATCTGAAGTGGACGTAAAGTTCATTGAGTTTGGATGTCAAAAAAATGGACATGAATTTGCCCAAGACAATCAATTTCGTCAACCTTATAGTGGTGGGGCTTGAAGGGAACCTGCAGAATTGAAATGTTTTAAAAATCTTCAAACGAAGAAACATAAATCACTTACCATGGTTTTGAGTTTGGGATGCTCTGGAAGGTCTAGGGTTTGAAGACGCAAGAGTTGAAGGTACAAAAGTTGCATTTGGAGCATAAACACCAGTGCGAGTGGATTAATAATCCTTGCATTGCGATCCATACTTTTGATTCTTTGACGACATGCCTAAAAACACAAACCAAGTTCAGAGAAGGAAGGACGACTTTGACCCTGAAAGCAACAGCCGCTGACTTGAAGAACGAGCAACGCAAGAGTTCAAAATGGGTAGAAGATAGGAGGAATACTACTTGCCTGCTTAAATGAACGGTACAGATCAACAATGTTGATAGCGAGATGAAATCAACAACACCAAAAGATCTTCTGGAGGAACTTAGATTGTGAGCGTGGATTGAGCGCTTGATTTTTTCTGAAATGGAGATCTACAACAGTGGAGGACGTAATTTTCCAAATGCCAACGATTTCCTAAAGTGCGTGTTGGTGGCATTAAGATCCTGACAAGTGACTTTTTTTTTTTTTTCAAAAACCTCACAACATGTATACCTCAACATCTAAATTCTGAAGGGCTTTACGGGGCTTTTTTATATTTCCTTTATATTTAAAAAAAATCCAACATTTTCAAAAGTTGTATCAATTTCTTATGAATTGAAACTATACAAATTCAAACTGGACATGCTAGACATTAGATAGTCAAAAGATAAATAAATAAATAATACTTATGGAAAAAAAGATTCTAATGCTTGACCATGAGGGTGATAAAACTACAAAAGCAATTTGAAGTCTTTCAACCCTCTTTTCACATGTCAATATTTAAAAATTTGGTCAACTAAAGAATATAAGGATAAAAGCTTCGACATGCAAAGTCCCAATCAATTTTGTAGCTTCTCAAAATCTACTCTACAGGTTTTCTAAATGAATTTTTAATGCGATTTTTTCTCCAAGATGTACTATATTTGAGACTCATTTCTTAAAGTCTTCAAAACTATGGAATATAAGATTGTAATGGACAGCCTTGCACAAAACTTGAAGTATAAAAAATATAATCAATCATTTTCAGAATAGAATTTTTATGGGCCCCGTTGGAAACGTTGACGCTCCCAACGGGGCGAACTGTGGCGCAGGGAGGGGAACGGGGAGATCGGGGAACGGGGGGAACGCCGGGGAGAGAGGAGAGAGAGGGTTGGGGTTGCAAGGGAATGCGGGAACGAGGCTGTGAGGTTTAGGGTTCACAGTATTGGCGTAGGAGAAGGCGGTTCCGAAGAGCAGAAAGAAAATTTGTCGCAATTGGCACCCAAGGCACCAATGAAGCCGGCACCACGACCATTCAAACTCAACAATGAGCGACGGGAAATGGCAGAGGAGATTGGCTACAAAGTTGTGAATCGCTATACAGAGAAGGATTTTGGGCAGAACAAACGGCCCAAAGCCTTCGCAGTCATTCAGGTATGTTTCTCTTCCTTTCATTCTTGCGTTGAGATTTGGCAATCAGAATATGCAAATTATCAGATCAGTTTAGAAGCAAAGATTTAATGTATATGCAATACATTCTAGCGTTGATTCTTGCATTAACATCCAGAGTTCATACAGCTTTGGTGGTTAGTCTTTCTTGGTAAATAATTGAATCATTAGGTCAGTTTGGAAGTAAAGATTTCGCAAGATCTTTGTAAATGCAAGTCATGGTTATTACATTCTAGATCACTTGTTCTTTGTACTTAACTATTAGTGACCTAGTTTTGCCAAATTGTGTCAGGATGTTGACATTTTCTATTTGCCCAATTATGGTCATACAGACGCAGTAACAGACATTTTTAAGTGAAATTTTGATAGAGTCGTTATTTCGGTAGATGTTGGAGCAATTGTCCATAATATTCTTGAAAAGCTGCCTGAGCACCTTGGAATCAATGAAGGATTGAGCCAAGGAAAGAAATTCAGATTCCTTTAGTGCTCAATCTTGCGCTCATGCTATATTTGCAAAGGTTGCATTCTAAAAGATGCTTCGGTGGTGCTGTACAGATAGGCTCTCACTAGTTCAAGGTGTCTTCAAACGATCTTATATACACTGAGAAGCTGAAGTACTGCGACATCAGTGACAAGGTTATTCTAAGATAGAGGACACTATTTACGCATTTCAACATATGAAGGAGTGTCAATTTGGGAGAACATTATGGAACTGTGAAAAAATCAATTTGGGTACAAGAAGCAAATCTGTTGAGGTTAAATTTTCATCCTTGTGTATGGATTTTGTATGCAATCTCTAAGTGGGAGGTTGTAGGCCACTTCAAGTGGTGGTTACCTCCATTCAAAGATCAATTGCCATAAGACATCACTTGATTGTTAATAAGTCCAAGCAAGTTTATGAACGAAGTTTACGAATAGATGAGTTTTTGGTTACATCATAGGAGAAGGGATATGGTCCCTATGGGTTTTAGTATTTTTTTATGCCTTATCCTTTGAATGTGATTAGAATAGATTCTACAACGAGTCTCTTCGTTATTATGGGTTTGTCATGTAAAGCACGCAGTTCTCTTCCTTCATCACAATTTGTCTGAAATTATTTGTGTGATGAGATCTTCTAAATCTGTCTGTCTGCAGTTGATGCTAAATAAGGTCCTTTTGCATGGATCAAAAGACCAGACTATAATTGGTCGACCTACAGTACCCAAAGCGTCAGTCTTTGCTATCGTTGAAGAGCATGTACGCAAGAAGCTGTATTTGTTTTCATTTCAAATTTCATTCCAAGTATGTGTTTGTAGGAGAATTTCCCTACACAAGAATGTCGTCTCAACCCTCTCTAATTGCACTGCCTAGGGGGCTAATGGGCTCCTGTCAAATGTATTCACATTCAAGTTCTCCAATCAGAGATGTACAGAATATAACAGATTTGCAGGGCATACTGGTAATGTGCACTTACAGAGTCCAATAAGAGTGGGTTGAGTGTATTGTCTGAGAGATTCTTACTATCTGGATGTATATATGGCCTTAATGCAGGCATTGGATGAGAAAGTGATTATAATCAAGAAAAAGAGACGAAAGAATTATCGTAGGACCACTGGTCATTACCAGGTAAGAATTAGCCTTTATTGACGATCCAAACTCTAACCAAATTCAGTTGTTGTGGCAGCTTGTCTAAGTTTGAGTAATTACTGGATGTAACATAGCATCCTTGAAAAGACGAAACTTGTAAAAACTTGGTCCCATTGAATTCATGGAAAAAAATTTCAATCCGTCCTCTTACACTTTGAATTCAAGAATTTCAAAGAGGGATAGCTCTGACATTACTTGCTTCAGTAGCTCCCTCCCAAATTGACACTTGTGAGCAAGCAGAAGTATCGTGTCGTTGCACTCCATTCTCAGCCATATTGATTGAATCCAATTCGTATCTTATTTTTTGGTATGTTGTTACATGCACAGTAAGACGGATGGACTCATTGAAAAACTAAGGACTGTTTGGATTAGGTACAATGGAAAAATTGACCAGTGTTTGTTTCTTACTGATGGCTTCCGCATACAGGAATTGACACGTATTAGAATTTTGGAGGTCAAAGGCATAAGTGTGGAAACAGCTTCCCCAACACCATTGTGGAAACCGAAAGCGTCTCTTTGTCCAAGGTGAAAGAAGCATCATCTCGAGCAGATTCCAAAACCTAAGGCTGTCCTACACCTGTTTTGGCTTGAGAGCACTATGCAGAATTTGCACATTAGTGCAACACTTTTTATGCTTTGGTTATTACAAAACTATTAGTGCAACAATTTGTATGCCTTGGTTATTACTAAATTGAGACCCCTGTATTGGCTTCTTTCTCTTGAGGTGCGATCATGGTTTGCACGACAAATTGTATGCTCAAAGAATAAATACTTCCTTCTGTGTGTGTGTAGGCATGTGCTGTGAGCTTCTTTGACACAAAAGTTACTAAGAATATATTACTATCCATGAATTCATGTGTCATGAAGCTGCACCATCAGTATGGTAATCTTGTACATTTAGCACTGAGGAGGTTGTTATAAAGGGTTTTTACTAAAAAGGCTCTCTAGCAGGGCTTGTGAATAGCCTTGTCTGAGAATCGGTTTGTCAAATAATGTACTCGTATGTACTAGAGAAGCTGCACGGTAGGGTAGTGCCGATTTGGTAATACATATTATCATTTGTTGAGGTAAAATTTGTTGGAATGTATTTGAAATGAGATTCTCTTCAAATGGTGCTATTTTGAAATTTTTGTGCTCTTAAAATCTATGACCTCATTTTGGCAAATCTTGTTGAAAGACAACGTTGATCATATGTATTAATAAACTGAATTGGACTTAGTTCTACTAGATCCATGCATATGAAGGATTGAATTCAAGAAATTGTGGCAAATCTTGTTTGATCTTCAAGTAAATGCTTTGTTATATGTGCCATTGTGTTTCCAAGCATGTGGAAACACATACATTCTATCAATGTCTACTTTCCAAAAAGAGATTATTCAACTATCTTTTCAAAATTGAAAGAAAAGCATGGTTTTCATATTAATGAATTATGAGATCCACCAAAGAACTATTATCCATCAAAAAAGTAGCACAATTTATTAGACTTTGTTGGAAATAAAGATTTTGCAATTCTTCTAAGTTTTCAAAAACCAAACAAGTCCAACAATTTGTATTAGAATGTGTGGAGAAGAAAAGAACATTTGCTAATAAATATGGAATTGCTCCATGCCTCGGATCCTTTCAAAGTAACATTCAACTTATACAATGACGATTGCAAGAATCTATCTTTCAAACACAAACTAATTTTAATTCAAGAAATGAAGGATTCTACAATGGATACTTCAACCTTTAGCTACCTATAAGAAGGTATTGGAGAGATTCCACCTCGTCCAAAATGATTTAGAAATTAAATATTCATTATAAATAGTCTAAAGATAGTCTACATTATTGCACCTATATAGCTATTTTCATTGTTCTGGAGATAAGGACTATTAGTATAATCTAATCATATTCATTATAGATCCAACTTTCTTCATTATTTGATTTTGTAGGTGATTCTCTAGGGCCCACACGTCTTGTTTATTTTGAAATGGACTTCAAGTAGAGTTTTTCAAAAATATAAACAAAAAGAACTAGGTAGAAGTGAATGTTAGTGAAACATAGCGAATGTTGGAGAACTAAATATTATTGATCGCATTGAGTCTTCAATGAAAGAAATTTATGAAACAATGATGGAGGAAGTTTAAAAATGAGATTGAGAATTTCTAAAGAAAATTCTTGTCATCCAGTGTGGGTGAGTATGTATTCAATTCTATCGTTGTTGTAACATATAATAGTTCTATTAAAAAAGTGTGTTCTTTTAATAAGAAGAAACATATGATGTTTTCATTCACAGATTATCTCCATTTATTAAGAGTTGTAAGAATGCTCACCTCCTGTTTTTTGTAGTTTTCTTTTGCACTTTTCTCATGGATTGCATGCATACATCCATTGGTTTCATTCATGTTTTCATAGTGTTTGTCCGATTTGTTTATCATTTTTTATGGATTACTATGTATGTATTTAATTACTCTATTTCAAATCTTTCATTGAGAGACGCATAAAATATGCAATATTGGAAAAAATTAATGAGGTCAATTTGTGTTTGTAATCCCACAGTGTGCACTATGGGTTTTTGCAGAAAGAGATACAGAAATTTGGCAATTCTTATCTTGCAATAAATGTGGATATGTTGCACCAAGCGGACTTGTGTGTTTTCAAGACACTTATGAACATTGTGCAAGACGTGTTGAAAGAAATTGACCCGAATCCCATTCCGGAATTAGATAGGAGGTTTGTAGTGATTAAGGATTTAGCTCGTTTTTTTGAATTTCGAGTATCTGGAAGTGACAAAGGTGGCTATTTTACATCAATGCAAACTTTGCCACATTTGAGCACCGTTCAATTATGCAAGTTAATTGAAATTGAGCTTGTATATAATTTTAATTTTTAATTACTCTATTTGTTGATTTGATCAATTGAAAGGTTCATTGACATTTCATTGCATATTTTATGGCATAAAAAAATGAACACAGTTATGCAATGAATGTATTTACAAAATTGTCCTTATATTTTTATTAACATTTAGAAATCAATGAGTTTTATGAACTTACATTAAATTTTCAGGCAATTGTGTTCTATATGTTGGGGTTGTTGCCCAATTTCTCCATCAAAGCTATTGTAAATTTTTTAAGTGGTACAAATTAGCTTGCCGCACAAAAGAGTATGATGAAGGGAAGTTGGAAACCATGGATGAGTACATGCAAAGGTATGTATCTCTGCATTTGTATTTAAAATATGTTGTCTTTTAGAATAATGAACATAGATAATTGAAGTTTCTTTTACATTTTCAACAAGTTGTGTGTATGTTGTAGGTCTATAGATTCATTTAAAATCCATTTAACAAGATGAAAGAAATCAAGCTTTAACTTGATAAAAGTATACAATACGAAGCATTACACAAATTCTATACGTTGATCAGGAGCCCTAGTTGAGTACAATTATAACATATACAAGCATTTGCATATACCAATGATATTAAACTGGATATTGAGTGAGCGATAAAAAGAATTTCCTTGACCAAATTGTAAAGTACAATCGAAGGCTAAAAGCACTACAAAAGAAAGCATAAAAGAATTATGGATATTCTTGTTGCATAAGAAGAAATGCAACATTAAAAAAAATAAGCATTTCCAATTCTTTTTAGAAGTACTTTTTATTTATTTATTTAATATTTATGAAACAAACATGTGCTATATGTTGTGTATTTCATTACTTAGAGTCATAATTTTGTATGCATTGATGTATTTATTTTTCATAATGACAAACATTGGAGACATGAAATCATATGTTGGTGGGTTTTCAAGTGAACCTGAATATGAGAAACCTACATATTTTTATATTGGAGACATAAGTTCGACATCAAGTTGTAATGTTGGAGGTGCTACATCAAAGAAGGAACAAATAATTCTTAGAGTCTTGCAAGCACATATTGCCACTAATTTGACAACATGTTTGACTGCATACGTGATTCATAATCACTTAACAGGTGGTGAGGTTTGTAATTTAATAAACTTTAGAGTACAACACCATTTATAAAAATTTCAAACAAGTTTCTATTAATTCTTTCTGTAAGTATAAATTAAATATGAATTTAAATATCAAATTTATCTTTTCATGAATGTAGATACTCCAAGTCTATAGGTCAGTGGCACTTTGTTCTAGTCAAGACTTGAGGAGTGAGAAGGCTTAAATTTTTGCTTGTTCTACATCAAATTTCCATGGAAAAGAGTGGTTCAACAATATTTCGATGAAGATGGAGGGAAATAATGAACCAGAGAGAACATCTTATGGACAACTTTGATTACTAATCCAATCCAATATGCAAGAAGATGGGATTGAAAATGTCTCTAAAGACTTAGGTTTGGTACAAATGTATGAAGAAGTTGAATTTGATAGAAGAGTTCAATGCCCAATGCTGAAATGGCGTGAAGGCAACCATCAATCATATGAAGTCATAGATGTTAACAAAATTTTGAAGGCTATTCATGTTTTGCTAGACTTTGAGAATGATAGTCGTTATTTTTTAAATCTTTATAAATTAAAAAAATTGTATTGTAGTAAAAGTTGTTAAAGTTTTTGTGGCTATTTTTAAGAAAGATATTTTTATTGAATTGTACAAAGTTTTAAAAATTATAGTTTTTATTGTGAAAGGCTTTTTATATTTAAATTTTTTGAAACTAAAACAAAAATTGTTATGTTGTTGTCGGTGTGCATGCTTTTGGAAATTGTAATATTGTTGAAAAATGTAGAAAGAAGGCTTGTAAAACAGTGCATGCAGTTGTCAACATTGTCTTCACATAAGAATTCAAAAAATGTACAAATAGTGAAATTTTTAGGAAAAATAGGCAAACAAGCTTCATATGTAATGTAGCAATTGTAAGCATATGAATAGTGCATAGAAACTTATCATATGCATACCTTCGCTATATACCCAAAAGATGTCAAATATCTTTTATGGGGTTTTTAATATATCTACACAACATATTAAACTACTTATACAATAATTTGGTTTTGAAATTCAAAATAGTTCATTGAGTGGTTATAATTTCAATTTGGGAAAAACAAATTTTTAAAAGTAATTCATGACCTCTATTTTGCTGATTGAAGATGAATGGGAAGCATTTAGATATTCTAGGACAAAATAGAGCTAGATAAAGGTGCATGCCAAATATTTTAATTTGTAAGGACCTTTAGGAATAAAACAATTGCTTTTGCAATTCTTATATAAGATAGTATGCTTTGAAAGTGCCCATCTTCTTCAAAATTGCTTTTATTTTAAGGTGGAGAGTGGAAATAGGATGATCCTTAAATGGACCACTTCAACAATTGAATGCATTGAAGAAAAATTGTTTCTCTAGTGCAAAAACTACTCATTGTCTTTGATTTCTGCACATCTCTTTACAAGTTGTAAGTGGACGGATTTTGGAAAACCTATGTTCACAACAAGTGCATATTGCTTGAATCTTTGAAAATTTATAAGTGATTCAAAAATGCTTCAAAAAATACATAACTACTTGGTGTAGTTTCTACATCTACTTCTCTTTTTCTGAAAAATAACCTAAAAATATTTATGTCCGTGGAAGCTTGCAAAAAAGGCAAAAACAACCCTTACATGGTCGCTTTAAAAGGAAATTACCTTATTACAACTTCAATATCTATGCAATATTGCTTCAATACAAATTCATGACTCTATTTTGTTCTTCTCACTACAAGAAAACAGTGTCCAAATTGACACGTCTGAATTGATAGACAATGTCCAAATTGATAGAAAAATGTCCAAATTGACAAAAAAAATATCCAAATTGACAGAAAAAGTGTCCTAATTGACAAACAATGACAGTGTTCCCTTGTAATGTTTGCAGTATTCATTAAGGACTTCTGTCAATGTACCGTATTGTTGTAATACTATTATAGTACATCACAATGAATCAATATTGCAACAATCTTAATTTCCCCAATACTGCAACCAGTGTAAATTTTGCAATATTAAAACTGTTCAATTTCAATATTACATCAGTATTGAATAGTATAGAAACTGCGTCAATACTGATACAATATTATTCTTATAGGGGAGTGGTTTTCTGATGTATAAATAGCGTGGAAGAAATTTACGTTGGAAAGAAGAGTTTATCAATGATGGAAAGCACCGAGTAGAGGGACCTTATCCCGTTTAGCCCCAAAGTCCTAAGGCCATTTTTAAATCAAAAAACACTCAAACTGACATTTCTACTACATTAATTTTGCCTAAGAAAGCAGAATTTTTTTATTTTTAGAATCTAACCATAGGATCTTGTACTTGATTTGTCTTAGATCATATGGTAAAAATTTCATGAAGTTTGACCGTAGAGATTGGAAGATATTAGCATTCAAAGTTGGGAAAAGAAGTTTTTTTATAATTTTAACCTACAATTTCAGATGACTTTGATAGCCATTTGTGGAATTTTTCTTCAATATACACTTTGAATTTAAATTTTATTATGTTGAAGAATTGAGTTGAAAGTTTAGGAAAAAATAAAAAATAAAAAAATATCTAATTTTCATTCTTTAAAAAATTGTTAAGTAGAAGTAAGTCTAAGATTGAAAGAAAGATTAAATTGTTAATACGTCATTAGATGTTTTTTGGGGTGTCTAAAGGGCCCATTTTGGGCCTGTTCCCAACGTTGTTCCTTCGGCAGTAAAAGAATGGCCGCTGTCAGAATTTTTTTTGAAAAAAATCTTAAAATCTTAAAATGAAAAAACAAGATGAAAGAATTTTTATTTTTATTTATTCTGAATTTTTTATATGACATGGCAGTCCCTCTACCACGTCTCGCAGTTGCTGTGCTATAGTTCCAGATAGTTCCAGAGTTTGGGAACCCTGGAGAACTTGCAACCCTCCACAAGGGCTGAAAAACATGTAATGCTAAGATGGAACTATAACACAATAATCCCAACATTGAGATTGTTCTACAATAGCAAGCATATTAAATCTTGTCAAACCGTTTTTTGTGAAAAAAATGTGAAAAAAATGCATTCAAAAATGAGTTCTATAAGTTATTTTTTTGAAGAAAATGCTTAGATTTTCCGAAAACAAGATTGTCCATAACTTTCTCATCACTAGTCCAAATAGAATGAATTAAAGCTTCACATGTAGACAAAAAATATAATATTTTTGCTAAAAAATTTATTTTTTAGACTTTTTGTGATTTTTTAATGTTGCCCACCAACCTTTGTTTTCAACTAATTGTGCCATAACTTTTGTTCTTGGGCACGAGCTGAAATAAAAATTATATTTCTATGAAGCTTATGTATTTCTCTAGCTTCAAAAAAAATTTCAAAAAACTACCATGAACATTGAGACTGAATGAACCTACTCAAGGTTGCATTTTGGCCCCCGTAGGACCAATAGACTCTAGGTATTAAAGGACACGACTCCCCATGCCCAAGATAGTCACCAAAATGCTTGGATTATTGGACCAATAGGTGAATTCTTTCTTCTACACTAAACATTTAAGTCATTCATCGGCCACTTTCTAGCCCTTACGTTGTTTAAGGGTTAGTAAAGGTTTTTCACATAGTAATTTAGCCCCTAATATTCCATTGTCTACTTGGGGGATAAAATGGACTATGGGTAGGTTCCTGTAGTCTCAAAATTTGTTGTGATTTTTTGAATTTCTTTTGGTAAAATAGAAAAACATATTGATTTTTCAAAAATATAATTTTTACTTCAATCAGTGCCTAGGAGCAAAAGTATGGCAAAACAGCCCAAATTTTAGTTTGACGGGCAAAAAAACTCTCTCAAAAAAACTTAAAATAAAAAAAATTTGTTTCATATGGATTGTACTTTTATCTACATGAGAAGCAATGATTCATTCCATTTGGATTTGTTATGCAAAAGTTATGGACAATCTTATTATTTGAGCAATTAGAGCATTTTTTTGAAAATGAACTTACAGGATTCATTTCTGAATGCAATTTTCTCAATTTCTCAAACCAAAAGTTTCACAAGGTTAAGAATTCTTTCTAGAACAATCTCACTGTTGAGATTAGTGTGTTTCAATTCCATCTCAGAGCTATTAATAATTTAAATTTCCCTTCAATCTTGAATCTACTTCTACTTAATAATTTTTTAATTAATGAAAATTAAGTTTTTCTTTTAATTTTTTTTCCTAGACTCTCAAATAAACTCTTCATCACTTAAAATTAGAAATTCAAAATCATTAGAACTAAAAATTTAAGTTAAAAAGGTTCAAAGCCAAAAAAATGTTGTCAAATAAGGTGCAAAAAAATTTGTTCCGTTCATTTTAAATGCAAATATCTTACAATCTACACAACCAAAAATTTTGAAATTTTTTCCACACATTTTTATACTTATTTTGTACAAGATCCTATATTTGGATATGCAAAAAAAACATTTCAAACTTTTTTTGCTCTTTGCTATAAGAATGACAATTTTGACTAGTTTTTGATGGAAAAAAGGCCTTAGAACTTTAGAGGTTAATGTTATAAAAAAATTCAATTTCTATAAAAAAAATTTAGGATAGCATAGGGAGTTTAAAATCATTGACCTTCACATGAAAAAAAATCAGAAAAAATCATTGGCACTTGAGTTGGGCTCTAAATTTAGACCTTCAAGTTGACCTTGCAGAGTGCCTTGGATTATGACTCTAGATAAAGAAAAATTTGATTTGTTCATGCATTTTGATATACTTCTTTAACCCCTAAGTGCATTTTCTCTGTGAAAGAGTTTATTTTCAATGAAGCAAAAATAAATAAATAAAATTCAAAATCTGATTGTATAGATGTTTAAAGAGCTTGCTTCTTAGTTAATGCATATTAATTTTGAGAGTAAAATTGCATAGGATTTGTGAGATTATAACAAGAGAAATGTATATATATATCCTATTTTTAGTATATTGACCCTTTCCACACTGCAGTTGAGAAATTTGCATATAAGAGTTTTTTGGAATTGAAGGTAATATGAACAATTAGAAATTGTTTTAGAACTCTAAAATGTACTTTCAAAAACTGACTAAGTTCAAATGAAGAGTTATCAAACTCATTACACAATACACCTTGCAATTGTTGAAATGCAATTATATTTTATAAGTAGGAATTGCAAATAACTCCAAATCAACACTTGCATGTTTAAATTTTCAACGGTAAAAATCACAAAAACATTGTACTCTTTTCACTGGGACCATTTTCAAAACAAATGGATAAATACAATTTTTTAGATCTCAAATCAAGTTAAATTGGCAATACTATAACAAAACATGGTAAAAAAAAAAACGCATTCAAAATTGAGTGCATTTTTTTGGGTATCATGTTTTGTTACAATGCAAGCATATTTAACCCCTAAAGTTCCATAACTATGTTTTCACCGAAAAGGCTCCCGAACTACCACTTCTAGTACAAGTACCAAATTTTGAATTTTCTTTCTGAAACATGTAACCGTAGGATCTTGTATTATGCTGTCTTGAGAACATGTGGTAAAAATCTCAGAAATTTCCACCACGTTGATTGCAAGATATAAGCATTCAAAATCACTGAAATTGTTTTTTTAACCTTGTGAAAACCGGGCAGCTGCACTTCAAAAGCTCACTTTCCTATTAAAAAATGTCCAAAATGGTGGTGCTTCTTTGGACTCATTTTCTTAGACAAGTTGGCTACATGCTTAAAAAATTTCACATGGAATTGTACAACACACATGAAAAAATAGTAAGTAGAACAAAGTAAAGAATGATTCAAAATACAAAATTATTAAGAATTTAGATATGGAATTGAAAAATGCCAATCCCAATGGTCAAAATGTTGTAGTCAACAATCTATATCCTATGATTTTATTTTTTTCAAAAAACATTGAAAAGTGAATAAGATAATGGACTTCAAAGTTTATTTTAGAGTAGAGAATCTATAATTGCCTGCAAACTAAAACTCCTCGTAATTTTTAACCCATTGGTCAAAATGGAATAATTAAAAGCTTTCCACGTGTATATAACTCTAGAAAACCAATTTTGAATTTTTATTTCTCAAAAAAGTGATATTTTTGTATCTGCCCAGACTGTCTGGCCTTGAAAAAAGTAACATATTAGGTCATAACTTTTGACTTGTATATCCAAATGTCATGAAATTTAGTGCGTATGAAAGATATTCTTCACGCACAACTTCTATTAAAATTTCAGCCAAAAGTATGAAAATCTCCAGTCACAGATACTTGCCCAAAATTTCTATACCACCAAAAAACGCATGCTGGTCCTTTAGGGGTTAAACAATGGGAATGATCCTACAAAGGCATAACGTACCATGCACTAATGACTAATGATACATATAGTATGCCTTTGAAGGCCTCTCAAAAATGAATTATTTACTTATTTCAATTAAAAATAAAAACTTCTAGTAGTTAACCTTTAATAGTGCTTGTAATTTTTTTTAAATGGTCAAAGCAATTTATCCCACCCCCTTACAAACAACCCAAAAATTTGGATC